>JAKCOX010000007.1:32553753-32938753 GCA_022605575.1 Laterallus jamaicensis coturniculus
CCCCCCACACACTTCCCCTCTCCAGAGGACTTCTGCCTAGATGGAGCCTAGATCTCTTACCTACGTTTTCTTGCTTAAATTTGTCTGTCTTGGATCCGTCCCCGTAGTCGTAATTGCTATTGTTACACCCGCTGTAATGGAAAAAAGATTAATCTTGGGGACTGTCAGCGCGGCACTTTGAGGCTGGGTTTGAGTGACGCAGGCTGTTCCTCATGGTGCGGCTCAGCTGCCGCAATCGCTTGCTGCTGCTGCTGCAAGGTGTGGTCCCGCGTCCCTGGCACGTCTCGCCCTCCTCCTGCGTGCCAGTCCTGGCACTGGAGAGCTAACAGGGCAAAAAGCTCACCCTACCCAAATGTGAAGGGTTGGGGTTTTTCTTTTTCTATGTGTTTAGCTCCCTGTGGGATCAGATGAATGAGCGCGAGTGCAGATGGAAAGGGAAGAACAAAATGCATGAAAGAAGGCTGGAGAGTTGGTCCAGCCTCTTGGCTTCAGCTATTAGATGGGCATGGTGTTGTCAAGTTGACATTATTTCCTACCATGCTGGATTTCTTTTCTGGGTTTAATCTTTTCTTCACCCTACTGCTGGTTTAAAGGTGTTTCAAACCACTTTTCCTCGTAGGAGTTATTTTACATCCCTTTCTGATGTTGGTTTGCATGCTTTAAGTTGGGTTTTTTCCCTCTTTTAACCGTTGACATGAGGTAGAAAAACAAAAGAGGGAGGTTAAATTGGAAAGAACAAATTTCCATATTCTTTGTCCTGGTTTGTTAACATTCATGCAATATTTTTAGTCAAGGAGGTTAAGTTTTGTCTTTTTGGTTTAGATGAAGATTCAGGAATGTGTAAGGAAATGGTATTTTCATCTGTTCTTCAGAATCAGATCTCAGCACAGAATCAAAGGCTGCTGCGCTCTTAGAAGTGTTTTATTTCAAATGGAAAATAAAATAAAGCTGCAGCACTTCCAAAAGTTCAGATGCATTCCTGAAAATCTTTCAGGGGTTGTATGGGTTTGCCGCTTCAACTCTTGCTCTGAGTTTGATTTAAAATGACCTCCTAAATCTGTTAATAGTCTTGCAAAAGACTCATTTTGCTTGGCACTGGGTGGAAACTGCACAAACCCACTGAGTTCAGCAGGAATCACTCCAGGAGCCAAAGCTGCTCACATATAGTAAAGGGTGTGCAAATCTTAAAACGTGCTTTGTGACACACACCTCTGCTTTTTTATTAATTTTTTTTTTCCCCATTAGGTAAATCAACTTAATCTGCCTCTTTGGCAGAAGAGAAGCTATTCATTCACCTGCATAGTTAATATTTCATTAAATGTAATGGCGTCCTCCCAGAACTGAAGATGTGTCAGTGTGAGCACAGTGTCAGAGGCAGAGCTGAAAGGATCAGAGGTCCTGCTGGGAGAGAGCCCTGGGATGTGCTTACCCTAGTGTTGCATTCAGATGCATATGACCCTTTCTACTCTTGAAATGAAAGATTAAAAAAGTAAATAGAGAGCTGCTTTTATATGTATATACACACACATATATATAACCCCCATATATATATATATGGCTATACATATATGTGTGTGTTATATATATATATACACATACATATATATATGGCTATTTGTTTTCCAAAGTAATTCCAAATGCATTATTCCGAAATCACAGAGTTTTATACTGGGTAGACTTAAAATTATGTAAATTGTGCTGTTAAATGCCTGACTTTTCAGAGCAGCTAAGTGAGGAAATCTTGTTTCTCATGTGTGTTTTGGTATAACTGCCTTGACAGATTTCAGAATGACAGGCTCCACATCAGCGTAATAACATGCGAGTAAGGGTACAAATTTATCATCGCTGCTAATTGCAAGTCTGTTGTTTTTATGCTGCCATCTAGGCCTCAGCCCCAGTTGGAGACCTGTTCTGTGCAGCGCTGTAGACGAGTGTGATAAAGGATATTTTGCTCTTTAAAAGCTTGTCATGTACGTAGAGAAGAGACAGGCAAGCTCACGTAGAAGGGAACGGACGGCTTTCACCTGTTCTGCACCAGGGCTGCAATTAGAATTGAGCTCCCTTAGGAACAGGTTGGAATAGGGATTGATTTGGCCAATTTTGGGCCATAATACTGTGCTGTCTCCTGAGCAGAGGGAGCCTCGTTGTTTTATAGGGAGGCGTTTCACCTATATTGCCATGAAGCGGGGCTGAGCTATCGTGATAAGAATACTGTCTGCAAATAATTAATTGGGTGGAAAGCATTTTCTCAATCGTAGGAAGATTTTAGCTGCATGTACATATGAAAAGATCACAACTTTAGTGTTCATATTCAAAATACTGCTGTTGAACATATCTGTTTCTCAGTTTCCTGGGACAATGTTTGCTTTTATAAGTTGTTCATGTTCTCCCTGTGTGTGGAAGAAAAAGCACAGAGAATAAGGAAAGATTTTTTGGATGTGCTGAGGCTGCAGTGCAGCTAGCTGTGTTGAGAGCTTTGTTGAATACTTGGGGTAAACAACAGGGGGTAGTAGGATTTTTCTTTATTAAATTTGTTATAGCTTAGTATTTTATTGTTGTATTTATTGACTGTGTATCTGTTAGCATTCTGCTCAGATATATAATTTATTAATTTGATTTTTGTTTTGTTTGAACCTCATCTAGGTTATTCTGAGTAATTAAAAAAAAACACTTCTCAAGATGCCCGAAAATCCTGCTGCAGGTATGTAGTCTGAAAGTGATTGCTTTTGTTAAGCAGTGAGAAATGAAGCTCTGCTCCTAACACGTACTACTTTGTGGTGCAGATAAACAGCAGGTGCTGCAGATCCTTGATCGTCTGCAAGCAAAACTGCGTGAGAAAAGGGATTCCCAACATAATGAAAACCTGACTGCTTTGCGTAACACACTCAGGAGCCCTTTGTTTAACCAGATCCTGACCCTCCAGCAATCCATCAAGCAACTGAAGGAACAAGTGAGTGTAAAATTAGGGTTGGTGTGATGATAACTATAGTGAACTTGGAACTTAAACCAGGGTATGTAGGCGTGTGTTAATGAGGGTGCTCATTAATAAGCTGTAGCTTGGTATGTGTGAATATTGTCCCTTTTTTTTTTCTCAAGCTAGTATCTACACAGTCACTACTGAAACGAGAAATGGTGTTGCCACAAACAGGTCGTGGGGCAGTGTGCTTAGAGAAAGGTTGCAGAAGAGGCAGTCATTGAGAACCACATCAGTCAGAAAAAAGCATCTGCAAAAGACATCAGCTCTAGTACTCTGAGTTCGTTCTGAACGCAGCTGGAGCTGGGATCCTTTGTTTTTCACAGAAGCGTAATACTGTTTATCAGCTAACTGGCAGCATCTTTTCTCCTTAAAAGACATCATCACTTGGTTCCTGCTGACCTGTACAAGAATGCTTAACCTGTTTGGGGAAATAAAATCTAGAAAACCACCCTTAAAGACTTCCCAAGCTCTGGTGCAGATGTACCCAAGCTAGCTTCACAATAACTTGTGGTGGAAGGAGCTTGTGTGGGTTGGTTTATAACACCAACAGACGCTGAGATCTCGTGGACATCAGTGACACATTGGCACAGATGGGTCTCACCATGCAAAATCAGGCAGGCATGCAAATGTAAAACCAGGGACTAACTTGACATACCCTGAGCAGCAGTGATCCTGTCTCTGCTGGGACTGCACCTGCCCAGCTGCAGATATAGAGGGTGGGCGTCAGGAGGACGAGGCCACCTTGCCAGAAGTATTGCACATGTTTCTGCTGGGGTGACATGGTAGTGTTTGTACCGTTCATTCTCTCTTCTTCCTGTGTTCACAAAGGTGCTTTATCTGCTCCTGTTCCTCCCATTCAAAGTTTGGATACGACTCTGTAAGCTATTAAAAATGTATGAAAATGCAAATATATCTAAGAGCGTGCTTTGAGGAGCATAATGGATTCTATATTCGGAAAAATTGGGTTTTCTTTAAATTCTTAAGCACGTCCCTCAGGAGCAGTTTCATTCAGGTTGAGATTTTTCAGTTTACACTGGGAGTATTTCTGTGTTTCTCCATTACCTGTCAGGACTAGAAATTGAACAATAAGTTGCAGTGGCAGCATGTTCAGTGGTAGGTAGTTTGTACCCTGGGCACTCTCTTGGGCAAGAGATAATACAGACCTGGCCTTTGGCTCCTGAATGACCAAGTGACTCTAAAAATTTGGATTCTTGTGCCAGAATTGTCTAGGTTTGCCTGACAGTTGCAGCAGTGCTTGAATGCCTCATTAATACGTGGTGCTTTTGCACGTGCTGTTTCTGGAATATCAGGATGAAAAGAGGATAATGGGCATAGGCAGGGAAGAAGCATGAAAGAAATGGAGAAAATGGGTGGAGCAGAAACACAGCTGAAACATTTGGGAGCTCTTTCCTCTGAAAAATGATTTCAACTTGATATGGAAGCTTATATATTAACATTGCCTGATTTAGAGAGGTGAGTATATCTGTGAATAGGCACAGAGGAGCATACGTATGCTTGCTGCTTTGGCAGTCTTGACACAAGGTGATACACGTAGAAATCTCTTGTTTTTAATAGATTTTCTACATCTTTGTTCAACAGCTCAATTATATGCCTCCTGACCGTTCAGTAGATTTTGATTTTACTAAGAGAGGGCTGCTAGTTTTTGCTGACAAATCAGTTGCTGCTGGGAGTGTGTACACACCTTGCAGTTCACCTGAACCCAGGGCACCTACCTTCACTCCAAACCTGGGAGTTAATGAATTTAATGCAGTCATCCAGCAGATGGCAAAGGTAAGGCTCTTGGGATTAGGGAACCAAACTTACTTTCCTTTAATTTCAACCTTTTTCTTTTATGCTTTTGGAGTATGCTTTCAAACATGCTCTTCTGTTGTGTATCTGGGAGTGTGGTGCCTCCTGACCCTCCAGAGAGTAGAAGGGCTGAGGATAACATTTCCTCATGAGGGATAATGGAAGTGGCTTAGTGGTGGTGGGGTTGTATTGCTGGTTTTTTCCCCCCGATTTCTTTTTCTGTCTTACTTTCTACCAAACACACCAATTAGAAATTGAAAATTAGAAAACACACCAAGTAGAAAAGAAACTTCAGTTGCCAGAAAACTTTTTTGGCATTTAACAACACTTAATTGAAAATGGACATTGTCTGCAGAAACATGTTTTGATGGAGATACTTGTGTTACCAAGTACATTTGAAATTGGAAATGTACCAGCTTTGTTAATATATGAACAGTGCAAATGATTAAAAGAACTGGCATGTAATATTTTATTTAACTCTTCATTTAGTATGTCTTAACTTTGCCAGACAGATGCTGATTTCATTAACATGTGATGTAGCATGTACCAGATGCTTGTGAAAGTCGTACAGGTGCAGACATCCACCCATGTGGGATTGGCATTTATACCACAAATGTATTGTTCTGTGTTACTTTGAACCATTAATTTAATTGGTTAGTCATGCCTTTCTATATTAAGTAACTGTTTCTAATTGACTACCTTAATGTAGCTGTAATATTTTGAGCATAACTCTTCTCATTAGTGTGTCATTAACTCATCAGATAAAAGATTTAGTAGTAAAGAGTGCACATTATTTGGAATAAAACAGCTGTGATAGCAGTGCATCCTCCAAGCTATATTCCCAGTAAACAACCCCAGAAATGTTGTATTAGAACTGAAAAGCAGGCAGCCACAAAAGCAAAGCTTTTTTAGCATCAAGTGTGAAGGTGCAGAGAGGGGGAAGGAAATTAATTTCTTTATTTAAAAACTTGCAATCTTTTGAACGCACACACACCTAAAAATCAGCATTAAAAGCAAGGGGAGCCAAAAGACAAGTAATTTAGTTTAACCATGCAGCATTTCCAGAAATCCCAAATATATTGCTCTAGACAGCACTTCGTTCATAGTTTTCATCCAGTTTGGAATTCATCTCATAATGTGAATGAAGTGTGAAAGCAGCTCTTAAATTCCCTGAGGTTTCAGAACCTCAGAGTGCTTGCATATCCAATACTCTGTTATATTAAAAATAATAAATGGAGGAGCTTTTATAGAAATAGCATATTCAGTATTTTGCCTTTGTTTAGTCTTAGGAGGAGAATAGTTCTCCGAGTGTTTATAAATTTTAAATCAGCTCATTTTGCATTAAAAATTAGTAAATCCTTTTTTCTTTTTTTTCCCCCTGTTTTATTAGGGGAGACAAATAGAATCAATAAAGATTGACAAGCCTTCTGTTGGAGGTCTTGGATTTAGTGTGGTTGCCCTTAAAAATCACATCTTGGGAGAAGTTGGTATCTTTGTGAAGGAAGTCCAGCCAGGAGGCATAGCTGACAGGTGAGATCTTTATAATTGTGTTGGAAAATTGCACTATTTCCATGAAGGGAAAAGCTACACCTTTCACATTGAAAACTTGTCAGAATAACATGTTTGTCTGGGTTATCTGGTGGGATGGGGTTTTTTGGTGGTATCTTGAATTCTGGCTTTTCGATTAAATAGACTCATGTTTTGAGGGTCAGATTTTCAGATGAGTTTTAAATATCCAAGCCATTCATAAATGGAATTTCCAGAAATCATGACTCACTGAAGAGAATCTTGAGTACTGATTGAAAAACAAAAGAAAATTTAGAGAAGAATACAAGGAAAATAAAAATTAGCCTCTGTTTGAATTTTTCTGCATTGTGCCCCTTGAAAGATTCTTTTTCAACTTGCTTCTTCATTTAAGTGCCTATGACAATGCCCTATTTATAGTGGGTTTTACTGTTTGTTTCCTGTGTAAATTTAGACCCAGTCTTCCTGACAGATCCCTGCACAGATGTCACCATAGAACCAAGGCTTCAGGCAGTTTCTTCCCGTATTGTCTGTGGGTTTTCACCCACCAACAAAAGACAGAGCAATCCTTTAAAAATAAAATGTGATTGTAAAACCACAAGAGTTGGCATGAGACAAATGCAGAGCTTGGAATTATGTTTCAAGAAAATGTGTCTAGATTTCAAGTCATTGGTGTCACTTTTTAAATAACACATGTCAGGAAGTGCCAACACAGGATGACAAAAAGAGTGGGGAGAGGTTGGAATGATAATGGCTATGGGCCCACAGAGAACACACCAGAGAACACTTAAAGAAAAGCATATTAGGCTCTTTCAAAGTGGAGACAGATGGACTGATCCGGATGTCAAAGGAGGGTGAATATCTCACTTTAGGATTTGATGACCTGCTGCTCACTTTCTTTGATGAGAGAATCTAAAATATGGTTAGTGCTTGAGGAAAGTGATTTCTGGGAAACATCTTAAACATGGCATGATAAAAAGGAAGTTTAAAATGCCTTAGTTAAGATGTGCAGTTATATTGTTTCGGAGTTTATAAATTTCCCCAGGATGCTTCCCATTTTGCTTCTGAGACAAGATCTCCCGGAGACTTTTTGGATTCCTATAGAGCTTTGAAGGCACTGTCTGTCTATGTAACAGTTTGGTCTCGTGCTCAGAATGAATATTGAACAAAGGAGATGAGTGATGGTTTCTCTCTTGTCACAAATCTAAATTCATTGCTAGGGTGAATTAACTGTGAAATTGTTATTCTCTTAAGGTATAACTTGAACTGTGCATTCCTTCAAGAAAGTTTGCCATCTGAAATTTGATGCTATAGATTCTGAGTAAATATAAATGTCAGGCTCATCCATCTTTAGATTAAATAATTAGACAAAACAATATCGTAGCCTGAGTTGTGGGTATTTAGAAATAGTGTCGTGTAGTGCTGAACACAATGAAGAACAGTTCCTAGTTTATTGTGTAACCACAAGAATACTTATTTTCCTGCCCTGCAATTCAGTATCTTCAAGAAAGGATGAGAGGATTTCATAGAAGTTTGAACAGAAGCAAAGGGGGAAAAAAAATTAGCCAATTTCTAAAGTTAAATGATAAAGTTGGAACAAAACATGGCTGGGCAGTTCAGGACCGTGTGCATTGCATGGAGTTCTTGTGTTGGTGAAGACAGTCTAATAAGCAGACTTTTAAAATAACTTATATAAATATTTAACCCTGCATAAATGCATTTTGAATGTTCATATTTAAATTACACGAGCCTGTTGTGAAGTCACTGTGCTGCATTTTCAAATTTCTTTTAATGTTTTGTTAAGGGATCAAAGACTAAAGGAAAATGACCACATACTGGCCATTAATTGCACCCCATTGGATCAGAACATTTCCCATCAGCACGCTATTGCCCTCCTCCAGCAAGCCACAGGATCTCTACATCTGGTTGTTGCTAGGGAGCCAGTTCAAGGAAACAGCAGAACTTCGTCTGTCTTATTAAGTGATATAAATCCACCTGAGACTGTGAGTTCTTGTAATACCTTCAAAATCAGATTTCAAACTATGCTGGTTTCTTGTTTTCTTGTAGTTGTGTTTGTGTTAGCAAACTTACGTATAGGGGCTTTCTTCTTTAATCAGATTTTAGATGTGATGGCATTTCATTTAGACTGATCATGCAGTAAGTGTTAGGCTTCCTCTGCAAAGCTGCATGAAGCTGTTATAAAATAGATCCTGGGTTTTTATGGGCTAGCAGAAGCTTTAGTAGATCAACATATTCTTAGCAGCAGGGTCTGTTGAGCATAGGCTGGGTAAAGCATTTTATGAGTATGCCCACCTGAAACCTACTTGTGTTCAGCAATTAAAGATGCTCTGATTACATCTTAAAAGAGTGTAAACGTAACCTATCATGAGCACTGCTTGAAATATCCCAGCCAATTTAAACTTAAACTGCTCAAGCCAAAAGGCCTTGTCTTTGTTTTAAAAACAAACAAAAAGGATCCATTAAAGAACTTCTCCATCCCTGTTTATTTATCAGGTGGGATTTTTTTATCTGCACATTTCATTGATTGGGAGCCCTTTTGTTTTCTTGAACAAGGAGATATTGTCACCAGGACACATAATAAACTAGGGCTGAACTTCCATCTGTGTTCAAACCATATGGTCCAGGTGGCTTCACTGAATTGGTCAAAGTGCACACCTAAATCCAGGGTTTGCAATATTGGAATCTTAATTTATTATGCTAGTAGGTTTTGATGAAAATCTGGTTAAGAGCAGTGCTTTTCCTTATTCTCAGTAATTATTTCCCTCATGATTATTACAGAGCTAGTGAAATCTGAAGGTTTTAGTGGATAATCAATATTGTTTATTACACTGAAAATTTTAAAGAATTAAACTTTAACTGCTTTTTCATTGAAAGATCTGCACCGAACAGACTAACAAAATAAAATACAAATATATATCTCTACAGGGGGTTTTTAAACTTCTTTTATGATATTTAACTGGCTTTGGCAAAGATTTTCAGTATGCTAATAAATCCTTTATTCATAGAAGACTTAAATCTGCCTACTTTGCTCAATTTTTGTTTCTATGAGATATTAATCTGACAGAAACATTGGCTGGGTTTGGGTTGCTTAACAGCTTTGTTATTTTCAGATTGTCTTGTAGAACATAAGGTCATGGTACAGTGTAGCTTAGAAACATGCTTCCAATTCAGTGTGGCAGAATATTGTACTGGGCTATTAATTCAGAGTGTACTGGTGGTGTTTAGAGTGTGTAAGTGAAGTAACAGAAAGAAGAATTTGGGGAATACTAAGTGAAAACTAGGCCAGTGCTAACTCCTTCCCTCTGTTTTTCTCCCTTGTTTGCAGTATTCTCAATTTATGAAAAACTAAAAGGAAAGTTTTCTTTTTGACAAGAAAAATCTTAAAACTGTTTCTTCTTAGTTAAGTTTCTGGTATCCTGTGATCCTGAAAGTGAAGGACAAAATGTATGTTTAAAAACAGATGAGAAATCCCTCTGCGTGTTTATAAGGAAATGAAGCTGGCTGAACAAAATCCAACAGATCTCCAATCTGTGGGGTAGAGAGAGAAAATTGCTTTGATTAATTCTCATAATTCCTGGTACATGCAAAAGTGAGGAACATTAAAGAGTGACTGAAATGAAAATCTCCTGTTTTTATTAATTGCAGATTCACTGGGGCCACGTTGAAGACGTTGAGCTGATTAACGACGGTTCAGGATTAGGGTTTGGAATTGTAGGAGGAAAGTCGAGTGGAGTAGTTGTAAGAACAATTGTTCCTGGGGGATTAGCAGATCGGGTAATTTGTTATATTATGTCACTTCTTGTTTGGTTGTAAAGTATAATTAACTGGTTTTGACAGTCTTAAAATAAACTAATATACTTAAACAAAAGGAAGCTGATAGCATCAAAGTCTGAATGCCAGCATATACTTTATAAATAAATATGTTGAAGGTATGATTGAGGCAGAAGTCAGCACCTGATATGAATTGTTTCTCAGACATGTGTTGGCTTTTAGAACATTGTTGTGCATGCAGAAGTTCTGAAAAGTTGTGTGACCTTCTAAGATTTTCAGTACTTTTGATATTTTCACCTTTTGGTCAGGCCGGGGGAGGACAAACACTCAGGTTTTCATATGTTCTGTAGAATTTGGCACATTTGGCAACACCTATAGGGACAAATTAATTATTGGGCAGGAGAAGCTGCCCTATGGAATTAAATGTGTCACAAGGTTCAGTTTATAGATTGAAGGTAGCCTGGGTTTAGTGGGTTTCATTTTAAAGGGGTTTTGATCCCTATCTTGTGGTCTGACCAAGTCAAGGAGATGCTTAGGTTTGATGTGAAGCCTCTTGAAGTTACTGATAGCTTTTGAAGTTGCACAGGGAACAACAGTTTGCAACCTTTGATTGATGATCTTTAAAGACCTGGTGGTATGTGTTGCTACATTTCAGGAATTAAACAGGTTGGGATTTTTAATGTGAACTTGGCCATGACAAGTTACAACATTTGAGTTCTGGAATCTATGCAGCCAAGATCCAGTAACATAGAAAAGAGAGAGGCTGAGTACTTCCTCTAGTACAGGATGGAAACAAAAAGTGGAGATTCAGAGAGCTTTACTGGAAAATGTTGGCTCTTGCTTGACTGCCTCCCTCTGAACCTGTCATGTATAAATGAGTATTTTTTAATTATTGTGTAACACCTGTTTTGCTGTAAGGAATAAAGTGTTTTGGCTACAAATGAAGCATGTAAGTTAAGAACTCACCCCATCATTCTCAGCTGAATGAGACATCATTAAGAACATGTGAAATAATGAGCACATATACATGTTAAAATTGGATGAGTCTGTA
The DNA here is from genome assembly GCA_022605575.1 of Laterallus jamaicensis coturniculus. Taxonomy (NCBI): domain Eukaryota; kingdom Metazoa; phylum Chordata; class Aves; order Gruiformes; family Rallidae; genus Laterallus; species Laterallus jamaicensis. The sequence goes on from JAKCOX010000007.1 coordinate 32,564,907, forward strand.
AATGAGTTTTAGTTAGTTCTGGGAATAACTCTGCTGTGATTGCTATATAAATCAATGCACCCAAGGTGATGGAGCTGGGCTGATCAATACCAGCTGAGGATTTGGTCCTATGAATGTTTGCTTATAATAGAAATGATGATGTAGGTCATGAATCATAATTATCATGTAAAAAATGGTTTGTGTGGAGTCTTGTTACCTTTGGAGGATTTACTCACTTGAGTTGGAGCTAGTCATATGAGGAAAGAATTGCCAGGCTAATGTAAAAGTAGTAGGCAAAACATTAAAAAAGTTCTGACTCAAAATGCTGCCTAATAATGCCTATCTGAGGAGGGATAGTCCATGAAACAGCAACACAGAACCTGTGAGACTATAAAACGTTGTTGCTGTCTGTTTTCTCCTAAATGAGTTCAGTAACAGCTTTCTTAGGAACATTCAACTTGGAAGAAAGTAACTTGTAGGAAATTAACCACTTAGGAACATTCAATCTTACTCCATTTTGGAAAGGTTGATTTACCACTGTCAACTGCTGTGGGGAAAACAGTGCTTGATTGTGCAAATGCTTCCTTGAGTTATTTACTTTGTTGCCATTGTGGTTAATTTTATGCCATTTTCTAGCATTGCCTCTCATGGCCATGAATGTGCCTTTACACAGTTTCAATTTTGTAATGGAATAGACTGGAAACTTTCTTGGTTTTCAATTTTCTTTATGTTTTGAAGGATGGGAGGCTCCAGACAGGAGATCACATCTTAGAGATTGGAGGGATCAACGTGCAAGGAATGACCAGCGAACAAGTTGCTCAAGTGCTGAGAAACTGTGGGAATTCTGTTAGGATGATCGTTGCAAGAGACCCCAAGTGTGAAATTGTGGAGACTCCACCAGCTCCTGTGAGCTGGCCAGTCAGTACTTTACCTTCCTTCCAAAATGGAAATGTAAGTATCTGGCATTTGCTTATGACATTTTCAACTCTGTTTGTGGCTTGGGCTCAGAAAGGAGGAGGAGAACAGAGTGTTCTTGAGACCTAAAGTGCTTCTCCTCTTGCGAGTTTCCAGCTATCATACACGTGTATTTAAGTGGTCATTATTCCAGCTCTGCCTTCTATAATTTCCCCCTTTTTCCTGTATGTTATTAATACCTGCAATCTTGGGATGGGAATGACCAGCCCTACAGAATTTATTTCAGAGTGGGTAATTTAATTACCAAGACCATAAACGTTATCGATAAATGGTACTTTTATTTCTCCTTCTTAGCTCATTACATTTTTGCTAATCAATCATTTGTAAGTGGATTTAAAACTTGACTGTGAATTTCCCAGAGTGCTGTGGCCACACCAGAATTATTCAGCACAATCATTTTTTTTTTATGAAACATAAGTGTAATGTTTTCATACTCTACGCTACTGTCTGTGATAGGAAATATATCTAAAAATTTTGAAACTTGTTTTAGCAAATCTTATCATGGTCATATCAAAGTCTCTTGTTTTTGAAGTCATTCTTTTCAGTTTTGAGTAATTAAAATCAACAAATGCTACACTAAGTGTACAGTAGGTCTCGAAACATAAACAAAGCTGTGCTTGTGTACCATCTGCTACTACTGTGCTGCTTAGATTTAGGTGTAGAATCTGAGTAGCCTTTTCTTTCTTGTCTAGTTTCTTCAGTGTGAGTGGAGAAAGCTATTTCCTTTGAAGCACTATTTTTAAAGGTCAGCCTGGCAGTTGTATTGGTACAAACTCACCTCCTTGCTTGCTGGGCATAGTCACTGCAGAGGTGACCATTAGCTCTGTGTCTTGCATCCCTTTGGAGAACTGCTGTGGCTGAAGCTGTCAGTAAAGTACTTGGGGTCCTTGTCAAACTCCTCTTCTCAGAAGAGGGATTGCTGTAGGGGGGAAATCTCAGTGACAGAGAGATGAGAGGGAGGGATCTATGTATATAAGGTTGGAGCCTTAAAAATGGGCTTGACTCATACTCTGAAAAAAAGCTTTCCTAGAGAATCAGTGCCTTTATGAAACACTTCTTTTCTCACTGCATCAGATTTTCCAAGACCTGTATTAGGGAAAAATGCAATGGTCCTAGTCTTGATTTCTCTACAGAATACTACTTTTTTTTAATGTTACCCATCTCAAAGGTTGGTCTATTTGTCAGTAATCAAGCCCAGATATTGTAGATGCTGCAGCCCTTCTACAGTGTCATTCCTTCTGGATGCCTGTTCAGTGTCCTCTTTATTCCTGCTGTGTAGTTTAGAGGGGAAAACAGTCATGTTTCAGTTTCCTCTATTTATTTCTGAATGTCATCTATTGTTTTCTTCACTGAATGATGCCTTCATGTTTAGATTTGATGAGATGCCTCTTTCTGATTTTGAGAGATTTGCTGAAGTCAAGACTAGTGGCTAATTTAAATGTATTTATTAAGTTAATGATAATTTTAATGATCCACCTCCCAGTTTGTGTCTTGTTTACAACAGAACCTTTTCCTGTAATCTAATTTCTCTTGTTTCTGAGCATTTTCACTAGCTGTGAGTTTTAGAATAGAAATTATTTTCCTTTTCTTGTTTGCAAACTGGCAGAAAGACATTTTAAATATATTGTTAGTTTTTAAGTTTTATATTAATATTTGATTTCCTTTAAATTTTCTGCAGTAGAGAGTAACTGAAACTACTTATGCCTGTGCATGGGCACAAAAAGCAGTCACATTACCTGTACTATCCAAAAGGGGGACAGCAACATTAGCAACTGTATTTAGGACTTGGATTCTTCTAGATTTGACTTCTAATATTTTTCATTGTAGTAGACAACATTACTTGAAGAAAACTTCAGAACACTGACTGGGAAGGGCTTTTGACTGTCAAAACAGCAGGACTCTTAGTGCCATAGCTCCATTTCAGGTGTTGCTCTAGCCATGTTTACTGCTTTGATTCCTTTTCCTAAAGATAAGTAACAGATTGTCAAAACTTTCCCTCATCTCCATCAGTGTCTTTTGGAGCAAGAGAGTTAGAAAGCATTTCATGAGCTGGCTAGTGGAGGGAGGTGTGTGTTAAGGAGAGAGCTGTCTGTGTATTTCTCTTCTGGTGAAAAGTGAAATAGATACAGCCATAACTTTGGCCTACTTCTAATATGGGCCCTTCCAAAGCTGATGCTTGGCCACTGTGGAATTAAACTTCTCTTTCATTTGCTCCCTTAAGAAATGCTTTCCAATTTCCCAGTCCTTTTCTTGCTGTTGGTAGTGATGCTATCCCTCATGATTTCATCACTAAAAGACCTTACTTTGATCACCTCCTTATTTTTGATCTCATTGAGTTGTATGCAGTTACCAAAACCAAACAGCTTTATGTATTTTAATTTATCCCTTGCAATCCTGGATGTCTGTGCTTAATTGTTTTTCTCAAAAAACACCAATATCTTCAGGGCATCCTGTTGGAATCCTGTCTTGCAGTTATGATTTTTACTTGCCAGAGCAGAGGGGTTGCACAATGGGATATACTGAGGATTTTATACTCTGTGAGGATTTTTTTCCATACACTTCTCAAGTGTCACCTTAGCCAGTATTGTATTTTTTTTTTGTGATTGTAGTTAGTGAAGGGTTTAGAGAATAGGTTGTGTTACATGCTGCTTTTTTCAGGTGTTGTTTGCTATGAGAAGTTTCCTTATCAGTTCAACAGTAAAGCATATACAAATGAATACTCTCCCTTCCTCTGTGTTAAGCCTTAGAACTAATTTTCACTTATTGTGAACTAATGAGTGTTTTGCTTCCCAGTGCCTTACACAACCTGGTAACTTCTAGCTCTTTGTGGTTTAGTGGCATTGAGATCTGAACAGGATCACTTCAAACAAGGTATAAAAAGGACTCCTTGAGAGAGTCCAGAGAAGGGCTACGAAGATGATTAAGGGCCTGGAACATCTATCCTATGAGAAAAGGCTGAGAGAGCTGGGGCTGTTCAGCCTGGAGAAAAGAAGACTGAGGGGGGACCTAATCAATGTTTATCAATATCTTAAGTATGGAATGCAGGGGGAATTGGCCAGCCCCTTTTCTTTGGTCAGTGGAGACAGGACAAGGGGCAATGGCTGCAAATTGGAGCACAGGAAGTTCCACACCAACATGGGGAGGAACTTTTTCACAGTAAGGGTGACAGAGCACTGGAATAGGCTGCCCAGGGAGGTGGTGGAGTCTCCTTCCCTGGAGAGATTCCAGCCCCATCTGGACGCCGACCTGTGCGGTATGAGCTGGGGAGCTGCTTTGGCAGGGGGGTTGGACCCCATGAGCTCTTGAGGTCCCTTCCAACCCCTACAGCTCTGTGATTCTGTGAAACTTAGGCTGCTGTGTGTAAGGCTGACTTTTGGAATACTATTGTAGTTTGGAATCCAGCATAAAAACAAGGAATAAGCTCAAACAACTAACTAGTGTCCTATGTTTGTATTTAGTAGGCAACTGCTTCCATAGTAAAGATGTGCTTACTGTGTGTACACGTGGTTGCTTTCAGGGCATGAAAACTGTTTCTGGTTTTGAGATCCCTGTCCTGTTGCCGCTTTGCTTTGTTAGTAGTGAATAACAGAGATGTAAGAATTGCTTTTTCTGACAGAAATGGATAACATGGTAACACTCTATACCAGGTTCTTTTGCTTCTTAACTGTCCAGTAGACAGGGCTCAGGCAGGTGAATTTGTGACACTTTATCTGGACTAACATGTGAAAGGGAGAGGAGAAATTCTGAGGGCATTCAGGGTTTTGTGTTGTCTTGTGAGGTTGACTGGGGAGTTTGTTGTTACCAAGTGGCAGAGGAATCCAAAGGGAAATGTCCCTTGATCAGTCTGGCAAAGACTGTTCTTTTCCTTAAAATATAAATATTACACCTCAGACAAGTATGGGGAGAAAGTATTAGGAAGGAATTGAAAAAGCAACTAATGACATTGGGTAACATCTTATTTCCAGCAAATCTTGGGTATATCTCTCTTGCAAATGTGATCCCTCCTCAAATAGGAAAATCAAACCCACTGCTCACTTCTGAAGAACTTCACCTGAAATACAGTAATGATACTGGGAAACCATGAGATTATTTTACTGTCTTGTTCTTTATGTATAGGATAACACCGACCTTTTTGAGACCTATGATGTGGAACTTATAAAAAATAATGGGCAAAGCTTGGGAATCACAATCGTTGGATATGCTGGCACGTGTGATATAGGTGAGTTCTATGGGATTTAGTAAAGTCTGGGACAGGATCTTCTCAAACACCCTTTATTTACTATGGGGAAAATGGATAGCACTTTGAAACTAGTGTACAAAATCCCATGAAGAAGATATTTGGACAACTTGCTGCAGAGTGAAGTTTGGCCAAAAATTTTTTGTAATGAGCTTAAAGAAATAATTCCCACTTGACTGCTGGGCTGTGAATGTTACATGCTTGTGTTGTTACTGTGCAGACTGTAACAGAGTTCCTATATGTGCAGACTCTTAACACAGGCAGGTTCTTGTCCTCCCTGTTCGTTATTTTACCCCTGCAGTGCATACATGACACTATTCAATTAACACATTTAAAGAAGAATTTCAAACCCAGTATTAGATGTCCCCAGTTTGCATTAACTTCTGAATGGCCACTTTGGTATGTACAGAATAGCTCAACGTGCAAGTCTGGTTTGTTAAATGACTTGTAGGTGTGAGAGTGGAAATGATCAGAGTAGTCCAGTCCCCTGCCAGGCTGTAGGTGCTCACAGTCTCGGCCATGCATGATGTGTATACCACCTTCTCAGGTTGATGTCCTTGCCTTGGACAGATGGCTGTTTCAAGTGTCTAAACTCTGGGAGCAGATTAAAATGTCTCTGCTAGGATAGGGGACATGGAATGAGTTTGTTGTGTTTTTCCCTAAATCGCCTTTAAATTAGAGCTGTTAACTTGCCTTTCAGGTATTGATTCCACAAATGACCTCATTGCAGCCTTCTAGTACTAGAAGGGAGCAGAGAAACAGGAGGGGAATCAGCTTTTTAAAAGGGCAGATAATGGCAAGACAAGGGGGGGTGGAGTGAAGCTGAAGGAGGGAAGGGTTAGATTAGATATTAGGGGGAAGTTCTTTGCAGAAAGAGTGGTGAGGGGCTGGAAGGGGCTGCCCAGAGACGTGGATGCCCCGTCCCTGGGGTTTTCAAGGCCAGGTTGGATGGGGCCCTGGGCAACCTTGTGTAGCTCCAGGCCTGGAGATTGGTGGCCCTGCCTGTGGCAGGGGGTTGGAGCTCTGTGATCCTTGGGGTCCCTTCCAACCCAAACCAGTCCATGATTCTATGATGCTACCTTTATAATTGGCTCAGATGAATATCTGCTTTCACACAAAAAGGGTAGAGCTTATATCCCCTCCCCTTCCTCGTGGGACTCCAGAAGGTATTTGGGGAATGTGGTGCAGCTGGGTTGTTTTCCAGCCCCCTCCATTCCCAGGACATCCTCTTGTGTTGCCACCTGTGCAGTGTGCACTGGGAACTGGGCTGGGAAGAAACATGTGCAGGGTGATGGGAAAAGATGGGTTCGAAGCACTGGTAAAGGGCTTGTGCTGAGCATGGACAAACCATGTTGGGCACAAGTCTGAGGAAAGTTTAAACTTCAGAAAAGGGTTGATGAAGTGTGAAGATTCACTAGAGTTAATGATCAGCATCTCATATTTTGCAGGAGTTTGTGGAAGGGAAGGGTTACTGTTTCAACTGATGATTGGTTTTTTACTGTGTTTTGTTTGTTTTGTTTTATTTCCTTGCTCTAATTAGAAGTTAAAATTAATAATTAAATGTCAAACATGACAAAGGACAGCTTTGCTGATTTCCATGTTTCTTTCTTTTTTTTTAAAAAAAAAAAGAGAAATCCTTTTTCATTAAGATTTAAAGTACTAAATTCTTTAGCTGTAAGAAGATGATTGAAGTCCTGATCAAAGTACTTAAGCACATACTTTACTTTTAGCTTAGGTAGTCCTATTGAAATCAAATGCAGCATGGATTTAAGTGATTGTGGTTTAAAGCCTGGGTAAGCACAAGGATGAATCCTTGGAGGAGGTGGCATTTTGTGAGCCATTTTAAGGAGGAAAAAAAATGAGGTCACTGTACACATGGTTGTGTCAGGGCTGTTATTTCCATCAGAGATCTTCAGTTGTACTATGTCAAGCTGTGTGAATGGTTATGTGCAAACGTTGGTGGTTTACAGAACCATAACTTTATGGGCAGAAGTAGTGTGTGAAAAAGGCTGTAATTAAAAAATCTTAATAAGAAAAGAAACAAATTAATGGAGTGACTTGTTTCTTTCCCTCCTCTTCCCCTGCCAACAGAACCTTCAGGGATTTTTGTGAAAAATATAATACCTGGTAGTGCTGCTGACCATAATGGCCAAATTCACGTTCATGACAAAATTGTTGCTGTAAGTAAAATAGTCTGCTTGTATACTATTCTAATACTTTATAACAAACTCAGTGTTGCAAGAAACATGTAATAAAGACTTCCTAAGAGTAATTAAACCTTCCCTGCTTTGCAGAGGAAACAATTTGAGGGTTCATATCTGTTTAGGTAGTCTTGTAACAGAAATGGGTCTCGGCTTGCTGTGGTTAAAATATTATTGTATATTCAAAGCAGTAGTAAATAGTAGTTAATGATGAAAGAGGCAAGCTTTGGGATTAAAATGTTTCAGAGGGGAAAATCTTGGCTTTTGGCCCAAAGTAAAGATGAGCAGCATTAGCTTCTATTTGAATTGAGTGGCATTTGAGGATGGTTAAGATTTTGCAAGATGTGGCACACTGTTTATGGTCCTTAATGACTGTGTAGCATAGTGTGGATACAATCAAAATGTTAATAGTCACAATTTACGTTTAAAAACCCAAAGCTTTATGTGAGGAAAAATTAAAACCCATTAAATAACAGTGAATTGAATAATAGCCAAATTTGCATTCACAGTACAAGCAGGAATGAATTACACAGCCTTTTTGTTTTAAGAGATAATATTTATAGAGATATGATTTTAAATTGCTTTTAAAATGTGTGCTATACTAGACCTTCCAAAGTCAGCTTCTCCTTTGTGAGAACAAAAATTGATACAACCTTGTGCTTTTATCTGCAGTTTTGCAGGAGAAGCCCCCACTGATGCATGATCTAACAGTGGAGTGAACAGAGTATTTTGTGTGTAAATTAAAACATCTGAATTAATGTAAGAATTGGGCTGTTCAAAGTGAATTATATGAACACTGATGTGTGTAGGCTTGTGTGGGGCCTGTTAGAAATCCATGAGGAAACGTAACAGTGATAATGAACTGAGCAGAGTTATAGGTTGACTGCTCTTTCTGGGAAGCTTCATCTGCAGTACTCCTGAAGCTGTCTCTTGTAAGTGAAAAAGTTGTAGGAGGAAATCAGTGTATGCTGAGATTAGTGAATCCTGTTTTGTGGTTGCCCCATGAAGACAGAAGAAATTACTGTGAGTTTCCTTTTAAACTGCATTTTGAAAATCTTATCCAATTAGGGAAATGTAACTGGTTTAGTGAGATCGTTTTGCAAATACTACTGTCTTAGGTGAATAACCATATCATTTCTGCACAAAATAACATGGGTGATGCTGACAGTGTATGGTACAGCCAAAGAATGTAGTGTGTTTAATGTTATCTGATATGATTTTCTTGGTTTAGGTTGATGGAGTTAATATACAGGATTATACCAACCAAGAAGTGGTGGAGGCATTGCGAAACACAGGCCAGACTGTACGCCTTACCTTACTTAGAAGGAAATCTTCCTCTGTTATTTCTTCAGAAAGACCTTCAGATAGAGGTAATCCTTTTTTAGCAACTGATTTTATTTTTCACTCAATTTACAGTTAACCTGATTTAACAATTAGGACTAGATACTGCACTAGCCTAGATTTATGAGGTCACGTTGTAGAAAATGACATACTTGAGGAATGGAAAGAAATGGAATTTCAGGAAAAGTGAGTGCCAAACTTCTGTGTAGCTAAAAAAAAACCCAAGCCCAAGTAGTTAGTGAGATGGTGTTACTGCTTCATGTGTTTTGCAGCATCTTGTTGATTTTTTTTTTTTTTTCATTTGTTTTCACAGTGCAGCCAGCTGTTCTAACCTTTGCCTCCCCTGGAGCTGTAGGGACTGAGACCAGCATGGATGCTAACCAACAACAGAAGGATAATCTTCAAAATGAAAAGAAGCAGAGCCTACATAAAACAGGTAGGTAGGATATCTTGCAGTGTCTCTTCTGAGGCATTGGAATTTTCTTTCACCCATTTTCAATAATGATTGGATATCATCACTTACTCCATCTTCTGAAGTAAAGCTCTACCTGTTGGCTCTATCAACTCTTTCACCCCACTCTATCCGCACAATGTAGTTTGTTGAGAGCGCATTCTGTGTCATCACAGGGGTCACTGATGAAGATACTGGGTAATATTAGTCCCTGTAGCTATTGACCATCTCTCATAACTGGCTGTCAAGCCATTGACTAAAGCTTTCTGATTCCAGAGGTCCATCTAATTTTCAGCCTTCTTATCAGTCCTCAAACCCATGATTCCTCAGTTTCCAAATGAGGATGCTGACATAAATGATGTCAAAAAGCTTTGGTAAAGTTGAGGCATGTTACACTCTTCATCCATGTAGCTATCTTGGCAGTCAGGTTGGTCAGCTATTTAGCAAGTAACTGGAGAAGGCCCTAGGGGAGACCTTATAGCAGTCTTTCAGTACCTAAAGGGTCTGAAGCTGGAGAGGGACTTCCTACAGGGGGTGTTTAGAGCGATAGGACATCTTCCTTTGCTGCCAGGGGCCTGAACCAGACTGCAAGGTGAACAGCGTCAGGAGTTGGAGTTTGCATTTACTTCCAGATCCAGTGTTACCTCAGTCATATCTAGCTTCTTGCCCTCACAGGTCTTAGGTTCCTATGTCTGCACAATCTTTTCAAAATATTCTGTTGGCTTCCTGTACATCACCTCTGCCCATTGGTTGCAGTTTGCTCTTTTTAGTGCTGCGATAAACTTCATCAGCACTCACCTCAGCTGTTCAACTGGGCCTCATACAACAGTGACCTGAGCTGCAGCATCCTCCCCCAAGAGTTTTGACTGAGTAGGGCTTGCTGAAGGATCAGAGCTGGCTGCAGAAGCAGGGACAGGGGATCATTTCTTGCAGATCATTTTACATACAAATGGTGCTGTTTCCGTGCCCACCTGTCTCACCTGCCTCACTCCTGTTTGCTGGTCCTGCCTATAGTGACATTTCCAGGAGTGGTAGAGAGGTAGGAAGCCTCACACAAGTTATGTACACCAGTGAGATTCCCCACTTGGCAAAGAACCTCTCCTTGCTGCCTGCTGGTTCCCAGGCCCACCTCATTTACTTTGTGGTAGTAATACTGTTGCATACTGCTTCCTCCCATGCTACTGTTGGAAACTAGAGTTCAGCCTCTAGGCATAAGGTTTCTGGCTTCCTGGTCTGCAGCTTACTGGCCAAACTGGAAATTGTTGCTGGTAGATGAGTCGCTGGTCTGGAATTGGAAGCTGGACAGGAGTTCAGATCTGTCATGTGTTTTTAACAGCAGTGGCAATTGGGGATGGGGGCAGATCCCAAAGGCAGGGATTGCTTTGGTTGTTAGCTGACTTCTGGAGGTTGGAGGCCTTTCCAGAAGGCAGGCTTCAATTTCCCTGCAGATTTCTGGGCTCTTCTACAGGAACTTCTGGGTGAATTTCTACAGCTTGTGTTAAAGTCAGCATAAATTATCCTTATGCCTTGTAGTTTCTAAGATATGTAGATGTAATAGAGGATTCTAAATTATGGCTGTCAATGAATAACAATTTTGCTATGATTGTGGAAGATCTGTCAGTATTAAAGACAACCTGGAAACGAGAGAAATGTAGCAGCTCCTATGTTCTGTTCTGTTTTACTTTTCTGTCCAAGCCTTGTAACCAGACATACTTTGTTGTGACTTATGCATGTTCCCAGAAACAAGAAGCCAGTTGAGTAGCTGAGATGTGAGGTTATCAGAGCATTGTTTTAGCTGTGTGAGTGGAAGAGCATATATTGCTCTGCAGTTACACTGGACAAATAACTCAAGGATTTAGCTGTAGGAGCAGAAGAGCCAGAAGGACTTACACTTGCTTTGACAGAGGCTAGAAAACAGCAGCACTCTCTGCCCTGTGTCACTTTTGCTGTGGAACTTCCTACACATAAAGCATTTTCTTTTTCGACTGAAGTGAATAGTATCTCTGTAGTCAGTCCCTGAGTACCTGTGAGTGGGTTATCTTGTGTCACAGGCTGCAGGTGTCTGTCTGCTTTGGTGCAGAGAGAACTTTCCGAGGAATTTGTTACCTAATACCTAGTGCTGTGCAAATATGGCATATCAATGCCAGGATCAGTTTATGCTGGGAAATAAAATTGCTTTTACTTGGCTTGAAGTTAACAACCTCTGTTAGGCTCAAGGTGTGTTATCTAGATATGCCTTACTGATCCCTGCTCTGCTGATAATCAGCTTAGATCAAACTGTATTTTTGAGCCCTTTCCACAGCAGACTCAAAGTGCTTTGATGTGGATCTGCTGCCTTTCCATAAACACTCCAAAGCCCTTCGTTTCAAAAGGAGTTTGTAACCGAGTTGTATGAATATGAGTGGCTCCACTTCTAGTATTGTGCACATGCCCTAATCTCCTTCCTTGGAGCGCAATGGAGTATGGTGCAGATGCATCTGGGTCCAGCAAAGACTTCATGCCTGGAATCAGCAGCTGTCAGTTGTGCTCACACTGATTCCTCTCAGGGGAAGTGTGTATCTGCAGAAGGTAGCAAGCCTGCTAAGAAATGGTTCTACTCTTCTATGTATCCAAGCTCTCCTTACCTTGGGGATACAGGATAGTGTGTTTGTATGCACTATACACAGTATCCCTTGGGATACCAAAATGGGAACAGTGAAGATACTGTTAGTTTGCAGTTGGATATTGCCCTTGATACCATCTAGCAGTGCTGGTCCCTTTTGGGCTGACAGGACAATGCAGAAGGCATGGCTTTGAAACTGGGTGATGGATCAGGAGCATCTAATGCAATGGTGAGCAGGTACCATTGCTTGATTAAGTGGGCTTTTGCGTGCTGAAAAACCACTTTAAGCTACAAGGTTCTGCAAAAGCTTTAGGCAACTGTAAAATGTGTGTGTGTGTGTGTGTCTGTCTGTTAAAAAGTTGAAATACTTAGTTGCAAATTTTACTTGCACTGAAATACGATGTATAAGATTTCACCTTGGAATAGACTTTAATGGCCAAGTTTAAATTCCAAAGATAGGTGCTTATTTTGGACATGGTGATGGGCACTTCATTATAATGGTGCTAACATAAATATTGCTAATTTAAGGCTCTGACTAAACTCTGGAAATGCTTTTAGAAGTTTAATGGAAAAGGTATGTTTTATAAAATATGTATTACTTCCCTTTAAGCCCAGTTGTGTGAAATTCTTATTAAATTGTGTTTCCTGGAGAGGTATTAAATAGTCATTCTGGACAGGCAAACTGTGCTTAAGCTGTTCTGTTACAAAGGCAGCGTGGTTTGGGATGCGATGTGCACGAGGCCTGAAACTTTCTGCTAGCAGGCTAGAGGCAATTAACTTAACAGCTGCATCTGCAGGACTGCAGACTGGGCAGAACTGCTTTCTTTTGCCTTGCAGCAGTATTCAAAACCCAAAGAGAACGATGATGCTAGTCAGACACTTAAAAACTGAGGGGAGGGAAAATATCCAGCAGCAGAGCAGATGAAGGTAGTGCCCTGATGAAGGGCACAGTGCCCACCCTCACACAGTAAGTTTGTGAAACTAGGAGGAAATTGCAGGACGATCCCAGTTTTGAAGATGCTGCCTATTTTGACCAGGAAAGATAAGTTTTACAAGACACTTGTCATTTATTCTTGATGCTTGCTAATTAGAAATGAAAAATGTTGTAGAAGTGCAGGCAGAAGGACAGACTAAATATCTTGAAAACTGTTGCTAGTAAAAGCTGTCCCTGGGAAGCATTTTCAGTTCTGAGGCCTTGCATATTATAGAAGACGTGGTATGGATGTATCTCAGGTCATGAGAAAGAAATCCAGCTGGATGAGACTAGAAAGAAGAAACTTCTGCCATGTGGAGAAAGCTGTTTTGGGAAAAAGGAGCATTTTAAGTGAATGGGGTGATACCCCTGGAATTGAATACATTTAATCCAAATCTCTCCAGCCAACATTTCCCCAGTTCTAAGAAAGTTATAAGCAAAGACTTCAAAGAGGTTTTGAAAAAAGAAAGTGGGAAACTTCAAATGAAGACATGCATCAGCACCTGCTCTGAACAACTCATAGATTTGGGTAATGTGTTTTGGAAGTGACAAAAAAACCTGTATTCAGCCAACCAAACACAGCTTACGGTTACTGAACTGAACTTTGAGCTTGACCCTAAAGATTCATTACTCCTGGTGAACCTTAAAATCTATATTTGGCTTGCATGGGGGATTGCAGGTGTTTAGGCCCTCTGTGTTCATGCTGTAACTTTATAACAGCAGAAAAAGGGACTAAGGAATTTCTGTCCCTATGTATTTCTGCAACTAGAAGTAGAAAAATGCAGGGGTGTTCTGGTTTTGCTGGGAAGTAACGATAATGTTCAGCCCGTGCTTGATAAAAAGGCTCTTGAAGATGGCTACTCCTTAGGTAACTTCTGGTGAACACTCACTTCCAAAGAATTTCATGACAATGTGTCTTCCCCTTTCTTTTTGCAAGGAGATCATTTATTTCAGAGAGAGGTGTGGGCTGTATTTACAAACCCAAGGTTTTTATGGTGACAGAAAATAGTTCTCTGAATTGCTGGAATCCTTGAATATTTCTGTCTCCTTGAGCCAATAGGTTAAAGATGCTCTGGACATTTCCAAGTGAAACCTCAGTTGTTAGGCTCTGAGGCATGTGGTTTCTCAGCTCAGAGAGAATTTGCCTATCCAGCATGACAGAAAGCGAGTGGAAGAGCTGCAGGGATGGGCTATGTTGTTATATAAGTTAACTTAAATCTTCCTTTTAACGAGAGGAAAACTTCAAAGTTCAAAAGTGATGTAATGAGGATTGTGTTGCACAGCTAATGTTTTAGCTTTGCAGTCTACAAAGGTGTTGATAGAGGCAGCTTGACATGCCATTTGTGTTGGCTTTTGCTAGTAGGTAGGCTCTGAGCTTCTCTTAGTGTCTTCAAATTTCCCCCTGGAGGTATTTTACCTCCCCCTGTGAGTTTGTGTGCAAAATGTGAGCTTGAGATTTCCATTCTAAATTTCAGTATGACACAACAGCAATACTAAGTGGTATGTTCCTCCTATAGACACCTGACAAACTATATACAGTTGTTTAAGTGGGGGAAATGAGATTTTTTGGTAATTCAGAGCCCAGTTGCTGCTTACTGCTGTAGCTGCTAGATGGAATTTGCTTTAGAGCTTGATTCTTACCAGTTAAACACTGCTTCAGCTTGGAACTTTATATGTGTGCTGAGCTTCTGGATGAGGTCAAATGCAGGGCAGCCAGTCATTTTATGCTGTCTAGCTCTGTCAAATTGTCTTACATGAATGTAATACTGCCTTGGTTGCATAAGTAAGAAAGCTGAAAAGATATAAATGTCAAGATAGCCAAGTTCCCACGGAAGACTGGTTTAGAACTGGAGCTTATATTAAAGCTCATGTTACTTACTGGCCTAATTAAACTAGACAAGGCTTTCTACCTGCCAAATGTATAAATAAAGTCTGTGACTGCATTGTGCTGACACAGCCCCTCGCTAACAGCAATATCTTGTCAGGTGTTTTACTTCTTAAAGGGGGTTCATTTTGGTGGGAGATGAAGCTTCCCTGGAGCGGCAAGCGGGTTTATAGCAACAAATTATGAAGTCGTGTGAGATTTGTTTTGCAGCCTCAAAGAATGATTTATTTACAGTACTATACAGTACGGAATTCGCATCTCATCAATGTAAGCATCACCTCTTCTGCTTCTCAGCTGAATAAATCACACGTTAGCAGTAGCTGACACTTTGCATTGTTTTCCTAAGACTTTTTGATTTGCACTGTTTGATAGGCTCAGCTTAATGCACTTTCCTTTTTGGAATTATTTCCCCTAATCTTTTATTTACACTGAATTTTTATGGAAGTATTTAGAAGTAAATGTACTTCTGAATGTACAGTATGCTTGTAAATTTAATATTGGCTTTCATATTTAGGAAGAGCCCCAATCCCTACAGCACATGAGCTGAAATCCAAGTGGGAAAACCTGCTGGGACCTGAATATGAAGTTATGGTATGTCATCTTTTGATAAACTACGTTCATGTATGTTGTTCCTTTAAATTACAGATCTGTGAGTTTAGCATTACAAGCTGTTTATAGAACAGTTTAGTGTTTGGAGCAGATCAGTGACATCAAATTTTGTTTCCTGTAACATCAAGGCTGAAATACAGGAGTGTTATAATGAGTTGTTGGATGGTTGGGTTTTTTTTTCCTCCTTCTGCTTATATAGATGCTATTGTTACACAGATACAAGACAGGAACAGTGATTTAAGAAAATCAGCTGTCCTTTTAAGTCTGCATCATAGAAGTCACTTAAAATATGTGGCATTTTTATGATTTCGTTTATGATCGATTTGTTTTATTGTGCACTGGGATAAAAAGGCTCAGGATAGAGCTCCTGTGTTTCATAAAGAACCTTACAATTTTAATAGAAGGATGAAAGAATGATTTTCAAACATGCTGGGAAAATAAGAAGTAATTCATGGTAGTGTAACTTTGTGGTGCCAGTGTCTATTAGATATTTCTTCACTTCATATTAAATAATTGCCAAGGAAAAGATTGTTTTGATGAATCATCATAAGGAGTTGACTGAAATTGTAATTCACTACAGCTTTTCAGGGCTGTGTTAGCCAATGAGCACAGATAAAAGTCTCCAGCCGCTGTTCTTTCCAGTGACTTAAAAAACTCTCACCACCACCAAGAAAATGCCCTGTTTGTCTTTGCAGTGCTTGTCCAGTTGATTTAGAGACACTTATTTTTACTACTCGGAGTAGCCATCGTTCCAGTCACTCCCTGGAAGATTTAAAGTAGCTTTAAGAATTGCCTTGAGAAACTCACTTCTCTTCTTTCCATTAGCACTCCTGTAAGATCTGAAGTTCGTGTAAGATTATGTGCATGATGCAATAAATCTGTTTGGCTCCCCACTTCAGTTGCTTGGTATTCCCATCCTTACATTTCAAGAGCCTGATATTACTTCCCTTAGCACCATCACACTTCCCACAGAGGATGAAAACCTGCTTAGTTCATGAAATCGCCCGTTTCTAATTCTTCTTTAGCTGCTGCCAGTAAAATGTCAGGAGTGGAAATGTTAATGATGGGTCCTTTTAAATAATAGAAGGAAACTGTTGTGGGCATCCCATTTTGAAGGTAGTTTTTTCGTTCTTCCAGCCCTCATTGTCTGTACCTTCCTCTAGTCTTGCTGGGCTGCATTCAGTAACAATGGTTATTTGATTTCAGCCTGATAGTGCAGTCCCTGTTTCATGTTGTCTTCACTCCTACACTCAGCTTCCAGAAAGTCACCCTGAAGGTGCCTGTGGGTTTGAGTAGTCCATCAGAAGGCCAGTGGCATCCTGGGGTGTATTAGAAAGGGTGTGTTAGTAGGTCAAGAGAGGTTCTCCTCCCCTTCTACTCTGCTATGGTGAGACTACACCTGGAATATTGTGTCCAGTTCTGGGCCACTCAGTTCAAGAAGGACAGGGAATGACTTGAAAGAGTCCAGTGCAGGGCCATCAAGATGATGGAGTGGAACACCATCAGGTGTGAACACTATTAGTAGAACTCCATCAGGTATGAGGACGGGCTGATGGAGCTGGATCTCTTTAGCCCAGAGAAGAGGAGACTGAGGGGTGACCTGATCGATGTCTATAAATATGTAAAGGACAAGTGTCAGGAGGACAGAGCCAGGCTTTTCTTCAGTGATGTCCAGCAATAGGACAAGGGGCAATGGGCACAAGCTGCAGCAGAGGAAGTTCCATGAGAATGTAATAAAAACTTTGTCACTGTGAGAATGATGGAGCACTGGGACAGGCTGCCCAGAGAGGCTGTGGAGTCTCCTCTGGAGACATTCAAACCTGCCTGTACTCATTCCTGTGTGACCTAATCTAGGTGATCTGCTCTGGCAGGGTGGGTTGGACTAGATGTCCTTTCGATGTCCCTTCCAACCCCTATCACTCTGTGATTCTGTGAAATAGCTGTTTGGAGAGAGGGTTTGGTGTCACTCATGGCTTCTATGTCACTGATCCTTTGTGGTACCAGTGGAAGAAGCTATGATGCTGCTTAAGCAGAAAGAGACCCTGGAAGTCTGTGCAAGGCTGTGTGTCTCTGTGGGATTTGTTGCCAGGTACCTAAGTGTGAGCAGTCAAGCTGAGGAGTCAGAGATTCATTTAGTTACAACTGAACAGACATGAAACGGATTCTGTCTGTTGGGGAAAACACCTGAGGTACTGGAAAATGAGATGCTGGAAGCCCTATTTAAAATTAAAGCAAAAGAAAAAGTCAAGGCTTAGTATTGTTTCCTAGGCACTTTGTTAAACTAGAAACTTCCAAAGGAGCCTGTAGGTACCTGATTTAGTTTTTTTACAAGGCTATTTTCAAATGAAACAATTGTAGCAATCCTCCCAAACATATTCAACTTCAGGGTCCCCAACTCCAACCCTGGACCACAGATCACCACAGATGTCATCTTCTTGCATTTAAAATTGAAGTAAACCTAAGATTACAGATTTAATTATGTTAGGGAAGAAAAACTAGTGGTGAACGTAGTTAGTTTATTAACATAAAATATTGAAGATATTTCTTGCCATTAGTTCTTGAATAAACCGGTTTGCATTCAGATTTGGTGATAAACCTCTTGTATTTCAAGCCATGTTAGAAACTTGCTGCAGAAGGTTTAGCCTAGATGTTAGCTGGCTGTGCTATGGCCTGAGGTAATAACTTAAGCTATCATTCTTTTTGGAGCCTGATTGGCAAGTCAGTGGGGGTATTTGTGTCAGACATAATGGCATTTTGTGCTTACACCAGATTACTGAACTTGACTAAAATTGGCACTTGGGCTTCAGGAATAGGATAATACTGGAGCCTGCTAATAGTGCCTAATCACCACATTCCTAGTTGTAAATGTTCCATGTCTGGAAGATTCTTCTAACATTTGTTTAAAATTATTTTACATCAATGTGACTTTGGTTTAGTACAGTTTATTTTGCTCATCAGGGTTTTTTTTTTTGCCAGGATTCATCATTCCAGTAAAGTCTTTGTTGTCCTGCTATTGAAAAATGTTCTGATGTATAATTTTTTAGGTTGTGAATGTGGATATGCCCATTACGGACGATTCGGAGCTCCAGAAATACTCAAAGGTATGACTTACCTGATGGCTTCCTTCGTGGTATATGTCTGCAGACTAATCTGAGGAGGGTGTGATACCATTCCAGATCTATGAGTTTCAGAAATTTAGTGGCTTTGTGGCTCTATCTTACTTCTCCAAAAAAAAAAAGGCAAAAACCAATCACCTTTTTAAAATTAAACTTTTAACACACACGCACACACATGCACACAAACAAACAGAAAATACCACAAAACACCAAACAAGAGAATTAAGCCTCAAATTTTGGGTTACTTAATTGCATTGAAGTTCAATTCTTGAAAGCTGCTGCAGAATGGAGCAGAGGTTCAAAGTCCTGCAGAGGAGTTTGCCATAGTCATCCTGGCATGGGGAGAGTGAGATCTGTTCAATCAAAATAGTCAGAGCTGAAATTAATTTCAGTCTTATGAGAGTTTTAGGAGGTTTTCAAGAAATCTGTGTTAACATTGTGCAAAAGAGGTCTGTGGAGATGATGCATACTTGTGGGGATGTCTCAGTGAAGAAAGGCTTTAAACTCATAATCAGACTTGGTTGTGAGGAGCTGTGGAGGATCAAGGGATTGCTCCTTTTGCCTGAATATCAAGAATCAATTTGGAACCAGAAGGACAAGGAGTGTTTCAACTTAAGTAATAAAAAGCCAGAAAATGGCCAAGCTGAAAGAGAAAGTACCATTGATAATCCCTTTTGTCCAAGGTCCTGTGATCCTGCTGTCTTATACAAAGTGTTACCAGTTTTATGCTAGTCTTCCTAATATTAGCAGACCTAAGACACTGATGGTTGGGGAAACCCTAGAGAAACATTCCAAATTAAGGAGGCCCACTGGGAAAAGGCTAACAGAAGATCAGTGATTTCACCTTGCAGAAACAAGGATGCCAGTGTTATGAGCTGTTTGCAGAGGACACTTCATGGATACTTTTCCCATCCCAAAGCAGTGTAACTTCTAAAGGAGTTAGCTGATCTTGTGATGAGATTTTTATGTTGATTATGGAATTTCTTTCACTTTTGAAAGTTTTGCTGTCTAGCCTATCCCCTTAGGTGAGATAGACTTTAGCTGGGACTTCTCTTGGCATTTTTTCCAACATGATAAGCTTATTTAAAAATCTGGTTCAAATTCCCTCATCCCTCAAAGGGCAGATGAGTTGTTTCCATTTGTGCAATTAATTTGTATAAAGAAATTATGGACACTTGAGCTGTAACGCAGCTTATGTCAGTATGAAGACTTAATCATCTCACTGTGTGCTTAGTTTTATTCAGTGACCTACTGAATCCTAAGTGTGTTTATATTGTGGTAGATAAAGATCTATGTGTTCTCAGCAATACTTATCTTTTGGCAGCTATTACCCATCCACACTTTGAGATTAGGAGTCGAGCTTGACACGTTTGATGGACATCATTATATATCATCAATTGCTTCAGATGGTCCAGCTGCAACACTTGGTCTTCTGCAACTGGAGGATGAACTTCTGGAGGTAAAAAAAAGGAAACAACCCCCTCAAAACAGAACTGATGCATTTCTTGTTTGCTTAGGCTTCATAAAGATGCTTGTGTTAAATTCTAGTTTGGCTGCTGGGTGTTCACTAGGAGTACTCAGGAGTTGGCTGTGGAAGCAGAATAGAGCTTTGGAAGTCACATTCATTTCTTCAATGTTTCATTCCTACATTGGGGACAAAATGTCAAGTTCTTGTGACCTCTTAGTGACTTCATGGAGTTTTTTGCTGAAATGCTTCAGCAAGAGTATCAAGAGCTGTCAGGGCAGAGATGGTAATTGTGTTGAATGCATTTGTTTCTGTTGTCCTTTGGCTCAGTCTTTTGGGCAGTTTGGCATTAGCTTTTGTGGTGGGTAATCTTAATATTTGTCACTCCTAAAAAATGTACAGGAGGCTCAGAAACAGTGGTTCTTGTTACACATTGTAACTGGATTGCTGAGCGTGGAAGGACACTTGTGTGTCTGAGCCAGTACATCAGTTTGTTTAAATATGTATAAAGAGATATTGAGGCAGCTTGGAAGATACAGGAGTCAGAGCTATTGCTCAGGGAAAATATTTCTTTGAGAGTATTGAAGTAATACCTATTTTGTGTGTATATCTATCTGTATCTCAGCCTGCAAGTGAGAAGACACCGATTCCTTATTGAATCGGGGGTTGGACTTGATGATCTCTTGAGGTCCCTTCCAACCCCTACAATTCTGTGAATGCCTGCTTTTTATGGAATATTTTGAATTTGAACCTCTTTTCAGTGGATGCAAAGAACATTGAATTGACATAGAAGGAACAGAATTAGACCTTCTGAAACATTAATTTGTTGGGTGTACAGCTTTGTAGGTTCACCCTTTAACATCAAAAATTCATAGTGATATCACTAAGACCTAGAACGTTTGCTTCAGTTACTGCTTAATGGAGGAAATCTTGATTCCTAAAGGAAGGGATTAATGGAATGCTGGAAGTGGTGTTTGAATTCCTTGGCCACTAAACAAAAAAAATTGTATACAAAAAGCAATAATGCAGTGCCATAGAGTTACTTGGGAAACTTTAATTGTATGTTTTTAACAGTTTTAGTTATTACTGTATACTTACAATTAAGTTCACAGATATGTCCAGACCTACTGAGTGTAAATTTTTTTTTACTCTATAGCTGGAAAAAAACCCCAAAACCCAACAAAATAAAAATGTGCTCTAGGGCTAAAGCTATATATGCCAAGTTTAGCCCAGAGTATGTTTTTGCAGCCAAGTTATAAATCCCCTTAAGTAGGGGTTTGCAATGGAAAAAGTGACAGCCCCACTCCCCAAACAAGCAGCTCTACCTGGGCCTGATACATTTGGGATTAAAAAGTGATCAGCAAGGAATTTTTTTAGTATGTAGTGAGGTTGAATGTTGATTATTTTTAATGATGTGTTTGAATTACGATAGGGAGCATGGTATTTTCTCCCTGCTCTCGATTTTAGCTAATTTCATTGTGTTCTTTTTTTAGGAGTAAATTGATTCCTTCTGTCCTTCTAGTTTTGTTAAAAAACTTACACTCCTATTTGATGGCACAACTAACCAGAATGGTGTGGGGAATGAATGGGGTGCTTGGCACCCACCTTGTGTGTTTAGAGGCTTATTCCTGGCAGCTGCAGAAGGAAAAATGGGAGTCCCCAAATCTGCTTGGGAGCACGTGATGGCTCTTCTCCATCAATCACAGTACACTGAGAAGTGCTGGGAACTTTCCACCATGCTGCTGCTCTCAATGCATTAAAAAATCCTTATGCTTAGATACTTCTGCTTAAATAATTAACTAATGGGTTAGCCTGATAGCTCAGCAGTTGCTGTAATTCTTACAGAGAAAAAAAGACCCATAGCAGTTCATCTTACCATGTTGGAGGCCAGTTACACCTCTCTGGATTTTTCTCCTTGGCTGGGGTATAGTGTGAGAGGAGCTCTGGGTTTCCCAGCACTATTAGCTGTACACACACTATAAAAAGCTCAAAGGAAAAAGTGGGGGTAAAATTAACAGGGAATCAGGAAGATCAGGATGAAAATGGTGGTGAAAGTGAGATTGCTGTGTTGTCCCTCTAAAGAACAAGGAGATCCTGGAAGCAGAAGGATGGGCTTTGCCTCTAGTACGCGTGCACAGAGGTGTGTATGTGTATTTTATTTACATGCTGATTTCTAGGATCACATGTGGCTTCCTCTACCTTAGCATTGCAGTTTGGGTATGGAGTGAGGTGTTGAAGAGGGTCTTTATTTATTCCCACTTAACTGTGCTTGGATTCATGTTGTAGAGAGGGCTTGGATGATGTGTGCTGGATTCTGAGTCCAGCCCAGAGGAGGCCACAGAGGTGATCTGAGGGCTGGAGCGCCTCTTCTGTGAAGGCAGGCTGAGAGAGTTGGGCTGATTCAGCCTGGAGAAGGCTGCAGGGAGACCTTAAAGCCCCTTCCAGTCCCTCAAGGGGCTCCAGGAAAGTTAGAGATGGACTGGTGACAACGGCAAGGAGGGACAGAACAAGGGAGAATGGAAATCAGCTGCAGAAGGGAAGATTTAGATTAAATATTTGGAAGAAAACTTTCCCAGGAAAGGTGGGGGGGGACCTGGCACAGGGTGCCCAGAGAAGCTGTGGCTGCCCCTGGATCCCTTGCAGGGTTCAAGGCCAGGTTAGATGGAGCTTGAGGCACTCTGGGCTAGTGGAGGGTGTCCCTGCCCATAGCAGGGGCTGGCACTGGGGGGCCTCTGAGGTCCCTTCCAACCCAAAGCAGTTTGTGGTTCTGTGATTCTTAAACCAGTGGTGGCACTCCAGTGACTTTGGACATTTGTTTGCAACTGTGACACCTACTGACATTCTGATTTCCTCATATGTCAGGAAACCACTATGGTGCGAGTAGGTGTATCCTCATGATATTGCAGGTTATAAAACAGATAAGAGGATGAATCACTGTACTTTTATTTTTCTGAGGAAGCACAACTGCAATATCCCATTATTAAAGCAGCCTTATTATCTATCTATCCATCTATCTTCTTTTTTTTCTTAAGTCTGTGGTTTAAAACATCCATTAGCAATGGCCTTACAGTCTTCTGTTGTCACTCAGGATCTAAAGCTCATGGGATGGTAAGCTTTGACCCTTGTCAGGGTTTTCTGATTAATTGCTTACTGTAATTGCATTTGTTCTTACTATATAAACATTCTTGCATGTTTTCTGGAGGATCTATTTTAGTTTCAACCACTTTGTTCCATTCTAAACAACTGACCAAGTTTTGCTAGTTATGATTACGAGTTATTTGAGCTCAAAATCTGTGTTTTCTTAAATATCTTTGAAAATTAAATTTTTATCTTTTTCAATTCAAACACATAAGCCTAATGCTAAAAACCAGAAGAATCCCCAATACAGGAACAGGTGAGAAAGAAATAAAAATTCTACAAAAGATTAAGGCTGGGGAAAGTAGTGAGTGAGTAAAGAAAACTAGAGGAAGCTGAAGAGAGCAGAGACATGATGGAGCAGTCAGCAGTCACAAGATCTTGCAGATGAAGCTTGTCTTACAGTAAGGCATGTGTACTTCAGAAGCATATGTTAATAAAAGTACACAGGCTCAGCCAGAATCCCAGAGTAAAATTAGAGCTTCACAGACATGTGTGCAAAGAAAGAAACACAAGAATCTGGTCGATATCCTTTTCATGATCTTAATGTGGATGTGTGTTTGCCCTTCTGTGTAGGTAAACGGGGTTCAGCTGCACGGAAAGTCACGCCGCGAGGCGATCACCTTTCTGAAGGAAGTGCCGCCCCCTTTCACACTGGTTTGCTGTCGACGACTTTTTGATGATGGCAATGAGTCTCTTGTGGATGAACCCACCAGGGGAGTTTGTCCTCCAGAACAAAAGGTAGGTGACTTATGTAATTCTGTTGAGTGCAAGACAATAACTTCTGGAAAAAGTGCATGTGCTTCTGAGAAACTGGCTTAGCTTTCTGAAGGTGATGTTTCTGTTTTCCTTTTGCTGTTTGATCCAGACCACTTTTCAGTCTTAAATAACATTTCCTAAAATGTATAGTTCTTGAAGACAGTCTTGTATTAAATTGTCCTATAAAGCTGCCTTGGCTGTTCACTCTGGGCTCGTAAGGGACAGCTGGTGTTTCAGTGCAACACAGTTCCTGTTTGCAATGCTGGTGCTTTTACTACAGTTTATACAGGTTGGTCATGAGAAACTTGGTTGTACTATAAATACAAGGTAGGTAAATCACCGAGCTAGCATGCCGACTACGTACATCCCATTCATTATTCTTACACTTAATAAGCATGTGAGAGCTCTGAGTTATAGTAAATCATATCCTTGCCACCATTAGCTGATTGCTTCCATGTTCTGAGTGGGTTTTTATAGAACTGGAAAAAAAAAGAAACTTAATGTTTCTTCCTGTTACAGAAGTTTTAAAGTCTCAGACTAAAGCTTCACACTTGCAATAGCTGTTCCTATTTATAAAAAGTATTTGCACCTTGACATCTCATCCTTTCTGATATTTTCTGATCTAATTTCCCCTAAGGTGGAGAGTTAAACAAGAAATATGGATATTTCATGGAGGAATAAGGTGTTCAGTATTGCACCTTGCTGTAAAAGGCCCTTTCTGTCACAGTAGAACTTGTTCCACTGTGGTTTTTTGATGTTGCATTTTACTGAATATTTTCCATGTGCATCCTGCCAGCTTACACACCTTTGCCATAAGGTGGTAAGGAGCGAAGAGAGGTTGCCTCCTTAATTCAGTCTCACAATATGTCTGCTTTCTTCGGT
This sequence comes from Laterallus jamaicensis coturniculus, assembly GCA_022605575.1. Taxonomy (NCBI): domain Eukaryota; kingdom Metazoa; phylum Chordata; class Aves; order Gruiformes; family Rallidae; genus Laterallus; species Laterallus jamaicensis. The sequence goes on from JAKCOX010000007.1 coordinate 32,589,517, forward strand.
AAAAGCATCAAGAAAGAGCTTGTGGAAGCCAAACTTTTTCCTTTTGCCTCCGTTTAGCAGGCTTATTTGTCTGAAGAAATAAAGTTAAATTGGTGGGATGTTAATGGTACAAGATTCAAACATGATACGCTGGTATTTTGTAAAGTTTCTGTTGATAAAATAGCAGTAATGTTAAAACATGTGGTTTAAGTTAGACAACAAAAGATGCTTTTTTGGGAGATGCATTTATGAAGCTGTCCTTACCCAACAAAATAGGATTACTATACCTCTTTCTTTTACACATAGCACAAAATCATGAAAGGAACTGCTTTTCCAAATTAGATGCTATTTATGTGATTACAATCTAAGAATCTTTTGTTTGCATATCAAACACCACAAGTATGAGATGTGTCTGGTAGTCTGGTCTTTCTATCAGCTGTCAGTGGTTAAATCTTTTGCCATAAAGATATTTGTTTTTCCTTTATGCATCTAACGGGACAGCTGAAGTTCATCAACATGTAACAGGTTAGTAATATCATAACAACTAATTTGACTGGTACATGGGTATTTGTATGCCAGGTTGGGCTCTGATGCTCAAAACATCTAGGCGTAGTCCCAGGGGAGGACCCAAGGCAGCATGCTGAAGAAAATTAGATGCAGAATATTCAGTGAAGTTGTAATTCCATAGAAAGGCATATTGCAGGGCTTGCATTAGCCATTAATAATAATATTGAAGGAATAGTGTTTGTAAAGAACTGAAAGAATAGTATGTGAATCAGAGCTTTTATTTTTCAGGTGAAACCCGAAGAAGACATTAATCTTGAGGAGGAAGAAGGGGAATTAGCATTATGGTCTCCTGATGTGAAGGTTATTGAACTGGAGAAAGACAAAAATGGTTTAGGATTCAGCATTTTAGACTATCAGGTATACTTTTCTGTATAACTAAATACTAACAGTCCCTTTGATCCTTTATCTTGTGCGATGCGTTAAAATGTTTTGTGATGTTGGTTACTGGGTAATCGACTTGGCATTTGGGTCTAGAAACTGTGTAGGGAAAAGTAATTTATTTTGAGGCCAACTCTAAGAAGTATCACATAGAGCTAGTTCTAAACCAGTCTGATTATTGGATGGGGTAAAGTGCAAAATCTTTAATCAAACTCCACCTCTTAACTCTGAATTTAATGGCTAAATGTTGGGAGGATGTTGACTCTTGTTTTATTTTGTTTTACCTTGCAATGACTTTTCAAGTACCAGAGCAGCAAGCTAACCTTCTTAGATGTTGCAACATAATTTCCTTTGTACCAAATTTAATGAGTTTTTTGCTTTTTTTGCCCTTCACTGCCCCAAATCACCTTTCATTTATAAATGACCCGTGCTGGTCTGGGATCTGCAGACCCACTCAAGTCATGGAAGGTTTGCTTAGGCTCTGAATCAAGCCATGAACAGTAGACTTTGCAGAGGTAACTTTACTGGGATGGCCCTTCACAGTTAAAAGGGAACATCAGGGCTGACAGCTGAATCGGTGTTTTAAATTCCAATTTTCTGTAAACACAGATTTGCTTTAATACATTTATTTAATTTATTAGTATAGCAGTAGAGATTGAAAAACCTAATTAACATTTCTTTTTTGCATTTACACTTCTCTGCTTAAACTATTAAAGCATGCCAGAGATACCAATAGAATGTGGGGGAAAAGTTGACTTTCACCAGTCCTTCATAGCTTAAAACTTGATTTGCCCAAGAGGAACCATTTTGGGGTAGATTATATACTTAATTGTTAAACACCTTAAAAATGACAGAGATGTCTTAAATTGGGGGAAAATTCTACTAAAATGAATGAATCCTTTCAAAAATACTTGCTTTGCTTGAATATATAGAAACTCTCAAAATCTGTAGTCAGAATGAAACGTTCTCCATGCTTCTAGTCAATATGATGTATTTTGCAATCTCTTACCATCGTATTTTTAAGGAAATAAAATAGCTGGATCACTCTTCATAATAATATACACATCCCATCTGTACACTGCCTAAACATTGTAGTCTAATAAAATGTGTTCAACTGTTTTGTGAAAATGTCAAGTGACATCAAATTCAATTTTTGATACAATAAGGAGTGAATTGGGAATGAATTAGAATAAAAAAATACTCAAAGTATTATGCAAACCCATTAATTCTATATTTTACCAGCATGATTTAAGATTACTGAAAATAGATCCCGTTAGTCATTTTCGCTGACACATGTTGTGTTGCGGTGCCAGCTTTACTGTAGAGTTGCTAGGAGTCTTTACAGAGCAGTAATACACAGATTTGCTTTTAAGTTCTCATATAATCAGAATTAATGAAGGCTTTAATAACAGGCTTTTTATTTACTTATTCGCAGATGCAAATACATGAGCAATGTTGTGGTACTTTCAGCTAAATTTAAATACATTCTAATCAATTCTAAATGAGTAGTAAACCACTTAATCTCAGATCTTTATAATTTCAAGATATTTATGTATAAAGTATGCTCTTTTGTTTGGGATTTGCCTCTTAGATCTTGCACACTTTTCATCATCTGCAGATTAATTTTTATAGAGAGATATCTGTGACTGGGTGTGTGTTTATATAAATATGTCCATCATGTTCTTGAATGCAGGGCAAAGAAAATAAATACTTGTCCATGCTAGATTGGAGGAGGGGAGGGGTGGAAAAGTGTGTGGTTCCTGGGAGACTGTTCAAAATTCTTACAGCAGATTTGCTGAGAAGCACAAAATTGCAGTGAAGTGTTTAATTGTGGCTTAAAGGACATGCAGGCTTCACTCTGTTTTCTACTTTTCCTTTTGCAATTTTACCCATCTTTAAAAAAATTGAAAGGCTGGTTTGCTGGTGGATTTAGGCACATGTTTTGCAAGAAGGAGTCAAGCTGTATTACAGCAAATGACACTACTTGCACTATGTATTCACTGTTGGATTTTGCTCTTTTTGACTAAACATGATTTTGGGGGGTTTTTTTGGTTTGTTTTTGAAATGAAGATGGGTTTTCACATGGCCTAGCTTCATGGCTCAGCATATCACTGAGGCACCAACCTTTCTAGACTCCCATTGGTGTTGATGGAGGGACAGGAAAATACTTTTTAAGAGGTGCTTCTGAGCAGAAGGCCTGTTTGTGGTGCTTCCAATTACACAGTAAGGACTGACTCTGGTACCACAGAAACTTTGGTGTTGCGTGCCCATCTTGGAGGTGAGGTGACTGTATTCTGGGTTTTTAAGATCAAGTTATTTCTGGTGCTGTTGGTTGATGTGGCCCTTCAGAAAGGTCAGTAGGACTTCAGGAAGGTCAGTAGGAATAGGGAAGTCATGTTATGGTAAAAAACAGTGATGTGCTGTTACTTTGTCTTACCTCCCCCTGGGTCAAGGTGCGATAACATCTTTGAAAGGCTACTGCAGTACCAGCCTGGTTCAGTCGCCTCTTGTGAGAGAATGGTGACTGTTATCTGCAGAACTTAAGAACCCCTGAAATCCTGCTTGTACAGACATGTTCATTTATGACAGTGAGCGATGCCAGATGCGCTGCAGAAGGGGAAGAATGCTAAGCAATTAGAGACCAGGCTGCTTACAGCACTGTGGAAGGCTCTTCCTACTGCTCAGCATTCGTTTTTGGTGTTGGTTTTGAAGCACGAGTCTTCTTACCTTTCCATCTTACTCTTCATTATAGACTTTGACATGGTGCTGAATAATCTCATGGTCCACAATTTATAGTATTTGTCATTTGTTTTTTCAAAATTGACATGCAGTTTGTGTAGGGAATGTTGTGCCTCAGTTGTCTGAAGTGCTGTGAAAACCAGTGTTAATAAAAACTCCTTGTGAGGTAGAATAGGAATCTGAGTATGTGGAAAACTGAATGCTGAGATCAAGAAATTATTGCTCTAGTATATTAATTTTTAATGGGCTGTCTTTCTAACAATGTTTCATCTATCAAGTAAATGATAAGTATATCCCAAGTGACTTGAAGGATATTCCCAGAAATGCACAAGCATAATTCCAATGCCTATATATTTTACTGAACTAATTACAAATTAATTATACCAATTATGCATAATCAATAGTATTTCTACTTTGTCCTGTGTTTTCTTTTGTCTGTCTTTAGAGATTTAAATGCTTAAAACAGAGCTGCTGCCTTTTCTTTTTTTAGATAAGGTCCTCTTGGAAGGGCTGTATCCATGTTCCTAAAACTTTGGGATTCCATTAGAGAAATAAGAGTACACTTACTGTCCCTGCTGGAACAGGGCTGTGTTTATACAGGATGTTGCTTACTCTGTCTGTGTGTGTGTGTATATAAAAAATCCTCTTTCCCCTTTGCTGAACATCCTAATTTGTAGGAAATCTAAAATCTTTGAGGCTGCTCTGCTAGCAAGGTCAGTGCTCAGTGAGAGGGGAGGTGGATGGGGGAGGCTGATCCTGTGTAGTCTTGAAATGATCAGGTTTCGCCGTGCGCTTTTTGATGGCTTAGTTAAATAAGGAACAGCGAAGAGGTCTTAAAACGAAACCTCCGGTGTATTTTCCTATTGTCACCGCTGTGTTGGGATCTTGTCAAAGCTCTTAGGCTAGGTATTGCTTTTTCTTGATAATGCTCAGATGAAAAGCCTGCAGAAGGAGAGGCGGCGGCAGCCGCCGCGCTGACGGCTGCATGCGGTGTGCTTTCTTCAGCTGATAACGCTTCCTGCTCAGCAGAGACCTGAGGAGCCGCGTTGCACTGCTGGCGATTCTCTCTCTCAAACAGGGACCCTGCTGCCCTTCTGACCATTAAATAGGTGTGCTGTTCGGTCCTCTGGCCAGCTTCTCCATGGAGTAATATCCTTGACCTCCCTTAGCTTCCTTGTAATTTCACTTGGAGAAGTTACTCTCTTTTTTCACCTCTTTGCTAACTTTTATGTAGTGTTGCTGGCACAGTTAGCAGTGAATGAGGGACCCCATACACTGTTTGTAGAGTGCTCTGGGGTAATCTGTGAGGCAAGGGGCTGTGGTACGTGTATGTATTAATCTTTGTCAATAGATGTGAAAGTATCAGGCTTAGGAATAAGTTTCTCTAGGCTAAAGCTAAACCTCGCAGCCAGCAAGTTAAGAACTGAGTCGTTATCAAGACCAATCCTTTTCCTTAGAATGATATGAAAAAGGAAGAGGGTGCAGTATGTCATCAGGGGAGAAACACTGCACAAAAATTAGTGATCCCACAGTATTAGAGCAAGGTGGGGGAGGGCAGGGGAGCATAGGGGTTGAAATCACCCAAAATGAAGATTGCTAGAGAAAAAGAAGAGATCACAATAGCATGAAAGGGACTTTGGTCCTCAAACAGTGTTTACGAAAGACCTGATTTGTGCAGGCCAACAGATTCTGTCAGTAATGTTTTACAGAAATATTGGAAAAACCACAGGTAGCTGAATTGCAGATTTCTTGAGGCAGTATTGACCAGAAGGTAACTTGGATGGTCTGATGAGCTTTTATCAAATTAAACAAAAAGCTGAATGGACTTTATGTGGAGCTTAATTTACTGTGGAGCTTTGAAGTCAGAGTATTTTAAAGCAACTGTTTTAAAGTGCAGGAAACTGGAGAGGGCTAGGGTTGGAAGAGAGAGGGTTGATTTTTTACATAGGTCGTGGGGACACTGGAGAGATGCTGTTTGGGTCTGTTTGTACCTGAAAGGTAAGGTCCCAGTGCCCTGCTGCATTTGCTACCTTACAGACCTGCGGGGCTGTAGGAGCTCACGGGCTCACCTGCTCCAAGTGGTCTTTGCTGTCACAGGTGTAAATATCTACCCATCCATGGATGCAGGAACAGACATTGCAGCATTGTTATGAGCTTTGTGTTACCTGAAACAGCATGAGTGTGCCTGCATCCTCAGCCCAGGTCAGCACCTACGGGGCTCCTACTGTAGCCTAGCAGTAGGGACTCCACAGCTGCCTTATTCCTGGGCTTATCCTTATTATCATTGGCAGGTTTTTCATACTGGTGAACTGAACTCCTTTTTGCTGCACATTCAGCAGGTTATGTTTTGTCCTTCTCCCAGGGAGCATGGGAAACAATTGTTTTCCTTTCTCTAACGAAATCACTGCGTAGTCATTCACGGCAGGAAGTGAAGCAATTTAAGCATCTCCAAATCTCTTTCCTCTTTTTCTTTATGCCCCAAAGAAACAGGCTCCAGATGTAAAGTTACAAAAAAAGCAAAACTGACTTCTTATTTGTAGAAGGAGGTATTCAACGAGATCAGACTCTTTTTTTTGGCTTTCTTGACTGTTCAGCAGTGAGATGCGGGCTGGAATGCTTTGACGTGTTGCTAGCTAAACGTTTGCCCTCTTGTGATAATTTGAGCTTTGTCTGTCTTGTGATAAGTTTGTTATGAACAAAGGAGCATGTTCACGTCCTTGTTAAGCACATTTTCACCTGATCATGTGATGGAAACCTGTGGCTTACTGGCAAAAGCTGCACAGCTGTATTAAAAAGCAGTTTTACAATGGCTATCAGCTTGGTACTGGGAAAACCGATAAAGGCAGCTTTTCTCCCATCTCTACAACCCATCCACATTCATTAACATCAAAGTTCTGTAAGCCTCAGTACCAACTGTGTTGGTACTCATCTCACAGAGGATTTGCTTCTCTCCCCCTATGGGAAAGTTCTGCATCCTTTAAATCATATTAAGCTGCTTCATTTGTAAAATAATTCTTAATAGTGTGTCATGAATTGAATTCAATGTAGCTTTTTGAAAAATTCTCTTGGAGTTCAGCTTAAATACTACTTTTCAAGACTGAAGAGCTAGTGAATGCAACTGAGCACATTCCTGCTAAAGTTTCTAGGGTGTTTGTGATTAGAGGTTTCCAAAACCTCAGTGCAGCAGTACTAAAAGCATTGGGCAACCAGAAATCACTTTAATAAGAAATCAAAGAGACTGTGTGTCTCAGCGTGAGGTACAGACAGATACACAGGAATAGCTTGCTGAGGTAGAGGAGCTGGAGAACTTGGATGTGGGAAGTCACATTAGGGCTTGGGTATGCCCCAATGCTGAGCTAGAGGTTGGGGTGAGGGTCATCAGTCTGAGTCTTTAAATGAGAAGCCAGGAAGGAACCTTGTACAGAGTAAGGTGGTGTATCCTAGGAACAACCCTCCTGTCTTCTATGAGCTGTGACAGCCGGCACTCTGGACAATACCTGAGTTTGCAGGGAAACTGGAGCATTACTGAGAACATCTGTTTTTTCTTTGGTTTGTCACATTTCCTTGAAATAAATACTAAGCAGTATTATTATTAACCTTTAGAAATATTTTCCCTATTCCCCCAAATTCTACCAATCTGGTTGTTCTTTTTCATTTCCTGCTAGGAAGAATAGCTTTTAATAAAAACAAAAAAACCCCAAACCAAAGAAATTCATTATTATTCCACAGATGTCTTTTGCCTCCAAGAGAAGGCGAGCTTTTAAAGGGACAAAACTGTAGCTAGATTTTCTGTTGAACACTTGGCAAATCTCAGCAAGGGTTAAGATAATGTAGGCAAGAGGAAACCACACAAATGAGTGCTGCTTATCTAGAAGTTGCATTAGTCTTCCAGTGAGCGTGTGGAGACGATGGAGCAGTGGGCATGTAAAAGCTCAACCCAGACAGCTCCAAATCTGTTGTTGTGAACTGATGAGATTTGAGGTGTGCTGATGGGTAAGCATGAAGAGTTCTGAAAACTCATGGAAGTTATGAGGTATTCTGTTTTCTTAAAGCCTTGCCCTTCCGGAAGATGCTGCTCCCCAAACACAAACAGTACTGTTACACTTGGAGTTTTTCTGTCTCTTCTCACTACGTTTCACAGTGAGAATAAAATTAAAGTTATCAGCATTAAAATTATCTGCTGCCTTTTTGCCCACCCCTTTGTCTTCTCCACCATCCATACTGTTGGAAGTCTTCTGTGGGCCAAGTCACCGTGTGCAGATCCAGGATGTGCGTTAGGACCACTGAGTGTAGGTGATACTGCTTACAACTTTTCCCTTGGCTCACTGGTATTTCTTTATTCCCACACATCTCTTATCCCATCATTATCTCATCACGCAGTGGCTTTCCTCCATTTCCTTATGAGTTCAGGGGTGTATTTTCCCCTTATCTCTGTGGCTTTTCCCTGTAGTCAGCATTTGGTGTGTTTTTTCTGGAGCTGGTAGGTCTGAAAGCGTGAGGTATGTAGAGAGTCTAATGAATGTAATCCCTGTGACTTTAGCTCTGTTGAGAGCAAATATGAAAGGCGGGTGAAACCTTAGGTTGATTGAGAAGTTTGATAAATTAAAAGATAGTGATGTGCACCCGAGTCCACTGCACAGTGACACTTACAGAACTACCATAGTCAGTGCCTATCTTTGATCTTTTTATTTGAGAATAGCAGGAGAGCGTAAGATCTTTTTCTTTTGATCATTCCCTGGAGGCACTTTCGTCCCAACTATCTGCTGCATATCCCAGTTCCGCAGCAGATGAATGCCGACTGCGTGCTGCTTGCCAGCCCTGCCAGACCTACGTGGGTTTGAGTCATCGCTGGCCACCGTGTTGGTTCTTGCTGTAGAAGACTGATATGATTTCAGATCGCAGATGATGAAAGCCCAGTGTGGGAAACCCGCTGTGCCACCTACTCTTATTTTGCCATTCTCGCTCCTCCTTTGGGTGGGGCTCTGTAGGGTTTGTTTATGGGGTTTTTTTTTCCCTTCTCTACGAATTCCTGTTTCTTTGCTGACATTCCCCACAACGGAAGTTTTGATTAATGCTGGCTGCACACTAGAGCTTCTGAAATTCATTGCTTTATTCCCTCACTGCAGATCAATAAATACTTATGTTTTATTTCCAGTGCTTTGCCTTACATCACAGAAAAGTTCAGCGTTCCTCCTTGAATACCATTCTGTATTTAAGTTTGTATTACTTCAGCACGTCAGCCTGCAGTTTATTTCTTTGCTACAGCCAGAGGCTGTGTATTGCATAGTCTTCTTCCCAAGTAGTCCTGCTGACTCCAATCTAATACCAGTGGAAGAGGCAGAACCAAGTCTTAAATGCTTTGAATTTCATCCTGATTGCCCATGCAGTGGATCTGATGAGACCTGGTCGAGCACTTTCTCAGGGATGTGTTTTAAGGCAATAGAGTTCCTTTGGCCAACTCCTGTAAATATGTTGGAGCGAAAGAACAGAAGGTTTGGACCTTGAGCCTCAGTCCTAAATTGAGGCCACCTTAAGGAGGGAGTTGGACCTCACTCCCAGCTGGCTCTTCCCTCTTCCCCTTCTCTCGGAGGTACTTAGTGCCTTTGAAAGGGCTGTTTATCCTTCTTGACTCTTGCATCCCCTTGGCATTGTTGGTGTGTGCGGAGGGTGGCTCCGCAAAGGGGACGAGTGGCACTTCATGAAATGAGAGCGTGGATGAGTATTCTGAGTGATTTCACGCCGCCGAGCGCACAGGTAAAGCCCTTGGTGTGCAGATCTGCGCCGAGACAAATGCAAAAGGCATTTGGTCCTTCTTGTGGTTGTTCCTTGTGCAGTATGCTGCAGTGTTGTGTTTAAGTGTCTTTCAGTCTGGTGTCTTACTCGCAAACTGGAGAGCTTTAAATATGGATCTGTATGTTAGACCTGGAAGTGGTCCCATGCAAAATGTAATGAAGCTGGGTTGCTCTGACCTCTGAGCTCTAACATGTGTTTGTTTTGGCTCTCTGGCAAAACCCTGCAGCATACAAATTGGCACTTGTAAAATTGTTCAGATAAATCAAAATCGGTACAGGGAAAAAAGTTTCAAACTGTTTCTTTTGGGATCCTTTGCCATGCTATTTTTGACGTGTGTTTTCTGAGGAGTGTTTTTGTGGCAGCAGGCAGTTTGTTGCTAGAAGAAAGCTAAAATATTCTAGGAAGCCAGGCTAGCTGAATTTAGATCCTAAGCAATGCCAAAACTAATATAGCCTGTAACTAAGCGAGAGTGGCTTTGCACAGTTAATGTCAGTCACCCGCAGCTTTGTCTTACATTTTCATATGAGCCTTTAAAAAAAGGAAAACACAAACAAACCCCCCTGAAAACGTGGTATCTCCTTACATCCAATCGAGCTATAGGTGTAGGAGAGGGACTGCTCCTCATCCTCTGCGCGGCAGCGAAGGCTCCAGCGCTGGGCTGGACGGATGGGGCTGGACAGGGACACGAACCGCCTCCGGGCTGGCTGGGCTGGCCTGGAGTGCCCTCTCTTGGCTGCTCAGACAGTCAGGATTTGGTGAGGATGGGCAAAGAGTCAGGCGGGTGTGTTCTCAGTTTAATTTTCCAGAGGTAAGCTGTACAGGTTATAGATCCCACTTGGCTTCCAAAGGACTTCTGATAGCCCAGCGTGACTCTCTGGTGCCCGTGGCAAGTTTGAATCCCTCACCTGAAGCCACGATAAAGTTACACGCTCCAGCAGCATTGCACGTAGGGCTCTGGTAACCTGGTGCTCTTGGGACTCTTAACATTTTAGCAGAGCTCAGGATTTTAAGAGACTTCATACCACTCCGAATCCAGGGATCCCAGAGGCAGCAACTTCAGTGGCCCCTGCTTGACTCTTTGCACTGCTAAATGAATCCAGAACAAATGAGGCTCTGAAAATAAGAAGAAAAATTTGACACCTGCGCTCCAGGAAACATTTGTGGATTTTGATGAGGGAGCAGTAGGGGGGAAGGGAAAAACCTATGGTTCAATGTAGTTAAATATACGGTGTGTTAAGTATGAATAAATTGTGACTATTTTAAACAAGTTCATATACTCTGGCTGGCTGGAGCACAAAGGAAAAGGAAAAGACAACAGCTACAAGGTATGAGTTCCTCACAGGGTTACCTGGAGGCCAGCGTCCTGGGCAGCTGCTGGTGCATGGCGGCGGTCAGCTTTCATCCCTTAGACAAGTGGCAAACCTTTTTTTTTTAAAAAAAAAAAAGAATTTGTGTCAGTGCTTGTGAGCAAAGGGGCTTTGTCTCCTGGTGGCCTTACTTGGCAGTCCAGTTCATTTCCTTGTTGCTCACAAATGATTCATTTGTGTAAAAGAAGCCTTTACTAAACTGAAGTTAAAAGTTCCTCTCTAAATGTACCAGCCCAGCTCATGGTCATTTTCAGATGACTGAATCGCACAGAGCTGTCTTGTGCACACTCTCTCTGCTGTGATGTGAAGTCATGTAGTAATTACTTAAACTAGTGAGGCTGAGTCACTTCTGTAATCTGGCTGAGTTGTTACAACACCACCTTAGCTATGGCTTCGGGGATGGAGTTTGTTCCCAGCCTGTAAACTTCATCCAAGTAAATGAGCTTTTTGCTTTAAAGGAGAGGCTGAAATCTGGTCCTGACTGCTAGGGACTGAAAGTCACCATTATCCGGCCTAATGTGAGCCAAGTAATGTGAATCAAGAGCCTTAGGTAGGTGTGCAGTGCTGGTTTGTAACCTCGAATGGCCTTGGCTGCTCTGTTAACATGGAGGTAGCCAGAAGGTCCATCGGGGCACTGCAGGAGCCGAGTTGCCTTTGCAGTTAGCAGAGAAGGTCAGAACCTGGGGTTTAGGCTGCTGTAGCTCTGCTTTCTTTTAACAACACAGCAACAACCCACGCATTCCGGCGGCACTCACAGTTTACGAGATGGGAATTCAGTGTTTGCTGCCTTGTTTTAGCAGGTGTCGTTCTTCAGGGTGCACTTGGGTTCGGGTGTAAATCCTAAGGCACAGCTCCAAAAAACATTTCCCCCTTTGTTTTGATAAGAGAAACACTGTGTGATCCTCAGTTACGAGTTGCCCCACGTTAAATTACAGAGAATATGTATTAATGATTCCACCTTGAAATCTGGTAGGCTCGTGCCTTCGCATGGGCTCTTGTTGCATTCCTCGTGGCAATCGCGTCGGGATTCGGAGGCACTCAGGGGTTTACAGCACTGCTCCCCTTCCTGCCTCAGCCCGTCACTGTGCGGTTCATATCACGCTTCTCTTCCTGTGCAATAGCTCCCTCTGCTTGAAACCAGCAGTGTCATTATAACCTCAGGTTCATGCTATTCTGATCAACAGATTTTAAGTTTGGCCCCTTGAATTTAAGGAAGATTTCTGTGAATCTGTTCTGATACGTGGGTTACACTTTGTGAAGGTAACCACGCTGCTCTCCAAACTTTGCTGCGTAGGGATTGCCTGGGTTTGCAGGATCTCTGTTGTCATGTTTAGCATGTGAATTAAAGCTGGTTGGACTGCTTTTTCAGCCTAATTCTCTCTTACCAAAAACGTGATAATTTATTGAAGCTAAAATGGTTTTATTTCAGTGAAAACTTCTGTTGAAACAGGACTCTCTCATCAGAAATGTGGGAATTAGGCCACCGACCTTGAATATCTGCAGAGAAGCAGTTAAGTGAGATTTCAGTGTCCTGCTTAAGTGGTTCTGGTCTGGACCCCCCCAAAAAAAAGCAGCTCTGGATCAGACAGAGCAGAGATTTGAACCTGGTTCTCCCACATTCTCAGCCAGCGCCATAATTACCAGGCCAGTCATTCACTCACAAATTTTTGTCAGCTTATCTGCATCAGTAAGGGTGAGTGCCGGTTTTGTTTGGTTCATTTTTTTATCGATACAGCTAAGCCAGCAAAAGTCATATTATAAAAGCTGTTGTGTCAGCAGAGGTGTAGTTCTGCTGAGAGAGCTCTCACCCATTTAGGGAGCCGGCATAAACCTTGCTTGCCATGGCAAGATGAGCCCACGATAGGAAAACTTGCTGGTTTAGTACTATTAGCAAAGCCTTTCCTAACGTGAAACACCGCCTTGCTTGCTCAGAAGTGGCTGTCTCAACACAGTCCTGGGCTTGCAAAGAAGCCCAAAAGGTTATTCATATTTTGCCTAGGGGCAACCCCCCCAAATTAAAAACATTTGCAAAGACCATGTTGAATGGAGCGTTTGCAGTCAGCTGTCATCTCAGGATGATGGTTAGGTGCGTGGTTTTGTCAGCACGGGCAGGCAAAGCTCGACACACTGAAAGCAAAACCTCTCCCTTTCCTTACTGCTTGGAATCCTTTAGTTTCTTCTCCTGGACTGGCTGCATTTGGGTTCCTTTTGTTTCTAAACACTTCCAGAGAACCTAGAAACGCAGAATATGGGTGGCTGGCTGCTTGAACCAAACAAAAGCCTTTCCCCTTGGCGTAGCGCGAGGCGGGTTGGAGCGCAAGCGGTCGAACAGCCCGAGGATGCTGGCATGGGTTCAGCAGGCAGAGCACCACTGCACAACAGAGCCTGGTCACCAGGCTTTGTTATCAAGATGTCTCTTCCCTACAGTGTGGATACCCAGTGCTTGGGAAGATTGTACAACGGCAGGCTTAAGTGGTGGAATGGGAGAGAATTATTAGTGGGGTGTGTTTACATTCGGCTTTGAGACCTCATTTTGGGTCTGAAATTACATTCATTGCCTCTCAGGTTTGCACATACCTTCAAAAACATGTTCACTTGGAAACTAATGTCTAGCTCTATAAAAACAAAGAGTTAAAAAGGCAGTCCTGTTTTCAAAATTAGCACAGAGGTGCCGAATTCATGGTGGTTTTTGTGATTTGACTTTTCCCTCCTTATTTACTTATTTTTAAATCTCTCCCGTGCCCTGAATAAGATGCAAGTCCCGAGGGAAAAATAGCACATGATTATGCATTTGAAGCCCCAGTGCAAACAAGGACTGTTTCTGAGCCTTATGAGCCCTTAGCAAGGGGGAGAAAAGTCAATTCTCATCTTAAAACCAAGTAAACAAACAAACAAAAACCCAAATACTTTTTTTTGTGTATCTTTATGCTACTATATAATAACTTTGAATTATTTCATTGGATTGAGGAGGGATTTTTAGATGGCTGATAGAAATGGTAAATGACACAATGCATAGAGTAATACTGGGGGAAATATAATAAGTGAATGTCTTTGTATCAGTTTACAGCCTCTCCACTGCATATGTTTTATACTTTAAATTCCCCCGTATTCAGCACTACAGTCTACCTTGTCTTCAGCAATGATCTTAGTGACTCTTCTGTTGCTGTCCCCTGTATTCTCTTGTTAAGGAAGACTCAGAGGTGGAGAAAATGTCTTTTATAAGTTATGGTGCAGATTTGACAAAGCAGGAACCCTGCAGTAGTGCAGCAGGCTGTACTGCTATTCTTATTTGTTTCGGGTTTGACTTTTAATCTTAATTTATTACTATCCTTAATGAATTATCAAATGTTATGGTGATTTCTTTTAACATCAGTTTTGGCCATGTTACGAAGCTCTTGAACAGCATGTGAAAAATGGTTATTTTATGTAACATTTGCACGTCACAGGCTGGATGGAGGCCTGTGGAAAAGTGCCAGTGTTGTTGTTCTGTTCACAGGTTGGCCTGGCCATTTGTTTCGCTGTGTGTAAGAAGAGGGCAGGCAGGGTATCTGTCAGCTTTCAGATCTTAAAAAAAATTTAATGGGTCAGGCAAGTGAGGGAATATCTTCCTGCTGCATGCCTTTCTTTTTTGCAAACTGTAAGCCTTGGCAGCGTTAGTTGAACATCTCAGCAAGCTTCAGTTCTGTAGCATTAGATGATGAACGTGCTTAAGTGCTCTTTACATACTCAAAATCAACATTGTCTTTCTGGGAGATTTGACTTTTTCTGTTTTCTTTATCTTTTCCCCAGGATCCCTTAGATCCAACTCGAACAGCCATTGTGATCAGCTCGTTGGTGGCAGGAGGAGTAGCTGAACGTGGGGGTGAGCTTCTGCCAGGAGACCGCTTGATGTTCGTAAATGAGAAATATTTGGACAGCGCCACTTTAGCAGAGGCAGTGGAAGTGTTGAAATCTGTGCCCCCAGGTACAGTTTCTCTTGGAATCTGCAAACCTTTGGTGGTAAGGATTGATTTTAACCTTTTTCTCTTTGATTCTGACATGTGTAGACTGAGTTGCTGGTTTGGGGCGTGGAAGGGAATCAGGGTAGGGGTATGAATGCATGTGGAAAGCAAGTGGAGAGGTTGTGGAAACCCCATCTCTAGAAGTGTTTAAGGCCAGGTTGGATGAGGCAACCTGATTTGGGCAACCTGATCTAGTGGAGGGTGTCTGCCTGTGGCAGGGTGTTGGAACTAGATGATCTTTGAGGTCCTTTCCAACCCAAACCATTCTGTGATTCTGTGAACTGAGTTGCTATGCATATACCTTGATACACCCAGAAATGCTGGGTAGCTGGCAGATGGGCAGCTCAGGAGGTCTTCCTTGGAAAACCAGTGTTCTCCAGTTCCTCCTGAAAGACCATCCACATGGAATCAGAAAATATGTCCGGGCAAACTTCTGCACACTGGCCTTACGCACAGGTTTAACGTGGTTCAAGCAATTCAGAAAATAGGTTAAATATGTGCTGAAGTCCATTTGACTCTTAACACACTGTTAAGTGCTTGCTTGAGCTCCACTGACTTCAAAGAAACTTAATCTGTTTGAAGTGAAGACTGTAAATTCAAGTAGAATTTCCTTTTTCTAGAGTCGGGGCTTTGGAACAGACAGTGGTTTACTTGAGAACACTGCAGTATTGTTCATCAAGGGCAGCCAGGCAAAATTAATTAAAGTAAAGCACTATCTAATAGAAAGTGCTTGTAATTCAAACTGGTAGAGGAGTGGTGAAATACAAGTGTAGGAAGGCTGTTAAATATATTCTTTCCTTTTCTAAAAAGCAGTGCTTCATTGTTCATATCCTTGAGTTGGTCTTTTTTTTAATTTCCTATGCATCTCTCTCTCTTTTAATTCTATCTGTACTAATGTTTGAAAGGAATAAAAGCTGTTGTCTTCCTCTTCTCCACTTATGACTTCCCTTTTTTATAATTGTGTCACTTTTCCCCACTTCTCTGATGGCTGGGTCTCCCTCTCCCTTTTAGTTTATTGAAAAATGTGGGGGTTCTTTCTTTTCCTGACTCACTGTTTTGATTGCCTTTCTTAGGGAGAAAGCAAAGAGGAGGAGAACATGCACAGCGTGGATTCCAGCAACATTAAAACCAGCCCTGGATCTCCAGAACCAATAGATAATTTCTCAATAATACTTGAAGCACCACAGGTATTTGGTTACTCTTTTGGTTCAGTTCAAGATTATGGGAAAGGAAAAGATGTTTTAAAGTAAAATACCTCAGATAAGTATCAAACAGCCTCTGGAAAAGACTCTAGCAGATAACTGTGTGCTAATTGTGTTGTGAGCACTAAGCATATGCATAGCACACATCAGCGCAGTTCCCAGGCTGCCTTATCAAATTTACTATGCCATTAAAATCCCTTGGGTTACCTTGGATATGAAATAGGGATGCTACGTTATTTGTAATTGTAAGTAGTTGGTTCAGATTTGGGAGGAAGGTGAGGAATGGAAGCAGAAGACTCTATTAGAATGAAGTAAACCAAAAAAGTAGTCTTAGGGTGTAAGGCAAGCTTGAAATCTGTTCTTCATAAACTTCCTATGTGGTTTTGAGTGATTTCTTTACTCTCTTCCTCAATTCTCCTCTTTTCTTCTTCTTTGAGAAATGATTCTCTTTATTGTGGGAGGATGAGGCACTAAAGTTAATGAGAAACTCAGATACCAGGGTATCATAATAAAATTATCTGATGATATTGCAATACTGACCTGTGTAGTGTGTGAGAGGCATGGATTTTTTTTTTATCTGATCTCAAGTGCTTTGCAAATTTACATTAATTGACATTGGTAAATGCATCCTTCCTACACCAGAAAAGACAGGACTTAAAGGATCATCTGGAAGTGCAACACAGTAGTAAAAATAAATTCTAGATTTTCTCATTGCTAAACATGTGTCTCTGTCTCTGGAGACAAATGTATCTTTAATGCTGAAATGATATGCTAGAACCACCAAAAGGAGTGATGTTACAGGGTGGGTGTAGGTATGCTTATGCAGGAATGAGCTTGAGTAGGATATTTCCTGATTTTCATGGTGTAAAGTGGAGTTTGTTGCTTTCCGGGTGCAGAGGAAGGGTTCCCGGCAGAGCAATTAGTCCTCTGCCAGCTCAGGTTGTGTCTCTGCTTCCTAAATCAAACTAATGTTATTAAGTATTTTAAACCAAAGTATTTTATCTAAAGGTCCTGCTGGATATAGAAGCAGGAATGATCCATTTGTACAAGATACACAGTGAGAGATTTGCTCATATTTTCTTTTCCCTTATGTACGACAGTTGGTTGTAGCTTAGAGCAGCAGCATAAAATTTCTGTGTATTTATCATCTTACCTGCCTCATACAAGAGCCAAGAGAGGTGTGTCACGATGGCTTCCATCCTTACACACTAGCACAGTGCTGGCAAAACTGCCTTTTAAAAAAAAGAACCAGAGGAGGAACTCTAATAATTTATATGCTACACCAGTCGAGGTGCCTGTGGTGTTTGCAGTGTTCCCTGTTCCGCCGGTAGCGCCGGCTGCTGCAGTGCAGCACTCTGTGATGATCCATACCCAAGTGCTGTATCAGGAGGCGGTGATACAAATTGCCCTGTGGTTCAGAGCTAAGTCAACTGCTTTATGCAACAGCGAAGTTGGTGCCTCCTACAGAAGCGTTGGGAGAGTGCCGCTGCTGAGGCGAAGGGAAATGAGATGAAGTAAAGATGGAGAGAATTAGAATCTCTTCAGACTGGGTGTTTTTTGAGATCGAGGTACACAGGTCAAATGTGTTAGAGGAACATTTAATGCTTATGAAAAATGTGCTAATTTCTAGATTGCTAATGTTCTGTGCTCGTGCCAGCTAGCTTTACTGCCTTGTTTCCTTACGCTCTTGCTTGTCTCTTGTTCTCTCCTGCCTTTCGTTTGAGTTATGGGAGTGTTTTGGCAGCATCCAGGTATTTTTTTCTTCTGTGTTTGTACAAACCTAACGAAACAGGATTGTGACACTAAAAAGTGGGGAAGTACCTTGGGGAGTCTGGGAAGGGGCAAGAAGCAAAACGTTTTGATTGAGGACCCCTGCATCTGTAGGTGGTTTCAGTGCTTTGGGTTTTGGTGCCTTGAAAATCAGGTTTGGACATACTTGGAGGCCTGAAGAAAAGAGAGGAAAAGCTGTCTGTGCGTGGCAAGCTCTCTGGTAGCAGTGTGAGGTGTAAAAATTAAGATGCCCATGCAGACTCTCTCTGTGAGCCAACAGACAGCACCCTGTTTGGAGTGGGAGGAACGTGGAGCACTGGAATTGGGAGGCATGCACCAAAGCCCAGAAAAAGAACTGTTGAGTGAGATCTTGGAGAGTGGGTTTTAATACCTTTTCTTTTGGTTTTGTTGGGTTGGGGTTTTTTGTTTGCTCTGTGGTTTGAATTCAGTAGAAAGTTGAGAACTCTTCTCTTTAAAACAACGAGGGTATTAGGTAATGAGCAGTCAATTATGGTGGGTTTTTTTGAGGATATGGGTCATAGCCAAGTTAAAATATTGTGTGGACTAGCTAAGGGAAGGGCAAATGAGTGTGGCTTTTGGTTTTGTGTGTTGGGTTTTGTTTCTTGGTGTTTTTTTAATTGCTAGTACTTCTGCATAATCAAACTTTTGGGCGGGTTTTTATTTAGCTGATGTTGGTGTTGTAAGAAATGTACATGTATGTATAGAATAACAGCAGGTAAATCTGGAGCACAGAGAGACTCCAACTGGATTAATACATACTTTTTCCTATAGGTTTTTTAGTGTTATTTAATAATTCCCATTCCCTAACTTCATTTTGGTTATTCTGAATGGTTAGATATTCAACAATATCGAAGCTGTGCAACTTAAATGTCTTTATATTTTCAGAAGAGTGCAATGTCAACTTTGGGTGTTAAAATCATACATCAGACTGGATTTTCTTTTAGAAAAATGCAAAAGGTAGAAGATTTTCACTTTAAAAATTGGGTTGTAGTTTGCTATGGGCCTAAGGTAAAACATAGTTTTAAAAGAGTTAGCAAGAAACATGATGTAAAATCTATATTCCTGTAATGTTTTATGCAGGGCTTCAGAGATGAAACACCTTTTAAGGAAGAACTTGTTGATGAACCAATTCTGGGTTTCGGAAGGTCGTTTCAGCTGTCTCAAAATGACAGTGAGTATGAGAAGGAGTCCTGGGAGATGCATGAATTTCTGAAACCCAGAACAGAAGAAATGGATGAAGAACGGGAAATGTTGGTGGATGAGGAGGATGAAGAAGATTCAGACTTCCTGAAATACAGTGCATCATGTGGACAGAAGGCAACTTCACCAAGAGACCTCGATACGGAAAGATGGGCCAAGCAACTTGAGACTACTGGAATACAAGACTTAAGATCCAATGTTAACTTAAGTCCAAAAGAGTCCCTGGAATATCCATTTGATGAAGACCAAATGGTAAGGAATGCTGCCTTGGTCTTGGTGCTGTAGCTTGATTGTTGGACCTATAGCTCAAGGCAAATTCCAAACCTAAGCTCTGTAATGAGTCTTTCTGGTGTTTTAGTTACTTGATGAGACCTGGGCACCTCTAATGGACACCAGTCTATCCTTTTGTACACTTTAGAAGGTTCTTGTGGTTACTTGTGTCTGTATGCTTAACTGCTTGAATGAGATACGTGCTGTGATTGATGTACAAGCACCCTGTTCTTGCCTCGCCTATCCCATCTCTGCCTCATGGGCTTAGTTCTTTGAGCAAGCTGCACTGATACGATGCATGTCAATCATAGCAGAATGTCAGTTCATGGTTTTAATAGTCCAAAGGCTTCAGCAGCAATATCACTGAAAGGAGCTCCCTCTTTCTCTCGTTATTTTTAATCCAAATGAGTTCCTTGAGCCAGATGATAGTGCAGTTGAGCGAAAAATGGTATTATGGAAGCAATTGTAACAAGCATGTTGGTGGATGAAGGAGTAGGAGGAGACAGACCTTCAGGTAAACTGCAAAAACTCTCATTTCTATATCCTCCTCAAGGATTTTGAGAATTGTTTTTGCCTCCTGAGTCTTTATTCACTCACTTGCCAAACGAAAAATGATAATACCAGCCTTCTATGTACCAGCTTCCAAGGTGTATGCTTTTATGTGAAAAAAATGAAGTGGAAAATTAAATTATTAAAATTAAATAATATCCCAGCTGCAGAGAATTTCAGGTTTTGTCTGGCTTGTCCCATTGTGCACTATGCACACAAACAGGCTAAAACGTAGCTTCTAGTGATGGTTATAGACTGGAGTGCAGAGTATTAAGTATTAAATTTATACATTTGTTACTTAAAAACAACAAATAGGTAAAAGTTAAGAGCTTGTTGTCTGGATTATAGGTGAGTAGAAAGATGCAGTTGCTTTATATTGTAATTGCACATAACATCTTTCATGCCTTGTCTTAATATAGCACATATGTGAGCAGTTAGTACTTCACAGTTACCTGAAAAAAATATGATTGTAATTGAGCAAATGTGAATGTTTTCTGTAAAAACAAAAAAATCAACATTCATGTCAAATGCCCCTGTATAAGTTGACACCACTGCTTTCTAATCACCTCTTTTTTCCCCTTCTCTGTGAAGCATAAAGAAAATGCTGCTGGAAGTTCACCGTTTTCTGGAGCCACAGCACACAATGGCTACCAAAAAGACATATATGATACTGAAACTACCCACTCAGGAGCAAACTCCACAATGGATACAGGTTTGTATGATGGTTTTTCTTATTTTATAATAAATTTATGTTTTATACCAAAACACAGATTCTTTCAAATGAGAAAATATTCATATGAAGACTTCTGCAGGCTCAAGACAGTCTGGTTTTAAATAGATTTCAGCATCATTATCTTGCTTCCTCATCCAAATCTTTACCTACAGTTGTCACAAGCAATATTGAAAGCAGCTGCAGCTTTGTCCTGCCTGTGGAGAACCACCTTCTTCTGTGTCCCCAGTAGCATAAGTAAAATAGGTCACACTTGTAATTTCTGTCAGCAGTGTGGCTCAGTCACTTTTGATTATTGTTTTTAATAGATTTTTTTTCACTTTAAAAAAAAAAGTGTGATGGATGGTTAAAGTTTGGTAGATCATTAGGGAAATAAATTTATCAACCTGCCTGAGATAGCACTCACTGGTTGGGAGAAAGGAGGTTGGGTTGTTTCCTTTCTGTGGCATCTTGTACAGCAAGCACTGTGTAAGCTACAGTGGCAGATTGATTCTTGCAGGGAGCTCTGATAATTCAATTAATGTTGGTTCTTACATCACCAAAATGACATCAGTCTTCCCCAGTGGGATGGGGTTCCATGCTGGAGCAAAATCTCCCTGCATAAAGGGTGGATTTGCTATCACTAATCACATGTTTTTGTGAGGAACATGCCTTGTGGAAGTTGTACCTAAACATGTCTCCGTTCCACAAAGATTTGGCACTTCTGTTATTTCTTGAATGCACGAAACAAAGTGTTTAGTGGGGTATAAATTTCCTCCAAAAATTAATCTTCTCTATCTCTAAACCTCTTGGTCATCACACAACATCCACATTTGGAACATGGTGAGCTAACAGGCTTATTTCCAAGAGTGATAACTGGTAGCTATAGGGACAGAGGAATTAAAAGTTCACATCTACTTTTCTTCTTCAGGGGCAAAGCTTCAGATTGACTCTAAAGGTCCTGGGCTTGTTGTTGATCTGGAAGCTATTGAGAAGAAGGAACTAAAAGGGGAAGATTGTGCTGCTTCCAAGAACATAGAATCTAGGAGAGCAACCACCTTAACTCAGCCCAGAACAGCATTGTGCAGGTATGGAGAAAGATTCCAGTTTTTGGAAGATTTTAAATTCATTATCTCAATTGTCATCTTGCTTTCCTTAGCTGATTAATCATTAAAACCTGTGTGAAACAGCAAGACATGTATAGATGGCAGGTTCTATAACTTTTACCCAAGAAGTGAAATTTTACTGTACAACCTTATTTTATCTTTACTTCCCACATTTCCTCCCCTGAGTAGTGGGACAGAAAATTGGGAGAGGCTGCTTCACTCACTCTGCAGTGCGAGGAGTATGGATGTGGCCTTTCCTGGCAACATGGGTCATTATTGCTTGAGGAACTCTCCCCTTAGCTCCTTAGAGCTCTGTCCTCTTGGTTTTCCCTTCCCTTCGCTGTTCCCTTTGAGAAGAGCAGTTCAGCCATGTCTCTCAGGGCTGTTGCAGGAGCTCTCACTCTTGCTGAGCTGGCACTGCTCATAAGTATTTGCCACATCTGTCAAGGGTCCCATTCTTTCCCCACCAGTTTGGAGTGAGCAGGTAGTGGGTCTGCTTTTGGGGCCCATTGATCCAAACCCTCATTCCTTCCTTATTCCTCTGTAATCCTCCCTCAGAGGGAAAGCAGTTCAGCAATAAGGTGAAGGGATTATTTCTCCAGCACAACTTCCTACTTCCTTTTTGCATTTTAAGAGTAGCATTTACAGCTCTCAGGGCCTACAGAAAATGTGTGCAAGGCTGGATTGTTTCAACCTTTTGGGGGGGAGGGGAGGGGAGGGGCATGCAATTCCATACTTCCATTCCCAGTCTGTGAATAGGTGAATCACATAGAGTATAAAAGTTTAATTAACACTGTTCTGGAGCATTTAATGGAACAAGCAGGATCAGTTCTCCCAGATGCAGCATGATCTGCTTTCTGGTCAGCTAGACTGGTTTTATCCTGTTTATATCCCTCTATAAGAATCACAGCGTATTTATCTGAAAGCAAATGTTAATTGCTTAAATAATTATTTCAAATGAGTAAATGCAGTGCAGATTTGTATATCACAGAACAGCTTATAAAATTTGGTCTGGCCATTATGTTTATTTCTGGAGCATTCCTTAAGTACATTCAAACCTAAATACAAAAATTCCTGTCTAGTCTGTTGACTCTCCCCATTTGGTTTAAACTGGACAGTGAGAGGCAGCGTTGCTGTCTCACTGCCAGATGCAAAATATGCAAGGAATTGTGACCTGGCATGGGTAATGCCTCTTTTATTTTTTATTCCTCCCCTCCCTCTGCCCCCAATTAGTGAATTACCTGAGAGAGAAGAAGGAGAAGGAGAAGAAACTCCAAACTTCAGCCACTGGGGACCACCGCGGACGTACGTTCATATGAGTACATTATTTCTGCCCATTTACCTTATGTCTTTTTTTCTGTGAGCCTGATTAGGTCTTGTGTTGGTTTTTTTTGGGTTTTTTTCTCCCCTCCTCTGCCAATAACTTTAAGGTACTTGTGTACCTTGGGCTTTCTTAGATACAGTGAATTTTTAACAGATGTTCACCAGAATTATGCCTTCTATTTATACAGCTGACTTGGGAAAGCCTGATGGGTTTACGTTGTGGATGACCTACAAGTTCTTGCTCATTTAATAACTATTAGGTGTGAACAATGCACATAGTGCTGCTGTCTCCTTTTCCATGGCTTCTCTGCTAAACTTAATGGCAGAATTCCAAACTGCCAAGCCAAGTTTTAGCCACATCCTTGTTGTATTGCTAACGTTTTTAGGTGAATTTGTTTTTGTGGTCCATAGTAAAATATGATCAGAAAACTTCTGCCTAAATTGATGGAAATGCATCTGATACACTGAAGTCAGTGTTCAGAAAGATCTGTGAAATGCTTTCTTTTATTATTTGTCTAGCATGCCAGTTGCAGTTTGCCATTTCCAGAAAAGTTGCTCCAACTGAAAGAGGATGAGTGTTTACTTGAAGACCTGCCTGCTTCACCCTGACTTGCTCTGAAGTTAAAGCCTGTCCCTTGTGGGCATGGGTTGGCAGCATTGTTTTGTTCTTTTTGTGGGGTGAGGTCTGCTCAGGGTAAAAACTAACTCTGTTCCAAACATTCCTACAATTCTGACTTTATCCCTTTACTCTATTAAATCTTCTTGAAAGACCAGAAGCTTACATTTATTTAAGGCTTTGTATTTATAGTTTAAAAAAAACTGTTTCAAGCTGTTAAACTACCACATGTATTTTTTCAGTGTTGAGATCTTTAGAGACCCTCATGTGTCTCTTGGAATCAGTATTGTTGGTGGACACACTGTCATAAAGCGCCTGAAGAATGGAGAAGAACTTAAAGGGATCTTTATCAAACAAGTTTTGGAAGACAGCCCAGCAGGAAGAACGAGAGCTTTAAAAACTGGAGATAAAATACTTGAGGTAAATGCAGATAAACCTACCCTTTCATTCTAAGAAATAAAGATTGACTCAAACAGCTTTAGGAGGAGACAGGGACAAAATATTGCCACCACTTCATGAAGTATTGATGACACTGTGTTTTGAAAACTGAAAGAACCCCCTGGTGTCGTCTTTTCTTTTTTAAAGGTCTGATGTGGAGCTCTTTTAGCAATCTCATTTACATTTAAGAAAAGATAAATCCTGGTATCTGATGGGGAAGGGGGAAAAAATGAGAGTGCCCTCCTCTCAGAGAAATGATTAGCAAGTTATAGTATGCCTTTATACACCTAAGTTATAATAAATCGGAGAACATAGACTCTTCATACTGAAATTTGGGCTGTTACTCTGTGTGTGTGAATTTGGAGCAGTTAACATCCAATTAACTAGTATTTGGAGTCACTCCCTGATTCAGGCAGGTGCTATAGGGAAGAACACCATTCCTGGCTTTCATCTTGAGCTCTGTGCTGATGACTTTGGTCATTTTTCTCCAAATTAATGTTTCAGAATCTGGCTCCCCAAGCTGATAATATTGCCATTCTTGTATGTGCTTTAAGATTGTGTGGGAGGTTTTGAAACAATTTTTAAAACTGATTTAATTCACAAACAGGTAAAATCTGAGTGAGTTGTACCATACCTGGTGTTATATCTAGCAGTCTCTGACGGTCTTATTCCTTATGCTTCTCTCTAGAAGAATTGCTTTGGGAAACATATGGCCATCTTTTAATTATGAATACTAAGTAATATACTCTTCCTCAAACCATCATGGAAACATACTTTACAAATAATCCCTTTTGACTGCTTTTGGTACCTTCCTCAGCTGCTCTAATCTTCTGCAAACATGTGTGATCTCTTGTAATGACTCTGTGGCAAAGACAAGCTATCTAACACAAATAAACATGTGTTGTTAGGTTTCTGGGATAGACCTACAAAATGCCACACATGAAGAAGCAGTTGAAGCTATCAAGAACGCAGGAAATCCTGTTGTGTTTGTGGTTCAGGGATTATCCAATGTACCCAAAGTAAGTTTATTTCTATCTTTATTCCAAAACTTAATAAATGTCTAATATGCATCTTCTTTTAAACTTGGCTAAATTGCTTTCAGCAAGTTCCATCCATTTTTATGTCCATCCTTTCTGCTTATAGATCACAAGATTGATTGATTACTCATCTGGCCTGCTTTGAAACCTTTTTTTTCTGATATAAATTGACTAGATGTATATCTGTTCACTAGGTGTTAATTCAGTTCTCCACCTGTGTAATTGAGTCTAGCCCTCTATATCTTAATTTGTTCATATTCCTCAGTCTGAAAATATACTCTGTTATCCAAATGAACAAAAGTATAATTAAAATTAGATTCACACTAGAAGCTCTTGTGTAAAATGTGTCACCAAGGGGACCTGAAGTAGTTATTTGGAACAAGCTAACTTTTTGAGAGATTCTAGGTGCCTCCTTGTTTTGGAGGCCAAGGCAATAAACTTTAATAATGCCTTAGTAAGAAAAGGCATACAGTTCTGCCTACGTTGAAGTATCCACTTGAAGACTTCTACATACTTTTGGTATAACCTGCAAAGTGAATTGGGTATTTTGGAGGATTAGTAGACCCAAGGAGACCTTTTTGACAGCTGTAGACAAATCAAGCACAACTGCATCCATTCCAGTGCTCCAGGGAGTCTTTCAAAAATTAATAAGACTTTTGCCAACTAAGCTGGGAAGGTGCTCAAGCAGTGATGGCAAAATTCACAGTGAAGGTAGCTCGAGTCAGATCCCTTCCTTACTTTCCCAGTCAATCCAGGGAAAGCCAGATAACTTGACATTTGAGTTGCATTGCTTTGAACTGTAGGCTGTAGGAGACCAGACATTCACAGACTTGCAGCAGTGCTGCACAGTCCCACCTCCTGTCAGCAAAATAAGGTGCTGCCAGGGGGTTGGACCCGATGATCTCTGAAGGTCCCTTCCAACCCCTGCGATTCTGTGATTCTTACTTTGAGCTTAAACTATGTGCCTGCCACTGGCTGTAATCAAAATACCTGAAACATTTCCCCTTGAAAGAATAAGGAACAGCAAGGAGGAGTGTTATGCTCTGTTTTAAAAGAGATCTGCGTGCACGGACACTGGTTTCTGTCTGAATAACCAGGAACTGACACTTCAGGAGTCGGTGCTGAGCTCTGTGTCAAGGTTGTGCATCCGTATCCTTGACTTCAGAGTAATGTTTAATTGAAGGAAGAGACAGGGCAAGACATCAAAGAACAAGCACTAAAACCAGGCAGGGAACGTTTGGAAATTCAGGAAAAGAATGTAATTTGAAGACTGTACTGCAATTCCCTTCTACAGGGAACAAAATGAAGAGTGTGCTGGGTAACTTTATCATTGTCATCACTTAACTTTTGGACATCGTTTCTGTGGCTGTAATGCTCTTTCTAACGTGTGTAACGTGTGCCCTGGTTTTCAGGTGGTTTCTGCCATACAGCCTAAGGGGCTCAGAGCCAGCAAAGATCAGGATGCAGACAAAGAAAATAAGAGTGAAAAGGTATGATGCCACTCAACGCTGTGCCCAGGTTTTAGGAACTCAGGTGGTACAATAGCATGCATTATAGCTCTGTGATAAGCCCCTGCTGAAGTCTGAAATGAAATTTGAATTGTTTCGTCGAAATATCTTTGATTCAAGTAATTTTTGCTAAATTTCTGCCAAATACAAGGCAGGTTTCTGACAGATGTTCTGTGGGGGTCTCCCCTGGGTGCTGAAACCTTGTACTTATTGCAGCTCTTCACTGGCATCTTTCTGGAAGTACCTGCTTTGCTCCATGCAGAGGCAAATTGATTGTCTTTGTTCAGCTGAAACAGAGAAATAATAACTTGTACACAAATGATATCCTTAATGTGAGGCTGGCTGAAATTCACTAAGATTGTGTTATAGGATAATTAAATCCACCAAGTCTCCTACGTTTCCCATTGCTGTGTAAAACAAGGAAATGACCAAGTGATCTGTACCTGGCTGGCTAATTGTGAAGCAATTACTGCACAGTAACTCTCAAGCAGCTTCACAGTATGTTGAAAAGAGAAAAAACCTGTTTGGTCCAAACCAAGGGATTTGTTTTAATCGCTGCAATAAGGGAAAAATTTAATTTCTCATTCCCCTCCATATTTCTCTAGCAGCCTGGCATTTTCCTGTGGGAACTGTGCTTGTGACTGATGAGTTTAGGTCAGGTGCTTTGAGGGTGTCAGAACTGGAGGAGCAAAGACAGAATTCGTACGGACAAGAACTTTTGCCCAGTGTAGTTTAACATGCCAACTACAAATATGATGAACTTCTCATTTGATCCTGCTCAGCAGTCTGGTGTGTGGTGGATAACCAAGAAAGCTCTCTTACCTCCAGAAGTTTCTGTACAACTCCTTTCAGGTTCTGTCAGATACTGAAGATATGAGGCTCAGTTATTAGAAAAAAAATAAATCAAGAAAGGTGTTGAAGTCATGCTTTCATGCCAGTGGATAATACTTATAATGAAGCAGTTACAATCCCCTTTTCTTGGTTTTATTATCTGTATTTCTCATCTCAAAAGCGCTCATCCTCTTGCAACTTGCTGCCTTTAATCTCTAGGACTCCAGTGTGTCTCATTCTATAGTGTTGGGAGGTTAAAGAGGGAGCCTAATCTTTTTCAAACCTTTTTTCATCTATTGGTGCTGTAAACTGGTGGGTGGAATATAGAAGAGCTTCGGTGCATAAATATGTAGCTCCTTTTTAGCTTTGAACGTTGATTCACAAAGCTGTCATACTGTGCTACAGTAGGGGCATCTCTGAGTTGGAAAGAGTTGCTATTAGTGGATTACTAGTCTGTGTCCCTGTGGGGAATCAATGATATTTCTAGTCCAGTCTTCAAAGTGTCACAAAAGAGTTTGGTTTGAAAGCAGCCACATCCAGCTGGAAAATCTGCCTTTTCCTTTATGATGAGTTATCTTTTCAATACTGATGTTTTTCTCTGATTTGTTGGTGTTTGTCCTCTTCTATTGAGCTGCTTGTTTAGCACTGATCACTTGAAGTCATTTATATAAAACCACTTAAAACAGTTGAGCTTCTTGAGGACAAACCAGATAGCTAACCAGCAAAATAATGTTAATATGAAAACTGTGGGTTTGCCTCTGTGCTGGAAGGAGCTGTGTTAATACAAAAAACCATAGTGTAATGGAATATTCTGGCACAATTTACTCACCTGGCTTTTCAGTGGGTCAGAAGGGATGAGACAAGCTTGTCCTTGTGAGCTGTAGTGAACTGCTGGAGAAGCTCAGGTGGCTCGTGTAGTTTCACATGGACTTTCTCACAAACATTTAAGGTCTTAAAGCCAAAGGGTCATCACTTAGACTATGAGTTATTACTAGAGTGTAGTGATACTACTGATTCATCATAGGCAGCTGAAATGGGGGCTGCAGATTTTCTGTCTTTACCTGCTCACTGTTGTAGGGTGTGAGTCCTCTCAAGCTTCCCAGATCTTCTGGATTTTGCACAGTTCTACGTGTGTCAGCACCAAGTTAAAAATGGGAGGCATATCTGGTGTGTTGTAATCTTTGGGGAAACCACTGTTGCCTTTCCAAGTTCTCTTACTACACGCTCTTACTACTGTTGGATTGAATCAATCTCATTTATTATTGCGCTGCCTTCAATGCAGCACTTTCCTGTAATGTTTTTTTAAATGGATGGGATGACGTATATCTTAGCTCACAAAATCTCTCTGGCTTGCACTGCAGTTTAGTCTATCATACTATTTTATCCAAATTTAGGCTCAAGATTTTAGAAACCCATACACAGGTTCAGCTTCCACTGTACACAGGGAAAAATTCCAGTTTGAATTGGATGTTTGGGTGTCGAGTCGTATTTCCCAGCTACAGAAGAAATTCATTAGGGGCACTCTGGTTCCTCTAATGGCTTATTGTACTCTGGGTGTTCCCTTTCTAAAGTGCATCCTGCTATTAGGAGCAGGATTGCATGGGATACAGTAGAATACAATTTAGTGAAATCATCAAGCAAGCTGGGGCATGATCCAGTTACTTGGAGCTATAAAAACAGTTGCTTGGATGAGCAAGCGCCTGTCTTCATTAGATTCAGAGCTGATGCTGTATGCCTGCCATGCGCCGCTATATGCATCATTATAGGAGCTGCCTGGATTTATGTGAGGTAATAGAGTTTTATTGTAACTTATAAGTCAAAATCTTTTAAATTTAAGCAAAAATACGGACCAACTGTTAAGTTTAAATATTTGTAGAGGCACTAAGAAGTCTGAGCTCTTATTTTGTATTTAATTAAAAGTTCGACTTTTATCTGTGCCAGGCAGTCTTGTTGGTGAGTTTCTAATGAGAAATGGAGTCTAATTTAATGCTGAGTTTTAACCCTAGCTTAATGTTCATGCTTTGATATTTGTGATGACACACGAGTCTTTTGTCAACAAGTAAATGTGCATGCAGAATTGTATTTTCTTTTTTTTTAATGTTCAGTGTCACTTCTTGTTCTGATTTCATGCATAAATAGCCTACCCTGCAGAATTTAGCATTATAATTAAGTGCTGTGGACGTCCACATATGGCATAGTAAACAATAGGATTATTTTTCATGTGTGTGTAGGTTACAAAACATGTAACTATTTGTCTTTGAATCCATTAGAGAAAATATGGGGCTCCACCTCCGATGAAATTGCCACCTCCTTACAGAGCACATGCAGAGGAAGCTAATGTGGATGAAGAGGAGGATGAGGATGCCTTGGCAGAGAGTGAGTAGTGCCACAATCATTACCTCAGATGGCATTTATGGGACACAATCAGATTGTGATAAACAAATCTGCCGTTTATTGCTTGTATTATGGGAAGAAGTGCTCAGCCTGGCAATAGTATTTAATCAAACTCATTCTTTCTCCTGATTTGTAGCTGAGACAGTCTTCTCTTCCAAGCCAGGCTCCTGTAGCTCGGCTCTTCTAAAGAGATGTAAGAAGGGCTCTGTTTATTTTCAGTCTAAAAATGTCTAAGCAATGTCTAGAGGACTTGTTTTGGCAGGGATGTCAGCAGTGAAAGGCAGATGTTGTGCTTTACTCTTCTAATTGCACTGGTAGTTGAGCAGGCGTGGGTTGAGAACCACTGGTGCATGGCCCTTGTTGAGAAGAGCCCACAGTTGATTTCAGACAATGCTATTCAAGCAAAATACTACGAAAAATCTGCTGATGTATTGTCTCAGTACTCTACTGAAACAAAAAAAGGATCCCCTTTTTTTT
Source organism: Laterallus jamaicensis coturniculus (assembly GCA_022605575.1). Taxonomy (NCBI): domain Eukaryota; kingdom Metazoa; phylum Chordata; class Aves; order Gruiformes; family Rallidae; genus Laterallus; species Laterallus jamaicensis. Next base: position 32,619,792 of record JAKCOX010000007.1, read on the forward strand.
TGTACCACTATTCATGGGATAGATTGTGCAGTTGTCCACTTCTGGGTTTTGCAATGAATTATGATGATTTATACTCTATAGAGTAGTAGAGACCTAAGGAGTAGGATGCAGAGCAAATTGAGAGCTTCCAGCAGCATGACTTAGATTCCAGCATACTGCTTTGTCAATTGCAACTTTGGTTAAATGGAATGTTGTTGTCCATAGCTTGTCTTCCAGTAAAATATTTAGGAATACTAAAACTGCAGCATGGACTCCTAAATTATTTTGTAAATGTAGTTACTTTCTTTTTTTTTTCTTTACCATCCCTTGTGCCACATCAGCATACATGTGGGATTTCTGTTGGGTGGTTGGGTTTGTTGTTGGGTTTGGTTGTGGGGTTTTTTTCCCCCTACAGTAATTTTTTTCCCATCATCTTCTGTTTTGGAGAGGTTTCTGTTTGCCCTAGTTCTGGGTAAACCAAAGCAGAGAGATGCCTTTGTGACTTTTGATCTTGAAGTGATCGTGGCTCCCCTTCAGAGTGGAAGCTCCTAACTGGGTGCCTGCTGATGGGAAATCTTTGTTGCTTTAAGGGAAAGCTGTGAGTTTGTGAAGGATGGAGCCAGGCTCTTCTCAGGGGTGGCAGGACAAGGGGCAGCATGTGCAAGCTGGAGCAGAGGAGGTTCCATGGGAATGTCAGGAGGAACTTTGTCACTGTGAGGGTGACAGAGCCCTGGGACAGGCTGCCCAGAGTGGTTGTGGATTCTCCTTCTCTGGATACATTTAAACCCTCCTGGATGCGTTCCTGTGGGATTTAGTCTGGGTGACCCTGCTCTGGCAGGCGGGTTGGACTAGATGATCTTCTGAGGTCCCTTCCAACTCCTAATGCTCTGTAATTGTGTGATCTCCTCTGTTTGGGGTATTCCACAGAATTACTGTAAGGTTTTTCAGTATTTTTGGGGTGGAGTGGTAGCCAGGAGGAGCATTTGACTGCAGACTCTCTGGATGTTGGATTGAATATATCTTGAGCTTTCAAATAACTCTGTACACCTCCAGTTTTAGCAAACAGCTCATTATTAACATTACAATTCCTGGTTAAAGAATATACTTGATAAGTAGCCTGACACCCAAGTTATCTAATAAGGGTATGCCTCAATCTGAGTGTTTGCTAGGCCTGAGTTAATACTCTGCACAGAAGTAATTTCTTATTGATGGGCTTGGTCATTTTTTAGGTGTTCTGCCATCCCTCATGACATTGCAGCTGAGCCTGATACTGGAAGTAGCTTTCCCTTTTCAGCTATTAAATTCACCAATCCTACCAGATTTGGCAGTGGCAAACAGATCTATTCAGATGAATCTCCCTCTCTCCACCCTTTTTACTGACTGAAGATGAGTGTTTGGCAGTAGCCATCTTTCCCATGAATTTTGGAAAACCAGGATATGTGTTTTCCATTTTATTTTTCTCCACCTCGTTCTGTTTCCTTAAAATAAAAACCAGACGGAGGAAGCTCAAATGAAGTTTGTACCTCTAGCCTTGAAGTAAAAAACATGTTAGAAATGATCTAACCATACTTAATGATATTAAGCATCTTGGCAGCTGTGGAATAGGCTTTTACAGAGTCTCTTTTTTGTGATTGCTTGAAAAACATTTTCTCTGTCAATTCCAGCACCTTTCCCAAAAATCTCAGTCCAGGCCCATGTTGATCTCTTCCTTACCCACTTATCTACAAATCCTAATGGTTTTCTAACATTACCTAGTAATTTTCTGAGTTTCACCAAACAGATGAACTAGATTTCTTGTCTTCCTTGTTTAGAAGTCCAGGTATTTGAAAAAGAAGTGGTGGTGTCAGGCCAGGTAGATTCCTGTCAAAGCCTCTCTTACTTTGATTTACTGCCCATAGTTCTCCATCTGGGCTGATAATGTGGAAGGCTGCAGTGGTCATTTTGAAGTGGGACAGCTGTTAAATCTGGTTGTGCTCCTGATGGATTTTATTTCATTCCACTCTTATTAATCCAACTGCAGCGTCACAAACCTGCTCATCAATTTCTTTCATGCTCCAGAAATTCTTTGCTTACCCCACATGACATTTTTTTCCTCCTTGCTTGTCACTTCATTTGACCCATGCTTCCATCTTTTGCCTCCATGTCCTTCATCATTCCCCATGAGGAGAATTAAAGCACTGGTGGTCCCCCTACCATATTTAGCAAAATTTTTCTTTCTATTCTGTCCTATCCATACTTCCTTACAGTCTTCTGTTTTGCCTGTTTTCCCCTTAAAGTGGCTGAATAACCTTCTGGTATTGATTTAATTTCCCCTGTGGGATCTAAATCCACTTGCCTTTTGGCAAAACTCCCTTTTATTTCTGCTTTTCTACCACTGAAACTGCAGCTTTCATTGCTGACATGGAGTAACCAACAGTCTTTTCTTGTAGGTGCTTTGCCTTCTCTTTTCAAAGGTTGTTTTTAACTCGAGTGAATCCTTACTGGGCATAGAACTACTGGGTAGCTCTTGATTTAGAGGAACTCTCTCTATTCTCTACATTTCTGTGGTTTAAAAAGCTTAAAGAAGTTCCAGGTGGGTTTTTCCAAACGTGTCTTCTTGCACCCATGACCCTTCATTTCAGACTGCATCTCCTTTATATTTCAGTTTCGTTTGCACCACCAGTACTTCAATATTGCTTTTGAGGCTTTTTTGCTAGACTTTGAAGGCAAGTTGGAAATAGTATTTCCTCTTGTTTTATTTCTCCTTCCAGTGGCTCTGTCAAATCTTTATCAGCATTCAGTTCTACCCCTGTGTGATGTGGGCTTTGTTTACCTTTTGCTTTGCCTGTGTTGCTTTAAGGCTTTCAGTTTCAAATAGTTTTGTAAAACTTGCAGTGTGTGCATCCTCCTGCAAAAACAAGCCTTCAAACTGCTTCCCCTTCCAGACCTGAAAATGTTACATGAGTTTCAAGTTCTTCCTCCCCACACTGGGAAGGCTTCCTCCATGGAACACGTTATTTTAGAGGAGCTCTCTCCATAAAGAGGTTTTTTAGGCTTCCCAAACCTCAAAACCATCAGCTTTTTAAAATCAAAACAAGTAAAAGGAGGGGGAGAGCATTACAAAGGAGCTATTTGTACTTTCAAGCAGCTGTGCTGCAGGCTGCATCAATAGGCATTCGTGTGTTTTCCTTTCGTGGTGGATGGCTGTAGGTATGCACTAAGAAGCTGCTAATAGACTAATGTGCACCCTGTTGTGGCTTATTGCTATAATGAGGGGTTAGTAGTAAAAAGAAGCAGAAGGAAATGGATGGGCAGAGCAGTTTGTAATGGAATGTTTTGTAAGGTTTTCCTTGGGGCATTCATATCTGTACAGTTTAGATAGACGTTTGTGATTGAGTTGAAGCAATCATAAGCTAGATAGGCAAGACCTTAAAAGCCTTTATTAGAAAGCTGAAAAGACAACTGTTGAAAGAACTTGGAATCCTTCTTTTCAATTGATAGAATGTTTTTTAGTAAAATCTTTTGTCTAGTTAGTTGGCTGAGATTGATCTGGTTGCCTTCAAATGAGTTTAGAATAATAAAAATAGATAATAATAAAAAATTTGTGAAAGGTGGCTAAGATAATGGACTAGATACTGCTGTGCTCAGACTTCCTGTCTGCAAGGATATTTAACTGTATCTAATAAGGGGATAATAATGTCCCCTTTCTTTTATTTTGTCTCTAGATAATGTAGAAATCAATGAGGTTTAAGAAAGCATAATGATTTATCTTCCTAAAATGCTTTTTGAGGGATGGTGGTTTCTCTACCAGAGGAAGAGGTTTGAAAACTTCTCTAGTGCTTCAACTTCACATTCCCTATTGTGGTAAATCTATGGCCATGTAAGGTGCCAGAAGGGTGAGAGTGTGTGCACACAGGTGTAGCTTGGTTCAGAGAAAGCCTGGTCCCTAGGTAGGGTTGGAGCAGAAAGTGCTTGGGCGTGGGAGCAGAGTGCCCTCATCACACCTAAGGTGTTCAGCAGCTTCCGTAGGACTGACGATGCCTGTGGGCACCTGGGAGGATGGTGGCTCTCAGTATAAACAGAAGAGGAACATGAAAAATAAAGAAGTTGAAGTTCAGTTGAGACTTTGCAGAAGGTATGGCCAACTCTAAGGGATGTGCTTTAGGTGGGAAGTGTCTGTGTGCTGCTGTGGAGGAAGGTGGGAAGGCGATTGTTGTCACTTTGGAAAAATGCCAGAATTATTAGCAATAACTAAGAACCAAACCCTTTGATGGATATATAGCTCTTCAGAATCTGACTGCTCAGATTTGGTTTTATCTGAAGCTGTGCTAAAACAAAGGGGAAGCAAGTTAATTTTATTTAAAACTTTTTTTTTGGGGGGTGGTGAGGGTGGTATAACCCAAACCCCAGTGATCTTCAGGTGAGGCAGCTTGTGTAACCAAACGCTGCCTCTCCAATAGATGTCACTGCAATCAACAGCAAATAGGGATGATGTTCAAAGAGTTAAGATGTAGCCTGGAAAAACCCTTCGAGCTTTATAGAAAAAAAAAACCCAACAAAAAAAAACCTGAAAAAAAAAATGCAATATTTAATTTTTTAAAATATAGTAGCAAGTGTATTTAGTACAATGGGTTTCCAAAGAACATGGAAGAGCCAGGATTAGACAAACAGAGCACTGACTTTCATTTTTTTTAGCCCTGTGTTAATCTCTATTTAATATGACTGTCCTGCTAATCTTCTCCCATTCTTGTTTTGACCCATAATTAGCTAAAATATGTACGTTTTGTAACCAGCCCTAATACCAGATCCAGAAGGGCTGTACATGCTGTGCAGACTCGCAAGCTGTTGTGCCACATGAGGATAGATTACGACGTTGGTGTCATTGTAGTTTGTGGTTGTGGGTTAGTTTGGGGGTTTTGTTATTGGGCTGGGAGGGGTGTTTTTTTTTCACTCTATTTGTGAATCCCATGCACAGTTCTCCTCGTCTGATGAAGTATTGCAAAAGGAAATTACATTTTTGATGAATTAATAGTAAAATTGCAGCTGGGACTTCTTGTGCCTTTTACTGTGTGCTTGTACATAATGCACTGAACAGATGGCTTTGTGTGTGCTGCGATACATATTCTAAAGAAAGGACAATGAACTTTAAAAATGAATAAATTAATGGTATTAGCAAAATAACTGAGTATTTTGAGTTGGTTTAAATACAGTGTTTGGAAGAGCGAATTAGTAGGGACTTCCCCAAATAACTAAGTATGTTTAGAAATTTAGAGAGAGGGTTTTTTTCCTCTTTGCTTTTTTTAATTACTAAATGAGGGATTTTAAATCTTTTCAGCATTTCAGTTCAGCACTCGCTGCAGTAGAGCTGATCCTGCTTGTTTGCAGTTTCAGCAAAATACAAGTTAGGATGAAGTTTGATTCTTTCTTCTGCTTCTAATGACAGATTGGTTTTGTTTTCTGACATTAAAAAAAACCCCACCACGACCAAACGCTAAGCTGTGAACACGTATCAGTGTTGAGGAAACTGCAAGACTTGCAGCACTGGAAAATAACACATTTAATGAAGCTGTTTGACTAGGAGGAATTAATTTTTTAACCCCTGTAGCTTGCAGGGAAAGGCTGCTTAGATAAATAACGTCGATTAACTGCTACTTTGCCATGCAGTGGGTCATTAAGCGCGATAGTAGCGGCAGGTAACGGCGATATAAACAGCCGTTTGAGGTGACTCGTGTTTGGGGATAGAGATGTCATTCGAATGCTAGCAGAGCCAGCCAGTGCACAAACAGCAGCCGTGGAGCATCAGTGGGTCAGATGTGGGAAACCAGAGATCTGCTTCTCCCTGCATACTTCCATAGGCAGCTTTCATCTGCTGGCAGATGTAACTGTTAGCTTGTGGGTAGCTTGAAATTAATATAATTGATGGCATCTCATAATAGAAACAGACAGACGGTTTGCCCTTAAGGAGAGAAAAATCTCAGAAAAATAGGCCCAAGGTCGTCAGAAGAAAGGCAAGCGCCGAGTCTGTGTATGATGAGGATTTGAGCTGCTTACAGCAGTGAATGTTTGTCAGGAATGCAGATATCTTGAAGTACATGCTGGTACAGCAATGGTACAAGGGGGTTTCCCAGGTAAGGATTCGCATCTCTCTCTATATCGGGTTCGTTTCCAGCAAGTCATTTTAAGTATTTTTAATCATCATTTAGAAGTAGTGAAGTGCTGGAGATAAGAAAATAATAACACAGGTCATTATTTATTTTTTTTTCTTTTCTGTTTGAAGCATGGACATACAGCATGATTGGAATAATGAATGCATTTAATATCTCTGAAATATTTTGTCTTGTGTTTGCTTACAAATCATTGCTTCTGTGTGTGGTGCTGTTCAACATTCTTATATACAAAAACTGACGTGAGCTTGCAGTGCTTAAAGTATAAGAATTCCTTGCATTAAATTTCTTGCTATATAGAATAATCAACTCTTCCATAACTGTTATTGTAATGTAGAGACAGATGGCTGAATTTTCTCTTCACTTTGCTTGTTAAGAATGTGTTAGGTAAATGTTTTTAGACTAAAATAAAAAGCTGCTGGGGAATCTAAACTGAATATTCAGCATTTTCATGGTATAAGGAGGCAAAACAAGAATAAAGCAATGTGATAGTAAACAAATGAGCTATTTGCAGTGAAGGATAATCTAATCTTTAAATATTGCCTTAGATTGCATTCGTTCTTAGGTATGATCTTTTCTTCCAACACAAGCCAGGTATCCAGAGAACAGCATTAAAATGCTCGGCATGAAGTATACTGATCTGATGGTTTAAGGTTATTACATTGTCTAAGGCACGGTGCAGGTGGCTTATGTTGTTTGGGACCTTTGATCTTACTCAGGCATTACAGATAAGTAATTTCATATAACTTACAGATAAAAGATAATGTCTGGGGTGTAAATCTGCATGCACAGGTATCACCGTACAAACTTGCCAAGAGAAGGTAGTATAAGTAGATCTTTCTGTTGCTCTCATTGGAGAGTGCTTTATATCACTGCAATGACTTGTGCCTAGCAATATGTAAAGGAGATGTAAATATTTAAATAAGTAAACAAAAGGCAAATGCTACCCCAGAAAAGGTGGGTCTGTGTTTATGTTCTTGAAGGTCTGATTTTTAGACAGGAAGATATCTTTTGTCATTGCCATTGTAAATGATGTTGCTCCATTGCACACACACACAAAAAGATATGAAAAGAAACTCTGTTGTGCATCATGTCCTGTTCAGACTAGCACAGTTTTGCTTGTAGTTACCATACAGGAGACATTATTTGCATTATAGCTCTGCTCCAAAATGGTCTGCTTGGTTTAAACAGTAGCTGCTCCAAACATGTCGTGGAAGTGAGCCTCTAGCAGAAGGGAAAGTAAAAATGTTAAACGACAATCATTTTATTCTTTACAGATGTTACCTAGTTTTCCACAGTATTACAGTAATTGAGGCAGCTGTCCAGAATAACTTCTTTAACTGTTTGAGAAAGTTATCTTTTGCTCCTCAGCCTTAACACTGGATTCTTCCTTACTCAGAGTAGTGGCTCAGGGGCTAGTCATCAATTTACCTTCTGCTTTGAGTAGGCACGTAATTGGTCTGTATCCGGATAGCTGGCATTTCAAGAGCAATCCAGAATATTTATCTGTGGGCATGCTAGCTATATCACACTGACAGACCAGTGCAAATTTGCTTTATGCCTTGTAGTGACCACATGCATGTCAGAAACTATTGGGAAGCTAATGTCATTAGGAAGGAGATCTATACATACAAGTATGTGTGCATGTACGAAAGGGTGAGTCTGAGTTGAGTGAACACCCCTGTTTTATCAGCAAATTCAAAATACTTTTGCCATATCAAAATGAGAAGAGACATTGTGATGACTGGCTAAAGGGCAGGTTCTTCATTCTGCTACCTCAGAAATACTAATCAGCCTTTTATTATTAATGTAAATGATAATGTAATGATGGTCATGTCCGTCTGCTTCATTGGTGCTTAGAGATCGTGGCTTGTGTGTTCCTGTCTCTGCTTCCGCAAAACAGTTACTAGAGGAAACGTTAGAGCATTGAGCTTTTGGGGATCATTGAGGAAACAGCAAATTTCTGCTGCTGCAAATGTAAAATTGTGTGTGTGTGTGCATGTGTGCTGGGTGGAGATGGAGAGGAGGTCAGAGGGGCATAATCCTCCAAAACTGAGGACCCTGGGCTGTCTGGCACCCCTCTGCAGATTGCTGTGGGCAGAGTCCGTAGTTGTTGTGGCTATTCTGCATGGGCCTCCTGTGCTCCTGAGGGCTGAGCATCTTCATCGAGACACCCCCTAAGCCAGATTACCTGGGTGGATGGGAAAGCGTTCCCAACAGGCAGATGCTACGTCAGGTATGAGTGACCAGTGGCACCTTGGTGCTGTGTGCCCCCAGCTCTCTCCTTCCCCTGCCCTACCACTGGTGCTGTGGGAACCAGCTGCTGTCATGGTCCACAGCTGGGATTCAGGACCCGGGGCCATACTTGGTTTGACATCATTTTCTGGAGTCATTCTGTGAAGGTAAGGGAGGAGGGGGACATGGTAGCTGTAGCTGAACAAGCTAAATCTGGGAACTCCTGTTCAGGTGATGAGTGTCCTGCTCCCAGGGGACAGAGCTACAGGTGGATTATGGACGTTGTCCAAAGCTGGGAGGGGTAAACCTCGACTTCGCTGTACTGTTTTGTGATCATTGGGTAGAAGCCAAATGCTTTCAACAGTTGGGTTGGATTTTTTTTTTAATGCTTTATGTAGTTTCACAAGGGTTTTTGTATCCCTTAGCTAATGCACTCGGTTTTCAGTTATCACACATATATAAAAACAGTTACATCCTACCTGTGACTTCAGGAATGTAAGCTAAAGTCGCTGGTTTTGACCTGTGAACGTTCAACTTATGTAGCATACTCAGCTGTGTCCTCTATAGAGGGAAGTTGTTATTTCCATGGTGTGATGATCCTGGGAATATTCTGAGACATTGAATGTAAGTTCTTGTATCTGTAATGTTACCCCTACTTCGAGGTGAAACACATACCTAAACTGGGAGGAATTTGGAGGGAAACCCCAGTGACTATGTGGGCACAAGGTATTTACTTTGTGTGTGCACATGCATGTGGAGGTGAGCGGTGGCTCTTTATGTTGTGTCTGTGAGAGCAGAGAGGGACTATACCATCCAAATGGGCCTTAAAGGTATTACGCTGCTATGTCTCCATCCCTCCAGGTGCTCTAGGAGTAAACAGCAAGCAGCCACATTTGCTGTACCTTAACACGACAGCAAAGTGTACCCTGTATTACTACAGTGTGTAATGAACCTGAAATTGTCTGGTGTGGTCGAGCTGTGATGTTCTATAATGCAATCCTGGGGCCACTGGCCGTGGTGTGTTGGATGGATGCCCAGGGAAGGAGGAGGAGGAACAGGATTTCCTTGGTGCTGGACCCTCCTGCTCCCTGTGCTGGGCTCATCTTTGATTCAGGCCTTCAAATCTGGGCATTATTCTGCACTGACTTGCAAACCTTAGTGCAAACTGTGTGTTCAGAACCAGAAACTTTCATTCTTTCAAGCATTTGGCAAAAAACCCATTTTAAACCCTGTAAGGTTTGGCTCTTCTTCCATCCATTTTGTAACCTGCAATTCCTTTTGGGATGCAAACGGGTATTTGGGTGTCATGTTGTGGTGTATCATTAATGTATTTAGATAAATGGTGCAGTGATTTTATAGTCAGAGCTCATTTCAGGACTGAGTTGTTAGACGTATGGGAGATGTGAGCTGTGAAATGCTGCTTTTCAAGGGAAGAAAGCCATTAAGCGAACAGCCTGACAGCGTGGTATGTCCTGAGGTATCGCTGAAGGGCTGGGAAAAGAGGGGAAGGAGGAAAAAATGAGATGAGGCTGGGATGTGATGGATGAGGGAGTACATAGCGCCGTATGCAAGGATGAGCATGGGCAACTTCTGAGTGAGGGCCAAGAGAGAGGTTAAAGGGATTTTGCTGAGGGATGGGGAGTTCAGCGAAGCCTTTCGGGGCTGGAATGATGCAATCGGTCTTTTGCACATGCAGGAGGCATATTGTGGCGTTGTAAATGAGTTTGACTTGCACGGTGACACGCGTCAGGGAGAGTGCTGGCTCAGAAGGGCAGAGCAAGCAGGACCCGCGGCAGCTGCTGGCAGAGCGAACGGATGGTTCTTGGCATCGGAGCAGACCGGCGGGGTAACCCTTTCGGCATCCCTGGTCGGGTCTGTACAGCAGCCAGTTGGTACATCTGCTCTGGCCCGTCCTTCCTGTCCCCTGATAGCCGTGTGTTGGCAGACCTTCCCCTCCTCCTCCTCTTTGGCTGGTTTCTGTGCTCTGCTCAGAGAGACACAGAAGAGGTGTTTTAGGGGGACAACAGAGGACCAGTTGGGTGCTGTGTGCTCCCTCCAGCCAGGAGTGCAGAGTTGTGAAGAGTTTAATGAGTACTTCTGTGATTACTGCAGCTAATGAAGTTGGATTCCTACAGATTCGTGTCTCCCATTTGACTGACTCGGGTGTTGAGAAAGGTGTGAGCTCCCATTTAAGCTTTTCCTGTGGCTGGAGCATTTCTAAGGGCTTTCTCTCATGTGAATTCTTTGACGCTTTAATAAAGTGTGATCTCACACCGAAGCCTTTCCCCCCAGTCAGGGTATTTACCAGGTTTCTCTCCTCAGCACAGCTGCCTGTTTCATGAACCTTTTATAATACCTTGGAGACCCCCTACTCCACCAACAGATTTCCTTCAAATTGGCCAGTGGGTCCAAAGGCTTTGGGGCAGGAGCTTGGACTGCTCAGGGTATGGATGCATAAAATGTGTTCCTATAGGAAAACAAAATTAAATGATTTATCATACTAAAATTAAACTTCATTTATGTTGAGATTAAAATATAATTAATAAACACTGGAGCATAGCCCCCAGACTGCAGTTTGGAAGACCTGGCATCTCTTCTGGCTTGGTTATTGTCTGTTGGATGTCTTGGTTAACCATCTGTCGTAAGATACACAGAGCAACTTGGGCCTTCTGGAGCACTGTGCCACAGCCTCTAGGGGTTAGGTGGCCCTTTGAATTTAAAACTACAATAGAAAGCAGGATCCATTGAGTTCCAGCTTACCCAAAAGACAGAGTTGGTTCCTCAGGAGCAAGCCACGACTGCGTCTGAATTGTCCCTTTTGAAGGCTAAATCCCACAAGAGAAAAACAATTAGTCGAATATCAACCCAAAAGAATTACAGTGAAAATTACCTTACCCTGCTCTTATTTTTCCCTCAAGCATTTGTTTTTTAACTTTCCCTTAGTTGATTTCCTCCTCCAGTCCGCGTGGAAAAAGCAAGTCTATTTAATATAGTGAAGTTTATCCGTTTAGCTCTTCTTCTGGGATAAATCCTTGGAGATGGATTTCTTTTGCCAGAAGGAAAAGCAAGAGTGCTTGACGTATTGCAATCCCCTGTTCACATACATCATCAATTTCCTGATTATAATTGTGTTCATTTAAAAAATGCCCAAAGCTTAATGCATTAATATCTTTATTTCATTAAATACATAGAAGAGAAGCTATTTATTACTTAATAATGTATTTTGATGTTAAAAAAAAAATCAGGTGAATTATTCTGTTCACTTGTTTGTGATTTTATTTTTCTTGTGTGGAGAAATGAGTGCTTTGCTCATCACCTCCTGTTAGAAATGGGGGTTAAGCAAAGGTGCCCGACCCTAATCCTCTTATTTTACTCTTTCTTGAAGAGAAAACAGGTCTGCCAGACTCTGTCCTTTGGAGAGATTAAAAACAATCAGAATAGAATTTCTGATACAAAATATTGCCTTATTTAATCAAATCTGTCAAGTTTTATGATGTCATAAGTACAGCATAAACCTGATTAACTTCTTGAATAGACTCTCAAGACAGCTGATTAAATAAGATGTAGGGCTTATTTAGGGAGAGTGTGCAACTGTTGTATGATTTCACAGTGATATTAAACGGGGATTTTTGTGTGGGGAGGAATTGTTATCCATTCCCCTGCCCAGATGCCCCCACCTCCTCTGATGGAAGAGGAAGCAGCCAGCTGCCTGTGTAAATGCAGGAATTGCTCTGTGCCTGTTACTTTCTGTGGCAGAAAAAATCTGTGTTCTCATTAGCACAGTGTACATCTTTATTTTCAGTTAATATTGTATGGGACAACATAAAATTATTCCAATCAATAAACCCTTGCTTTCTCATTTTCAGAAGAGACAGTTGAGTCAGTTTGTAATTTGGTTGGTGCCTTTCTGCTTTGCAGCTTTGGCATTAATCAAATGCTACAGTTTTTTACCTGGACGTTTGTGATTTAGTTGTTCAGTTATATGGTGTTTGCTTTGTGATCCTCCTCCAATGTTGTGTTATTTCTCAGGCTGAAGCTGCATAATATCATAGCATCATGGAAGGCTTTGGGTTAGAAAGGACCTCAGAGATCATCTAGTTCCAACCCCCTGCCATGGGCAGGGACATCTTCGCTAGACTAGGTTGCTCAAAGCCCTATCCAAGCAGGCCTCAAATACCTCCAGGGATGGGGCTTCCACACCCTTTCTGGGCACCCTGTGGCAGGGCCTCCTCACCCTCAGAGTAAAGGATTCCTTCCTAACATCTAACCTAACCCTGCCCTCTTTCAGCTTGAAAGCCATCACCCCATGTCCTGTCCCTGCACTCCCTGGTGAACAGCCCCTCTCCCACTTTCCTGTAGGATCCCCTTAAGGGGTAGGCCGTAATAACGGGAGCACCACTGGCCTGCCTCTGCTCCACCTTCCTCAGTTGTTCATGGCACTTGGGTGCCTGTTGCTCTTCCCCTCCTCAGCCTGTTCAACTCATTCGCTGAGTGGAAAACTGCTCCACCATTGAAGAGGAAGTTTTTTGGTGGGTTGCTGACCTGCTCACAGAGGAGCCTGAGGAGCATGAGAGCTGGCTTTGAACGGTGGAGGGAGGGAAGGACATTTGCCCTCAGCTCAGCTTCACGTGGCACTTCTCATGGGCTAAACCCACAATCAGAAGTTAGATGCTGTGCTGTAAGTCCCTTCCTTTCATCCTCTCCTCCATAAGGCTGGAAAAGGTCTTTACTTGGCTACAACCTGAGCTAAGGCACTGCCTCAGCAATGAAGGACTTGAAGCCATCAGTTGCCATGCGGTTGCTGTACCATTAGTTGTGTACCTGTTTTATGTGTAAAACTGTGATTAGGATGTTAGAGATTGTGGCGTCCAGCAGGGAGCAACACGCAATTCAATATATGAATTTTAGGTGAAGTCATGAAGCCAGGAAGCCATCCAGCCATTTTATTAGGTGAAATCACCCGGATTCTATACCTTTCTTACTGCAAATGTGGCAAGCTAAAAAACTGCTCATTGGTTACACACACTGTTCACACCATATTGATTGGTTAGTGATTATAACGAATTCTGATAAACCTATCTTATAGCTAAACATCCTTAGTTTACCTTTAATATCTAAAAGCATCCGCACACCTGCTGTTTTGAACCTGCTGTTATGGTTGGTTCCTGACATGTTGCGTTACTCCCAGATACCTTCCCATAACTGCTGCTTGGTTTAGGGCAGCCTGTACCCCTATCAGCAAGGCCGCTGTGTTTTGAGAATGAGATTATTAGGATCCTCTCAGCATGAGGAACATTTCCTGTCTCATGGGAACAGAAGAATATTGTCAGGGCCTAAATCTTGGGAGAAGAGAGGTAGGCCGCTAGCAGGCCTGCTGTCTTCCCCGACAAGAGATCATAAATGGAAAATACACATTGTAGCTGAAAATATGGGAAGTTGTAGTAGAATAAGTATTGGTTTGTTATTCTTAGGAGAGGCTTTAAAGTGCAACAATAGGTATGTGTGTGTGGTGTTCCAAGGCCCAGGAACTGGAATTCTGCAGCGTGGCCCAGTGTTGAGTCATTTTTCATTTTCATTTCACCTCAGCATTCAAAGCAGAGCTATGACATGGGGAAACTCTGGTTTACACTTAAACAAACAAAGCCTCTAAGCATCACTTGATGTTGTAAAGCACTTGACAGTGACTCAAATGCAATTTGATAGCTTAAAATGCCAGGACCTAGAACCAACCTGGACTTTATTGAAATCTCTTGGCTCTGTAGGAGCTTTGTGTGATACAGGGAGCTCTGGAGAGGTTCCTCTCAACTAATGTTTTGTTTCTTGGCTTCTTATCTAGGAGTGGGCAGTGATTGAGGTGGGTACATAACACACCAGACCTGGTGCAGAGATGGTCTGCAGGTAGCTAGCTGACAGAGCTCTCCACAGCCTTGGGGAATTACAGAGCCTGGTTTGGGTGTCCTGTGCAAAAGCAGAGAGGATCCTGAGAGTCATCAGATAATTTGTAAATGTTTGAGGAGCTGTGATCAGCTTGATGAAATCCTAAGCAGATGTGGACCTAGCAAAGTACTGATTCTGTATAGTTGAATTAAATTTAAAACAAAATGAAATAAATTAAAAATAAGTAAGAATTTAGAAAAGAGGGGAGAAACAGTACTGAACAGTGTTGTAGTGCTGGCCGGGTCTGTTCTGTTAGCAGAGTACACCCTATCACCTTGTGTCCCCTAAAAGCTGGATATGTATCTTTTTTTTTTTACTAGTCAGCTGCTTTTTTATTTGAGTTTGATCCATGCTTACTTGAAATACAACTTTTTCTTCTTTAACATGCACACTAAGTTTTACATGGCAATCTAGGTAGACATCTGAGCGTGCTCCAACCTATTAGTGTAATTTGAATGAAAAAAAACCATGTGGGAAGAGTATGTGTGCACCAGGAGGATTGAGAGGAATCTGGACCCTGAGCTGATGGTAGTAAAAACCCAGCTTTTGACTTTTCCTTCAGCAGCCTGAAACAAAGCCCTATTCTCTCTACAGCTTACTCAACTCCTTCAGTGGGAAGGAAAACAGCTTATCAAACTTGAACAACTCGTTAGGAGCTGAAAAAGGATATTTTTCTTTTCTGGCCTGTGAATAAAAACCAGGAGTGTGAAGTTGAGAGTTGTCAGTTGGAAAATTATGGAAGTGTTTGTGGCTACGGTGTGATGGCAGAACCTCCTCCGAGGTCACTGCGCAGCGTTTATCCTTAACTAGGTGTTGGTGAAGGCCCTGAGACAGACAAAAGGAAATCTTTGACAAAGTGGAAATGAGACCATTTAAAAATGGTTTTGATCACCATAGAGCCTCCATTATCTGCTGTGAGCATAACAATGCTTTTGTTTAATATTCCTGGTTTAAATCAAAACATTTCAGTGGAAATATTTTCCTTATATGAATCATAATTGGTGGGTTTTTCTATGCAATATTTTTATTAGGAAGCTGTTGCTTATGTTTTAATTGCATTCTAATTTCTGTCCAAACACAGACAGTATATATTGTTACGAAAAATTATACATAGTGTAGAAAAAACATTGGTCACAATATCTAGTGTATGTGATAAATCTTGAGCGTTTCAGTGGATGTACAGTAGATTTCATATTTCCCTAAATACTTTTATAGCATCTTATGCTCATAGATGGCTTTTTAAAAGGGTAGACAATGGCAAGACAAGGGGGAATGGATTAAAGCTAAAGGAAGGAAGGTTTAGATTAGATATTAGGGGGAAGTTTTTTACAGAGAGAGTGGTGAGGGGCTGGAACAGGGTGCCCAGAGAGGGGGTGGATGCCCCATCCCTGGGGGTTGGTTGGGGCCCTGGGCAACCTTGTGTAGCTCCAGGCCAGGAGGCTGGTGGCCCTGCCTGTGGCAGGAGGGTTGGTACTCTGTGATCCTTGGGGTCCCTTCCAACCCAGACCATTCTATGAATCTATGGCTTCAAGAAGTAACACGCAACATAAATACAATCTTCTTCACAGATCTTATCTACACAGATAAATGTATTTTTGTAGTAACTACCTAGTTACAATCCATTTTAGTTGTGATTTAATCCAGTGGTGACCATAATGATAAATTTGTATCATGTTTAATATTTTAAGGCTTTAGTTATTTGGCTAAAGTAGCTGCTCCTGACCTGTCTTCCCTGGTTCTTCTCACTGTTAAGCCTTTCACTGCATTTTCCACCATGGCTCTGTGGGTATTTACAGTCCCAGATGACTCAACCAACTCGAATCTTTACTAATTGTTGACAGAGCATCCTTAACAGTTGCCATACAAACAAACTTTAGCTACTGAGGTGGGTATTTTTTTTATCCAGAAATTTAATTTAGGCCTTGTCAAGCCACGCTGATGTTACATAGCTCTGCTGGGTTGTAAGGGCTGCCGTGATGGGGCAAGTGGTCCCATTAGGTTGGGGCACTTTTCCTGCCATCTCCTGTCCTCCTCTTGACACAGTATCATTTCCACCTGCTCTTTCACAAACAGGAACTTAGTCTTTTTTTATTTTTATGGCTTGTTAGGGCAACTGTGTTGGGGTTTTGGAGGGTTTTTTTAAGCTTTATGGTTTTTGATACTTGTCACAAGTGGTGGTGATTCCCTTGGAGAGTTTTCCTTAGATCTTTGAGCTCATCAGTACAGGATGTGTTTTCTGGGCCAAAAAGTCTGTTATTAGGACCAAAGGTCTACCTGTTTTCTCATCCTACCTCCCTCTAGACCGAGGAGGCTCAGGCTCTCATTGCAGGTTCAAGAATTGTCTCATCACCTTGGCTTCCTAGAAGTGCCCTCTGCACTGCCTTTCCTGATTACTTATCACTGGGAAAGTCAGTACTTGGGCCATCAGAAAACCTTTGTTAGGTAACAAACTTCCCAGTTTTGATAATAGTCTGATACCATTCTCTTTAATTAGACTCAGCACCGAGAGATTCCAAGATAATGACTGTGCCAGTCGCTTTGTGGGAGCATCATTATTTAAAGATGAAACACTGTCAGATCAAGTTACACTGAGTTACTGTCAGGGGAGGAAGAATTGAAATGTTCAAAATATTCCTTTGTTCCTGTTGAGGTGAAGCAGGAGAGCAATGGATTAGAGTTCCCCAATATTCTTTGTTCCATCTCAGGCACTCTTGCTCATCCATCAAATGAACGAGTAGCTTTCAAATACAAATGTAGGCGATAGATCCTGGATCCTAGCAGAGCAACATAAGCGGGAGCAGACCACAAAACCTGCTTCTATCAGGAGTAGCAGCTTAGAAAGGACATTTCTATCCCAACTGTGAGATTTTTATTTATTTATTTTCCAAAACTGCATTGTAAAACGAGTCGTTAAAACATCATCTGTCACAGCATCTGGGAATCTGATCTTGTGTGTGCCCATCGTGCATCCTCACAGATCACTCGGACACTTGGTGGCACATCGATGCCAGGTGATAGCCACTGTGCCAGAAGTGTAAGCAAAGCCATTTCCAATTTCCTTGGGACTTTGCAGATGGGAATTAGTAATTTCTAATGTTCCTGTGCTGTTAACGTGCCCTAGGTTCCCAGAGAACTGTGCTAGCAAGCCACAGCAGAGCAGGAGCAAGACTGCTCTCCTCTCGGGAGGTGCAGCATGCGGAGGCCTGGCAGCTCTGGTAGCTGAGCCTTCTCTATGGCTGCTCAGTCCCATCACTCAGTGGGCTGGGAAGCTCTGAAGGCTGCAGTATTTTGGCCTTAAGATGACTTCAACTGTGTGGTACAGTATAATATGCTGCAATATTATACAGGAGAGTGGGTTTTTAATGGATTTTCCTCAGTTATCTCTTCAATGGCTTAAAAATGGGCTCTACAGCAACTGTCTTCTGAGACTACCCTGCATTTTAAGGACGTCATTAGTTCAGAAAGCCTTCAGTTGGGCCTTCTGTGGGCCCAAACATCAGCTGTGATGTGATATATTTTTGCATGTAACTATCTGCATCCTTGTAGAGGAATTTATCAAAAGAAAAATACCACTGTTGCTCCTTGACTGTATTTAATCAACGAGTGGCAGTAGGATGCCCCAACAACTCGCCCATTTGCCATGTCTCCTGTCTAGAGGAAACAACCTGTTTATCAGTCCAGGGCAGCTGGCAAGAAAGACATGGGCATCTTTTGCTGGTCCTTTCCTCCTAAGCCTGTAAGGCTGTGGAAGCATCGGCTGGTGTGGAGGCACTCCCAGCTCAGAATCAGAGTGACTGATTGTGAGATCACAGCACCCAGAGGAGGTCACTTCTGAGGAAACCCAAGTACTCTGATGAGGGGATGAGGGTTAATGCATCATTTGAAAGGCAAATGAGTGGAAGTGTCGTGTACAGGGGAGGGCAGATTCCCTTATAATCAGCAATTATTAGCATCAGGATGTTCTGCTTGCCACACTTTCACTAAATCTCTGTTAATAAGTGTTAAAGATCGCAGATAAACGTTGGGATGAATAGCCTCATCATGTCCTTGTCATCTAATTAAAAAAGAAAAACACACAATATCTCTTCCTCTGAGAACTTAATCGTGTCACACAACTGCAGCTTTAGAGGGGAGCTTTGGGCCTGGAATGTGGAAAAAATGATTGGTGAGACCTGTGTTTGTTCAACATGTTGCTGTGAGGTGGTACGAGCAGTGGAGATGCCCCCTGATGCTACAGCCTGTAGTTACCCTGGTTTTCAGCTGCGACTGAACGTCTCGCTTCTCTCGAGTGTTGTCTTGGGGTGTGACGATTCCTTGATTATAGGAAGGAAAAAAATTGATGGTAACTGTTTCTAAATGTCACCTACTCACAAGAACAAAATTAGGTGGTACTTGAAGAGGATTCTGGAGACTCTCATTATACCCTTCTTCATGGATTAAAAATCACTAGCAGAAATTTTTACCTTCCACTGTAGAAAGGGTGCTGTGAGGGACAAGTGGGATTTCAGGGAAGCGTTGGAGGACAAGGACAGTTCTCTTGTGTGAGTTGAGAAGCTGCTGCAAGCATGTGCATGGCATGAGAGGAGTGAAATGAAGGGGGAGCCTGAGCTGAAGGAAGACATTAGAAGAATAGCACCTCTGAGATCCCAAATAATATCCTGAACCCTTCATGCACAGGAAAGAAGAGGCAGCCTTCAAGTTAGGGTAAGAATATTGTCTCACGAGCGTGCTTGTTTTCCATCTGAGCTTGGGTGAGTTGTATTGGTGAGAACAGGAAAGTCCATGGTTCAGCTGTTCATCCAGAGAAGGCTTTGTCTGTGTGACACCTCGCACGTGCTCTCTCCCTCATGCACTTAAAAGGGATCTCATAGTATTTTGGGGAGGAAGGGGAGAGATGCAGATACAGATCTCTGAGAATCATCGCTTGAGTTTCGGTTAATGACTTGCAACCAGTGTACACAAAGGAAAGGGTTACCAGAGGGATGGTGAGGCTGCCGGAGGGAGATTGTAGGAAATACTGAGTGTCTGGATCAGATAAGGAACCCGTGGCTGCTCCATCCCATTTCAGGGGTGCAATAGTACTGAAACAGGCTTCCAAGAGGTTTGTGGAGTATCCTTCTCTGGAGATCTACAAGACCCACCTGGATGCTGACCTATGCAACCTGTCCTAGGGAACCTGCTTTGGCAAGGGTGTCGGTCTTGATCACTGGAGGTCCCTTCCAACCCCTACAATTCTGTGAATCCGTGAATCCCTGCCCATGGGTTCAGCACCAACAGCATTCACAAAGACATGAGCCCCAGCAGACTCGGATGCCTCCACTCACCACCCCAGGACGGGGACTGGTCATTCCACAGTCTTTGGCTCTCCCATTTAGATCTGCCAGTTTGGAATACAGCTGCCCTATTTCTCTCATGCATGTTGATCACCGAGAGAAGAATTGGAATGATTTTCTGGAATTTAAGAAAGCATTACAGAAATTCTCTGCTCCCTATTTATCAGTTTAAAGCTTATGAAAACAGACGAGTGCATCGCTTTTGAGATAAGGCTTAAAGAACTGTCTGCCTCCTTGGAGCTGAATAGAAGGCTAGTGGGAAGATTAAAACAATAAGCTTATTATATTATTAGTAGTGGGAGAATTCTAAACCCCATTTGTTCAATTATGGTCCCTTCAATATGCTTATTTAGGTTCTTGTAAATTGTAATCAGTAAATTAGACGTGCTGCCCTCACAGCTCCAGGGTTAGCTTTCAAGGGACTTCCTACATTATTATTTTTTTTTAAAATGTTTATAGTGAAATCAAGAAGGGAATTAGTTGTTTGATATGCAAGGTTGGCTCTGTGCAGCCGACGCTGGCTGCATCCTGATCTCTGTTGTTACTGAGTGAAAACCAGCGGTGGTGATGCTGCAGCACTGCTGTCCGAGCAGAGTGAGCTCGGGGAAGGCTGAGCCTGTAACCACGTTAGGTGTTACAGGGAAAACCCCCACCTAAACACAGGCTGATAAATGGGACCGCTGCGAAGTCTCCCAGATGCCAGCTTATGTTGCTAATAGTGATCTGGGGTAGCACGGGAGGCATGTAAAACCCTCAGTATTGCCTTCTGTATACAGTGTCATCTGTCATCTGGGGTTGAGGTGGTTCTCCTCCTCTTCTTTTCTCTGCATTTTTTCTCTTGATAGTTTTAATATTGAGTGTTTGGTATGACAGCCCATCACCTGGCTGAGTCATCCAGAGCCTTTTCTTTCCTCTCTTTACCTTTCTTAATTTGCATCGTCCAGAGGCACCATTTTCAAAAGAAACACTTCTTGCCTTTCCGCTCCTTTAGCCAGAGGTTTCAGCAGGTTTGCGAAACAGCTTCTCAGCCCTTCGTAATTTAAAGCCCCTTTTGCCTCCCTGAGAGGTAGTGTCAGGTGGGGGTGGGGTTTTTTCCATGTGTAGGATAAATTGTGTACTTGTTCCGATGCTATATCATGCGAACTCCAATATCCTGGCCGTATTGACCCCATTTATTTCTTTTATCACCCTGTTTAATATAACAGGAATAGAGTCTGGAGCAGGAAAGTGTATGCAGCAGCACGATCATGTATTGTTTGAAAGCAATTGTCTTCCATTTCCAGGGTCCCTCTTTGAAATGTAATTGTCTGCGAACATAACTGGGGAATAGGATCACAGGGGTGATCGCTAAAGCGCAGGCTTGTGCTTCTACTCCATGGAGTCTTTTTACACAACCTCAGCTAGCTAAATATCGTGGGTGAGAGATGTTTGCCCCAGTTGCGATAGGCGTGTTGTCCCGAATGTGGAAACAACTCCTCGTAGTGCCAAAACAAGGAACGCCGTGTCCCGTGTGTAATGCCGCAACAACAGAATTACAATTGCCTCATGTAAAGTGCCTGGTAATGAAGGCAGATAATGGAATTCTTTGCAAAAGCAGATGCTAACTCGCTCCCCAACGCTAGGCAGAGAACTGAAAAGTGATACCAGCTGGAGGGGAGAAAAAACCAGCTGAAAAAGGCATTAAAAAGAAGATGCCTTAGATGCACGTTTGTTTAAGGAGTAAATACTTGTTTAAAATAATCTTATGAGATTCTTATTAAGAGGCAAACTGAGAATACGATTGCAACGTGATAGGAAGTCAGCTGGATGCCTGAAGGATATTTGTATGCAGATCGGATGAGTAACACAAGGACACCGCTGGGAATAGGGCGTTATCATTTACACCATGAGGCTGGCTGGCCAGGACAGCCCTTGGAAGCAGTTAATTGCAGGAGGTGGGGCTTGGAGAGCCAGAACCTTCTGTTGTTTAGTGAGGAGACAGCATGCCTGCTCCGGGAGGCTTGGTTTTAAAAGCAGGGTGTCTCTGCTTGTCTCTACGTGCATGAGCATGGACATACATGCATGCACGTTGTCTCCGGCAGCACTCAGTAAGGATGCCCTCCTGCCGGGCTGGAATCAGCGCTCGGCACGTAGCATCTTCCTTGTTTCCTCTGTAATCTCCCACTGTTTTATCACTCTGGTCACCTCAGCCATTTCAAATCCTGGCTTCGTCGATCAATATGGTAATTTAATGCAGGGCTTAGTCCACACAGATCTTTCCTTCTGTTGTCTGATTTTTTCCAAAGGCATGCAGCTGGGAAAACCCTTTTTAAAAATTTTTTTTTTTTTAAAAACAAACTCATAACAAATAAAGCACCTCTGGAGTTGGTTCTTGGGTTTTGCCCAGATAATTTTTTCTCTACCCAAAGAGCTGTTCCTTACTGGCACAGCTGGAGTGCTGGGTGGGTATTGGCTCACCAGGTTTTCAGTCCTGACCCAAAAACTTTAATGGGGCTCTGTCTCATCCCTGACAGTTGCGCTAACTACTAATTTTTGGAGGACTAAAACTGACTTTTAATTGGAGCCCAGCATGGAACATGACCATGTGTGTGATTCTGAACAGCTGTGGGTTTTCTCATGGGAGAGAAAACCTTATGGACTTGCTGACACAGGTGGTCTGCAAAGGTGCTTCTCAGAGGCAGAAGCCAGAGCTGCGTGTCTGTGTGCATGGTATTATGGAGCTGCTCCTGCATCAGGCTTCTTGCACTGGGGAGATTGGCTCAAGGAGTTTTACTGACAAACAAGTTTTGAGGCAGTCTCTGAAGATGTGCAGCTTCCTCCATGCGGGTGGCTTCTCCTTGCTTTCTCCTTCAGTTCTTTCCTGTGCATCTGACTGCTAAAAACGTGTTTTAGGTGTGTGTTTTGCCCCGGGAAGCAAGAGTGAGATGTGCTGGAGGGAACTATGGCAGAACAACCACCAGGCAACAGCATCCCCAGAGCACCTGTGCTTTGCTTGACCCACAAAATCACTAAGAAACCCCTTTTCTGCTCATGACCTCTTCCTTGTCTCGTTGTGGTGGGCCCCATATGTCTAAGTGCTTTTCAGGCCTGGACTTTGCTTAATGGGAAAAGACTGGTAAACCTCAGCAGTGGGAACAAACCACGTGTGGCTGCAGTGTGTTCACATCTGCTGACCTTCCAGAAGTGCTGTTTTCAAGACCTTTCCTCACATGCTGTTTTTCAGCAGGAGGTATCCTGTGTGCTAAGCAGGAAAATGACACTGCCTGAATTCAAGTAGCCAATCACACCTCTAATTATGTTTGACCCCATTAGTTAAGAAATATAGTAAAGGACTGTGCAGCTATGTGGGTTACCGTTTATCGTGGTTGTATGAAATTTGGGTGTATCACTGATAGTAACAAGTGAGGTTTCTAATTTTTTATGATAGTCTGACTTTGTGCAGACCTCTGGAAGGCTTTTTACAGCTTTCCAGGGATAACACCTCACCTTTAATATATGTCCCTGGGATTTGAGACTCAGGCTCCAAACCACCATGGATTTTGAGCGCAGCAGAAAAACGCCAGCCTGTAACTACAGCGATGGGAGAGCTGGCTCTTGTCTAAGTTGCTCTGAGTGTAGGCAGTTCTCTTGGGTGCATCTGAGGTTGGCGATGAGGAGAACACTCTCCCTGTCCCAGCGGTCTCTGCCAAAGCACAAGGGGCAACTGCAACTGGAAGAAATTCCTTGGGAAGGATCCTGCTGGAGTGGCCTCAAGTTTGGCTAAATCACCCTGGCAGCCTGCAATGGAAGGAACGCCTCTGCCTCATCGTCTGTCTTCTCAGCAGTTTTTATTCACTTTGAGTTGCTTTGCTCTCACCTTCCCCCAGCTCTTTCCCCTCTTCCCTGTTGTCATGGGAACATTCACTACGGTGGTTAAATCATACTATTAAAATACGCTTTCCCAGTAGAATGGTAGTCGCTAATATTGATCGAGCTACTGCTGCTGACTCAGGGATATGGTTGAACATGTAATATCTCTTATTTCTCCTCTCGATGCATAATGCAGCAGTTTCTTTCACCTTGGGCTCTGTTCTAAAGGTGACATCCAGCCACAGCAAAATACTTTGACTTGCTTTTTGCTAACTACATGGCCCAGCCGGAGCGCTGGATGCAGGTGGTGTTTTGGAGCTGGATTTAAAATCTGCAAAGGACGATCAGACAGAGGGGGCGAGGGAAAAATTACCCTTGTTGTGATTGACCCTTGCAAGCAATAGTTATAGATGCTGTTATGTCAGCAGTGGGAGGACATTCAGATTAAACTGTCAGCATCCACAGACGTGCAGCATGCTCCAAATAACTTCGCAAGTGTATTGTGCTCTGTCACAGAACTGCCTGAAATGGAGATGAAAGACAAATAACTACCTTAATATCGAGCGCGGCTGCGTTTAAAAATGCAATCAATCATTTACATTGTCGCTGACATCTGCTTTGAGTAATCATCCGCACGGTAGCACATCATGCTAAGCAGAGCATGGTGAGCCTATCCCTGAGTCACCAGAAAGAACCAGAAGTAAGAGGTTCTACCTCGAGATGGGAGCTTGCGGTATGCCTGCAGTGTAAGCGTTTCGGTTCCCCGCGGTGGTTAATTAAGCAGCCCTCACTTTACGAGCGTTTCCTGAGATGGAGAGTTTTTGTAAGGTAAGATCTAGGCACCTTGGGAATCACCTTTTTTTACCCTCCTTCCAAAACATTTTTGGTTTTGAACCCAGCTGTTGTACAAATAATTAAAATAGCTTGGATTTAGTGTGAATGGTGTTTGCTGTGTGAGTGATACAGGCCCAGAAACATGGTATTTTGGAGTCTGTGCTGGAAAGACCTCTGTTACCAAAGAGCACACACTGAGAAACCATCAATCTCTAGTTTATTTATATGTGGTCTTCAACTCATTAAGTTCTTTAATGTGATAACTCCTTTTATTTTTGATCCTTTCAGAAAAAATCAGGCAAAGATATGCAGACCTTGCTGGAGAGTTGCACATTATTGAGCTTGAGAAGGATAAAAATGGGCTGGGACTGAGTCTTGCTGGCAACAAGGACCGCTCTCGTATGAGCATCTTCGTAGTTGGTATCAATCCAGATGGACCTGCAGGACGAGATGGGAGGATGCACATTGGCGATGAACTTCTAGAGGTGAGTGTTTCCTTTAGCTACTAAGAAGGGCCCATCGAAGAGAGAGAGAGGCATATGTGAAGCTATGATTGGAACCTTAAATAAAGCCTGCAAGTGGAATTAGGTAGCTGAGGTGAGGAGCTGTGCTGATTTATGCCAACCGAGACCTTGGCCTTTGGCAGGTAAACACATTTTCAGTGAAACAGAAATCACTGGTCTGTGAAAACTAATGTCTTGTTGGTGAAGTCTGTGCTCTCAGCATGTTCACAAACCACGCTCGGGGAGTGACTGTTGAAAGGCAGGAAGGGGACAGTAAATCTGCCCTTGTAGTGCATATGTGGTTTCACGGGGAAATTCACACCTTACGTTAAGGAAAATGAAACCCCCCTCAAAGTTCCCATATGTGTTTTTACAGATGACAGGGATATTCCCCATCCTGAAAATGAATGTTGGGCTGTGATCTGTTTTGATCTCTTGCAACTTAAAATACTTCCCTGCTTTAGCTGTGTCTGGCGCAAGTTCACCCACAAGGCAAGAGAACTCGTTAGCAAGTGGAGTGTTTTGTTTTTTCCTATCTCCTTGCTTCACCTTCAGATTGAAAATGCAGATTTCCTACACTTCCATCTGATTTTTGGCTGTTGCAAAATGACACTTTGCTGCAGCATCTGCAGTGGTTCCCCATGTCATGATGGCTTTAGCGGTTTAAAAATACCAGCCATCCCTGGGGAACTTTCCTTTAGACAGAAAAGCAGGTATATGCTGACCTACTGCTCTCTGTGGGTGGTGATTTTTTGATCTTTCAGCAACTCCCCGAGAACCTCCTATTTTCACACATTTCTTGACTTGAGAAAGAGCAATTTGACTGCCTGGGGTTACCTTGGGAGTACTCAAAATTGTCTAAGCATTTGTCATTGTCTAACAGTTCCATAATTATGGGTTTTCAATACACACAGTACAAGACAGACTTGTTTTGCTATATAACTAACACCATCTGAAGTTTATTATTTTCTTTTTAAGTGTGATAAATGATATGAAGGTCTATACCACACTGCTGTAGAGTAAGAAAATTACTTTCTTCTTCAAATTTATGTTCTTTCTCTCCCTGGCACCAAATTCTAATGATAAAAAAAAATTAAAATTGTTGAATTTTGGGTGCATATCAGCTGAAAGGACTCACAGTCCTGTTTTCCTGTAAGTTCCTGGCAGACGAAGGGTAGAACCTTTCGTATCAATATTTCCCCACAAAGAAGGATCCGCTGACTGTATCTTGCAAGTTATTCCTTGCAGTGTTTGTTTGATCTGATGTTAAGTATTGCTAGCAGTACTTGAAAGATGCACCATCTGTGATTAATCACATATATCTCAAGGCTTGGAATTTGCATGAGCTGCGTTACAAGTAGCATTTTCCAAAGCAGCGGTGCTGCCCTACTTTCTCTCCCTGACAAGTTGGAGATAAAATGGTGTTTTTCTTTGGTGGAAGGAAAGGGACGTTCACCATCTCAAAAATGCCAAGCTTCAAATAAACCAAAGTTCAAAGAGACTTTAGGAACCACCTTTGCAATCAAATTAAAGGTGTGTCACCAGTGGGCAGAAGCACGATTGTGTACATGGAGAGAGATAGTGATCTCATTCTGGTCCCCAGTGAGTATGTATATGGTGTCAAACCATCCTGTATTACAAAGGAATGGGTTGTGCATTAGTCATGTGTGGACATCTCATGTTCACACCAGTGGTCAGTTATTCACAGCTCGGGGTTTTTTGTCTTTTAAAAGCATTTTGGTGTCATGTGAATAACATTGGAATGAAACTAATGGGCATTTACACTGGCAGGTTCAATAACTGTTTCAGTAGCCATTAGGAATTCTCATTGCCAAGAAGTATAAGGGTCACCGCACTAGGAATATCACAGGAAAGTTGGGCCTGGAAGGGACTCCAGAGGTCACCTGGTCCAGTCCCCCCTTGCTTAAGCAGGGCCACCTCAAGCTAGTTGCCAGTAGTGTGTCCAGATGGCTTTTGAGTATCTCCAGTATGAATTTGTGCTACTTCCATGTCAGCGATGCAGAGACCAAGGTGGTCAACTGGCTGTACTTGCAGTGTCTTTTACAACAAAATAGGTTAAAAGAGCATTAACAGCAAATTCAAGAAGGGAGGAAATAACAGAATGCAGATTGTGTGGTATTCTCCAGTTAAAGACAGTGAATATGATTGTCTATTGAAGAATTGTTTCATCTCTCCCATGGTCTTCATCCTTCATTCAGAGACCTGGATGGACAATCTTTAGTGATGAGGCAACTTCTCTTCCTTGGGGTAGTGCTTCACTGCACACTCTTGGTATTAAATTACTCTACTTGCAGACTGAGCTGTTGGCTATTGCCCACTGGTCAGGTATTTATATTCCATAGAAAAATAACCACGTATGCATGTGAGGTCATTTCCCCCAGTATTCTCATCTGTTCCTCAGCATAATTCCACCTTCAACCCTCATCTAACCACAACTTTTAAATATATGTTTATATCTGTATCTCTGGTAGCACATCAGTTTTGAATACCAGAGTGAATCAGCATGAGAAGGGATTCACATCTTAGGAAGCCTCTCATAGTTCTACACTGTCCTGGGCAGTCCCAGTGAATCCTGTTGGCTCCGCTAAAACACTGGATGCTACTCCAGTGTGTGCAGGTTATTCCCTGTGCCTGTTGGTGGGGGTAAGCTTAACAGGATGGGGAGTTGTGTAGATGATAGGTAGATAGATCATAGAATCATAGATTGTATTGGGTTGGAAGGGACCTTTAAAAGTTATCTAGTCCAACCCTGAGATAGATATTACCTCTTCATTTTTCTTTTGAACTGGAATTTGATTGGGTTCAGTTGAAGGATGTGGGAGGCTGCCAGACTGCCTCAGCTCCTTATTCATAAAAATCTCCTATCACTGAATTACTGCTGAAGTATCATCTCACTTTCAGCTTCTGCAAACAACTGTACTCTTTTGGGGGCATGATCCTGGCTTGTTTTCAAAGTTAATCCAGCCTATACATTGAGCGAAATGCAGGTCACATACAAAAAAATGGTAGGTAATCATTTTTTTAATACATCTTCTGATGTATTTTGGATGGGTATATTGCTGGAGAAAATAGCTTTTTGAAGGAGAAGGTCCTTTCATCCTACTTTCATGACTGGAGGAGAATTACTTGGGTCCGAATTTGGTCCCTGTACAAAAGAATGTATTTTTTTTACATGACATGAGTTCTGCTTTTCTGTTCTTTTTCCAAGCAAAGGAACCATCTGTGGTGCTCCTGCCTTGTGCTCTTGCTGTTTTAGTGCAGGTGTCTGCACTGCTTCGTATCTTATTAGTTTGGGCTTAGTCCTGGGGCTGATTGTGCCCAGCATGGCCTGCAGCGCGTTCACATGGTGCTGTACCTGTGCTGTTAAGCCCCGCTGCTTGTGAGCTCTGCATGGGTCTGTCCTTTTGGGAGGTTTTATTCACACTGAATAATCAACCCTGTTATTATTATGATTATTATTATCATCTCTCCATAAGAGAGTTGACTGTGTTCTATTAATAAACCGAGCTGTACAGAGCCCTGTTACGCTAAATTACTGGTGGTGGCATTTTCTGCCATCGTCCTGTCCCAGCTTGTCTTGTTGAAAATGGGGCAGGAGGTGGAAGGAAACAGCTCCTTTGGATGTTTTGCTCTAGGAGGCCACAGCACTCCTTGAAAGAGCAAAAGCTAGGCTTTGTACTCAAGGATTGGTCTACAAGTGTCTCTGTTGTCCCTTCTGGACTGCTGCGTGAGGGGCTTTTTTTTATTATTATTATTATTCCTTTTTTTAATGTCATTTTGGACATGTCTCAAAGCCAGAGGGCTTTTGTGCTAAAGGTCTTTCTATTCTAATTTTCTTTCCCACATCTCAGATAAGTATGTTCTGCTGCAGTAATAGATGCAACAGTATTTTGCCCAAGTTATGGAACTACCCAGCTGACTTCACGATGTCACTTCTGGCTTCAGAATGTGGGGAACTGTCATTTCATCCAGAGCTTGCTTGTTGTGGGGTTGTTTCAGGCTTTTTCCTGCTTCAAGGCAGTTGGTTTGGATTAGGCAAGTGGTACTATCCTTCAATAATATTTAATAATTGAATTATTAATATAATATTATATAAATATGTAAAGGACGAGAGTTGGGAGGATGGAGCCAGGCTCTTCTCAGGGGTGGCAGCGACAGGACAGGGGGCAGCAGGTGCAGCTGGAGCAGAGGGGGTTCCATGGGAATGTCAGGAGGAACTTTGTCACTGTGAGGGTGACGGAGCCCTGGGACAGGCTGCCCAGAGAAGCTGGGGAGTCTCCTTCCATGGAGGCATTCAAAGCCACCTGGATGCGTTCCTGTGGGATTTAGTCTTGGTGACCCTGCTCTGGCAGGGGGGTTGGACTAGATGAGCTTTCAAGGTCCCTTCCAAGTCCTAACGCTCTGTGAATCTGTGATTCAAGAGAGGACAGTAACTTGAACACAGAGAGAGAGTTGGGCTTTGCATGAGAAGAGTTATAACTCCAGTAGTTATGTATTTAAATTCCTATTTAAATGTGATAGCCAGAACTTCTGTTCTTGCTCTCAGATTCATTTACTTGAAGGTAACATTGAGGCTAGTATCCTTTTGGTCTTTTTGTAGGAGGATACAAATTGCTTTTTTTCATGTGCTTCATGTTTGAACCTGTGCTGGGAAAGAAATCTGATGAGGGAAGAAGAATTCACTTTTTAACTAATTCCTTTTTCTTTCCAGTGTTTTCTTCTTGCTTTGTTACTCGGTGGTTTGGTGTGTTGAGGGTTTCAGTCTGTGTAAATTGACTGACCCAAAAGTTTGTGAAACTTTTCCCATTGTTTCAGAGAGTCTGGTTATATCTCCAAATGCTCTAATTCCTGTGGTTAGAAGGAGCCTAATGCATTGGTACAAAGAAATAATTACTGTAGACCCCTATGCCAATTCTTTTACTAGCTTTGGGCTATCATTTAACTTGATTTCTCATAAAAATCAGATGATACTAATTTTATGGATTTCCATTGCTGCCACATAGTAAAAACAGTGCTCTTTTTTCTTTTTTTTTTTAAATATCCATATCTAATGTTTCTCTTCTGCAAATTAAAGTTTGAGAAGCAAACAAACCTTTAAATTCTTTTCTCCCAATTTAAGAGTTCGGATTTCAGTGAGTTTGTACTTTCTGCTACTTTAGTGTATGAAACTGTAAAACAAACCTGTAAAACAAAACAACGGTACCATTGGGATATGGGATAAAATCTCCTGTAAAGCATTGTAGGGTTATATTAAAGATTGAATTTAAGGGTGCTTGACCTGACCTCATACCTGTAGAATGTTTTTATCTTTCTTCCTTCTCTCCTGTCATTCCAAGAAGTTATGTGAAGAGATGTTTAAAGAAGAGCCAAGGTTGATTTCAATCAGTTTATTTCTCCTGCTTAGTCAAAGCTTTGTTTTTCTTTCCTAATCTGGAATGAAAAAATTAAAGCAGAGATTTATAGGTTTTGACTCCCAGAGTACTCGTTGGTTAATCTGATATGTTACTTTATTTCATTTGAAAGATTATAAATTGTGTTGCTTGTGAAATCCTAGAGGTTCTCCTTTTTTGTTTTATTTAAGTAGGCTTTTGTGCTTCGCTCATCACTCTGGTATCTGAAGCTAGAGCAACATTCACTTACACTGCAAAATGAGGTTGAACAAAAGCAAGTGTAGAGTCTTGTACCTGGGAAGGAATAACTGCTGGAATCAGTACAGGCTGGGGGTGACCTGCTGGAGAGGAGCACTGTGGAGAAGGACCTGGGGGTCCTGGTAGGTGACAGGGTGGCCATGAGCCAGCAGTGTGCCCTGGGGCTGAGAGAGGCAATGGGATCCTGGGGGCATCAGGAGGAGTGTGGCCAGCAGGTCACAGGAGGGGATCCTCCCCCTCTGCTCTGCCCTGGGCAGGCCCCACCTGGAGTGTTGTGTCCAGTGCTGGGCTCCCTGGGATAAAAAAGACAGGGATCTCCTGGAGAGGATCCAGTGCAGGGCTATGGAGATGATTAAAGTCCTGGAACATCTATCCTATGAGGAAAGGCTGAGTGAGCTGGGGCTGTTCAGCCTGGAGAGAAGACGACTAAGGGGGGACCTTATTAATGTTTATAACTATCTTAAGTATGAGATGCAGGGGGAAATGGCCAGCCCCTTTTCTGTGTCTGTGGAGACAGGACAAGGGGCAATGGCTGCAAGTTAGAGTATAGGAAGAACTTTTCCCCAGTGAGGGTGAGGGAGCCCTGGGACAGGCTGCCCAGGGGGTGTGGAGTCTCCTTCTCTGGAGAGATTCCAGCCCTGTCTGGACGCCAACCTGTGCAGTATGAGCTGGGGAGCTGCTTTGGCAGAGGAGTTGGACCCCATGATCTCTGGAGGTCCCTTCCAACCCCTGTGATTCTGTGACTCTGTGAAAAGAAAGTGACCTCTTTTTTAAAGGGAAAAAAAAAAAGAAACATTAATACTGGCTGTAATAACTATGTGGGACAGTCCAAAACCTTGTGGAGATATATTACTTTGATTATCCTTTCATTTTGGTGTAATTAAATAATTATAACTTACAGACCCAGCTCACAGCTAATTAAATTTGGGGCTATTTGATACATCCACTGAATAGGATTAATTTAGTCAGAGTCAAGACTATAAATTTTAATCTAAGAAGTCTGCTGTTTAGAAAAATTGATGGTAATTTAACTAAATCCAAACAATTTGTAAAGCACACAGTATTCCTGGTGAATAATTCATTTTTGAACTTAGATAAATAAAGCCAACAAACTTGCTGAAAGCTCAAAGTCCAGCTCAAAGCCAGAATGCAACTGAGCATTCATTTTTGCCACTGGATTTTTATATTTACCTTGGTTTAACAAAATATGACCTAGGATGCTGCTTCTTGCCCTGTCTTTGCAGCCAAGCAGGTTGCAGACCCTGATTAAACTCCTACCTCTATTGGTGTGATCCCATTTCCTTGGTGCTGATCGCTTCAGGCTCTTTTAGACCTTTCTTGGTTCCCTTTGTGCAGTAAGCAGCTTGGTAGGTGAATGGCTTGTCCATCAATCTTCATGAATAATCAAGTGTTAAGGGTTTCATTCCTCACCTTATATTGTCCTTATTTAACTGATGAGCTTGTGGTTTATTTTGAGCTGTTGAAAATAAGATGGGAATAGCGTGAGGCTGCCAATAAGACCAACCAGCCTGTTTGCCACGAGGCTGCAAGACTTGGCCAGTTATTTCTTGTCTGAATGGAAAAAAAACCCTGTCTTCTAGGAACACAAACCCAAAATCCAATGCAAACATTTTCAATAGCAACAAGTCCTTCTGTAATTACTAGTAAATTATCATTATTGTTTTAAGCAGCATTGATATATCAAACATGAATATAAATATTATGTTGGAAATGAGGAGTGGGAAGGGAAAACTGCCGTGCTGAACTAAAGCTGGCTGCTCACATTGTGGGGGGCTGTATGAGCACTCCAGCTCCAGAGCGCTGTGTTAATCTAATCAAGATGTTTGGAGTGGGGATTTTGACAAGAGTTAACCAGCAGATTATTCTGCACGCTCGGAAGCCTCCAGTGCTTGCTTTCATGGCAAGACATGGGACGAGCCAAACCATGAACCTGAACTAACATCATAGAATCATAGAATGGCATGGGTTGGAAGGGACCCCAAGGATCATAGAGTTTCAGCCCCCTTGCCACAGGCAGGGTCACCAACCTCCAGGCCTGGAGCTACACAAGTTTGCCCAGGGCCGCAACCTGGCCTTGAACACTTCCAGGGATGGGGCACCCACCCCCTGTTCCCGCACCTCACTGTGCCTCCAAATTCCATTAATTTCAATTTATTTGCGTTTTTTCTTCATCTTTCCAGTTTTGCCTTTGTTTTTGGACAAAACTCAAGATGTTAAATGTACCTTAGAATTAGTTTCCACGATTCTGTTTACAGATACTCTGGTGTCGGTAAATAATTGTTCTACAGATCGTTGTCATCTCGATGCTTATTCCAGTCTGAATTGTCAAAGCTGATGGAAGATGGCTGGTAGTCCTGGTCCCTGCTGTCAGGGGAGGATGCTTTCCTTCACCTCTTTGCTGACAGTTTACTTCAGCTTAGTCTTAAATCTGAAAATCATCAGTGTACAACTATGCAACTGCCCAAGGGTTTTGTTATTCTTGATATAGTGGGGGTTTTCCCATCATAGACAGCTCTGCTGTTGCTTTCCTTAAATTTATTGTGATATTTCCATCTGCCTTAAGTTCTGTGTATGGTCTTTGTGGTTGTAGTTTGTGCAGTGCCTGGGCTGAAAGGCAAGCATCCTCCTGGGATACCTCTGCGGTGGGAGGCATCAACACAGGAGAAGCCTAAGAAACACAGGGCAATTTCCTCAGACTGGGAAGAGACTTCTAGTTCCTGCAGAAAGAAAAATGAAACACACAGACTATTAAAGCCCAACTATATTTCCTCCTTAAATGGTCTTCTCTCTCTCCATGGTTGTCAGTTCTGTTTCCTTCAGCATAGCTGAGGAGTCAGTGCTGTCTTAGCAGCAAGATTTCCTAAACTACCAGTTGCCATAGGTAAGGTATAAACTGTCTTATTTCACAGCCCATGCTGTTGTCATATCTATAGGATTCTTCTCAGATCAAGCTGTTCTCCAGAAATCTGGGAGCAATACTTAAAATCCATTGCATGGATCTGGGGAACAAGATTTCTCTCGTTTGTGGCTTACAAATAAGACTGAATTAGCTCTGCCCTGGTACCTGGTTTGTGTTACTCTGGAAGAAAGCTTGGAATCTTTTTCCATTAATACAGGAATTTTTTTTCTTTGATAAATTGGAGTCTAAGATGTTGAAAATGTAATACTTTACAATCCATCCTAAGGCTGCAATCCTGTGGACCATTTCTGAATTGGTAAGTGGAGGGTGTTCTTAAAATGAAGTTAGGGTTTAACTTTTCAAAAGGAATGGTAAGAAAGCTGGCCAGAAGTATTTAAAGCATCGCAGCTGAGCTTCAGATTGCACCCCATCCACCTCTGGTTACTGGCTTAGGAAGGTGCAGCAGCCTGGGGCAGTCCAAGGCCAAGCTGAGCTGTGCCCATCTCCTCCCCTGTGCTTATCATAGCATGGCTTTGTGCAGCACAGCTCTGCCTGGAAGAGGGTCTCAGTGCCTCTGCTCTGGTGTTTCTGTCTCTAAACCTCTGTACAGGTATATCTGTATCTGTCAGTGCAGAGTTGGTGTTCCTGTCTGAAAGAGCCTCAAAAGTTATATGATTTATTTTGCAGACATTTTCTTTGAGTCTTGTCTCTTTATCCCACGGTAAATTTGGAAGTCTTGATGGTGTAAATTAAAACAATGCATGCTTCTCCACTCACATACAAATCTCCCTCTTCTTTGGACAGATAAACAATCAGATCTTATATGGGCGAAGTCATCAGAACGCCTCTGCAATCATTAAGACTGCCCCATCAAAGGTCAAGCTCGTTTTCATACGGTAAGCACGGCTCTCATGGACACACTTTGCATGTCAGCCTGTTCCATTGTACAGTTTTATACCTAACCTGTTTGAAAATGCTGACATTAGTCCTCTCTGAAGGGAAGAAAGCGTTTTCCTTGGCTACTCAGAACAGTCGAAGAGTTCTCTTCAATAGTGGTTGTTTTTAAAATGATCCTAGGTAACCTTCTGCCTGTTATAGGGATGTCAGCTGGAGGCTTGAGCTTGTCCATCTTGGCCTTGAGAGTACCTAGCAAAGACCTGCTGCTCCCACGATGTAAAGCACTTTAGCTTCTTAGTTCTGCTAGCACAGACACGAGGCGGTCAGCTTGCTGCAGCCAGACAGCCAGAGGGGAGGGAGGATGGTGCAGAGGCTAGGGGCTGTAGAGGGACCTGCTCTGAGAGGAGCCAGCAAGTGGGGGCTGGGTGGGTGTGTGAAGGGTAGTTTGATGTGGGTATCACAAGAGGATTTAGAAAGAGAGCTAGGGCTTGTTTGTACAGAGGGGAATCTGGCTTGGGCAAGGAGCGCTGGGGTGGCTTCTGCAGCAGGGAATGTACCCAAACATCCTTTCATCTGTGTAAGAAATTAATGTGGGCTTCTGTGCTTTTACTTGTTTCTTCTTGGTATGTGAATTAAGGACACCACCGTGCATTCACTCTGTAGTTCAAGAGGTGTTACTCTTATGACCCTGGGCAGGAGGCCTGCAGAAGAAGTCTGTCAGACCTTACAAGGAGTGGCTGAGGGAGCTGGGGGTGTTCAGCCTGGAGAAGAGGAGGCTGAGGGGAGACCTTATCACTGCCTACAGTGACCTAACAGGAGGGTGTAGAGAGGTGGATGGTGGTCCCTTCACAGTGCCAGCACAGGTTCAGATCAGACATTAGGAAAACTTCTTCCCTGAAAGGGTTATTGGGCACTGGAACAGGCTGGAGGGGGCTTAGTCACCGCCCCGTATGTGTTTAACAGATGTGTAGAGGAGGTGCTCAGGGATATGGTTTAGTAGAGGATGGGTATGGCTGGACTCGATGATCTCAAAGGTCTTTTCCAACCTTGTGCTTCTGTGAAGCTCTCTCTTTCTCAGAACTCATATGTGCTTTAATGTATTGGGATTTCACCAATGCAGCTATTCCAGCTGGGACTTTCACCCGCCACTTACCCCCATGCAAGTGAGAATGCAGTCTTCTCACCAACACATCCATCATACTCGCTGCTGGTTTATATTCTTTGCTCATACACAGCTTACCTGTGAACAATGTAATAATCTGTGGGTGAATGCATATAAATGTGTACATTTACTGGCATGGCTCTGTCTGGTACAGCGTACACAGAGATGATGGAAGAGCAGCATTAGCACAGTGAGGAATGAGTTGCTATACTTGGCAGCACAGAGGATCCGGAGGAGATTAATGATCTCGCCTGCAGCTCCCGTGTTACTTTCCCCAGCTATTGAAAATTAAACGTCATGTACAACAACTCACTCACCATTACTTAATTGCATGTGGAAAATGTGTCTGGTTGGAAGCTCCAGAAGCAGAACCACGGCTTATGAAACCAAAACCCAGGGCTGGGTTTTGCACGGAGAGCGGGGGCTTTTTGCAGCCTGTCCCGCTACCCTGCAGCTGGCTGCAGAGTGAGTGCTTCACAGAGCTGCAGTGAAAAAAAAGGGGAGATTTAGGTTGGATATTAGGAAAAAGTTCTTCCCTCTGAGGGTGGTGGGTCACTGGCACAGGATGCCCAGAGGTGGTGGAGGCCCCATCCCTGGAGATATTCAAGGTCAGGCTTGATGGGGCTCTGAGTGGCCTGATGTAGTGAAGATGTCCCTGCTTACTGCAGGGAGTTGGACTAGATGCCTCTAAAGGTCCCTTCCAATCTAATGCATTCTATGATTCTAAGAAAGAGCAGCAACAGGCATCCCAAATCTCCATCCACCTCTTGCACATGCAGTCGCTTCCCAACTGGGAACAAAGCGCTGAGTGCAGCAGCCTCAGCTCTCTTGGCAGCTTTGCTGCTTGGCTGATTTCAGATGTGTTCCTGGGGGCTCTAATGATGTGGAAAGAGCAAGGTACCGTTACATTTGTTATGCTTTGAAAATGAGGAGGAGCCAGTAGCAGGAATGCTGCTTTCCTCCTCCCCAGCACTCTTACCTGTGTGACTTCTTTCAAAGGCAGAAGGCCAAAACACGTCCCAGAGCACATCATCTCTTTTAGGCCCCAGCTCACTGTACCAAAATACCACGTACTGCAGGAGTTATGAGAGAAACAGATTTGGTCTTCATGTGGATGAAGGTATTGTAGCTGTCCAGAAACGGGTCATTCTGCAGCCTAAAAACTTCCTGTGTGCCTGGCTGAACTCACCTAGGACGTAAAAGCAAAACTGGTGGGACTCGAGGTGTTACTAAAAGTGCCCTCTTTGGTATTTTGAGGTCTTATTTCCCTCAGACAAAGGATGCTCAGTGATAAGCATGCTGCTTTTCAATTTGAAGCAGGAAACAGTATCAGGGTTTTCCTATTTCTGGTGCTCCGGTTCATGTGCAGGGCAGGGGGATGTTTCCATAAAATCTTGAATCACGAAAGAAGCCCAGACATTCCTGGGCACAGAAACCCCTTTCTGTGGGAACTGCAGTATCTGGATTTGGTTGCACCAATTTTTTAAAATTTTCTTTTTTTTTAAGGAAAACATAAAGCCTAGGAGGTGTCCTCAACCTTTTTGACTTGTTACTAAAATGCCAGCTTACCCTCTGCACTATAACAATCTGTTCAGGCTTTCTCTTTATACCCAGGTAGCGTCACAATTCCATTCCCACCCTTTCCTGACATTTCTGCTGATGAGACATAGTGCCTGTAAGTGTCATGAGAATCACAGACATCCCCTTCCATTTGAAGGCTTTTCACTCTCATTTGTAAGCATCCTTTCCTCAATTAGGTTGACGATGATTATTTAAAACAGTTGATTTTGGCCAGATTCCAAAATATAGGTCTTAACGCAGTGCTGTTTCCCAGTGGTCTCATTAATTACACGAGCTTGTAATAGCATCTAAAAGATTTGCAGTTACAGTGTCACTTTACTTGTTGGAGGTGGGTTTTTTTTAGCTTTGTAGCCTTATTTGAAGGCATTTAACCAGCTCACTGAGTTTTACAAACAAACAAACCAGTTGCCCAAGCAGGACAAGGTTTTCCTGAGATGAAATGACTTGGTCTGAGTGCTTCCTTTGATTAGTGTCCAGTGGAGCTTTATCTGACCTCAAAGTCTTACAGCTGCTGCAGTAACTTCCAAGCCACCACAGCAAGTACTGGGTTGGCTTTTTGATTTCTGAATATCAGAAGTAAATAATAATTTAACCACGGTTTGGCAAGACGTAGAAGGAAGCGCTGGCGAAAGTCAGGGTACGCAGAGGTCTTAGCTACCTTTGCAGAGCTGTGCTCCGAGTCTATAAAGAGGGGAATTAGCCAGGTAGTAATCAAGACAGGGACTTGTTTTGTGTAGGAATCTCTGTGCCCTAGTTCCCAAAATAGAACCAGGGTTTGTATCCGCTGTGGTTTTCGTTCGTGTGTTGCAAGTCCACCCTTTTAAGATGCATAATAAAACAATGTAATTAGATTTTGCATCTGTAGGAGGAAATCCAGTTTACATCAAAATGCCCTTTTACAGTGAGAATTTTATGATTCAGCAAATTCATTTGTTTTTTCCATGCTCAATTAACTGCCTTTAATCTGTTCTGGTGCTTCAGTGCTGGTATAATAAGCAGATCAAACACAGTCTGAATGCTTGAACCGAAGCGAGTGCCCCTGATTTCAGACCATCCTCCTGTTGTGCTCCGTTCTGGGATTCGTTCTTCAGAGCACCTTTACTCCTTGAAAGAAAACTGTCTTGTGGCATGATGAAACGTGATAAATGCTTTAAGACCAGCATAGGATAGGATGTTACTTAGTTAAATACCATCTGTTAGCCGTCCGGCCCTCCTCCCACACTGCAGTCACTCGCTCCATTCTCACAGCTTCCTTGTGATGGGGTCCTAGCTGCTCAGTGAGGTCCACAAATCTCTGTCACCTAACCCCTCCCCTGGTTTCTAGGTGTAATTGTAAAGATGGATCTCTTTGTCATGCAAAGGAGAAAGATCTTTATACTCTGAGGCTAGTGGCTGGGCCAGACAGTTCTCCGTGCTGCTCACCCTTGCTGTGACTTCGCCTTCACTCTTTCAGGCCCTCTGAAAGTAACATCAGATGTTGGACACCGGAGCCTAAAATACTGTCATGCTTTAGAAATCATTTTTTTGCTTTAAGTTTGTTCTAAATTACATAATTGGTCATTTTGAAATAGCAGAAACTCTTGTTTTTCCTTGCTTTGATTGTTTAGGTTCTTTTATGTGGGAAAGCTTTAAAAATAAGCCCTTGCCAGGCACTGTGTGTGCAAGTTTGAACTTTTTCCTGTTTTCTTCAAAGCTGTTTCCTCCTTGCTGTCTTACACATGTGGGAACAAGTGCACAGTTGAGGAAGTTTAGTAATTTGGGTCCTTTCAAACCTTTGATGACCTGAGCTGCAGTTTATAGGAACATTAGTTGTTAGTTTATGATATCTGTATGCATTTGGCTCTCACACAGTTAGGGGTGGATGGAGGGGAAGTGGAGAACAAGACAGTTCTTGCTGTTAGTAGGAGAGATTTTTCAAGGAGATGCATGATACAAAAGTCTTGCCTTGACCCACCTGAAGGAAAAACCCAGTGTGTCTTTTCGGCATGCAGCTTTCCTGCAGCTCCTCTTTTCCAAAGGCATGTCTAGAGGAAAACAAAGATGAGAAAATATGAGATCCTGACCTGATTTGTCTTTAGTCTTTTTAATTTGTCTTGTATCAAATGGGATGAGGGCAGTATAGGTTTTCAATAATCTGCAGGACTTTATACCCTGATGTCGCAGCCAGTGGGAGTCCTAAGGGGTTACTGAGCAAATGCTGTTCATTCACTTGCTCTCCAGATCTGTTCCAACTAAGGTGCCATGCAACTGTGTACAAGCTGTTGGGCTTTCATCCCGATTCTTGATGTACTTTGTGTTCCCAGAAAGCATCCACAGCCCCTTACAAAGCTGATGTCAAATGGTCTTCAACATTGATGATGTGTGTAGCAGCAGATCGCTTGGCAGGAGGTTTGTCTCCCTTAGTGTAGACATCTGGAGGTCATCTGGACTTCTGCGATTAGTGAATGGCTGTCTGGAACCTCCAAAGAGCAATTCAGTTCATCCAGTCCTAAATTAGGCCATTTAGGTGCTGGGATGAATTGCTCTTCTCAGTAGATCTGGTTTGGGATTTGTCTTGCTTTTGCCCTGATCATAGAAGTTTGGACATGATGCTCTGCTGAGGGCAGGTAGTGAACCTCATTCAGCATGCTCAACAAGGGCTTCCGTGGCGTTGTGTGACAGTGTGTACCATCCCAAACCTGAGAGATCCTAAGAGCTGGTATATGGAAATCAGAAGATCTCCTTAAATAAAGCAGGGAACCTCAATTGCAGAATTACAAGACTGAGCTTGATGAGCAATTAAAAAAAGACCCATGGATTTGGCCGAGACTGTGACTTCTGGTTATCATCTTTAGAAAGATAACTTTCTGAATGCTTCATGGACCACTCCAGCTGTGTGTGACATTCCTCCAACGTGCCAGAGACAGCTTTCTGATAAGGGCAGCACAGCATTGCCGGGCAGCTTAACTGCAACCTTACAGCACACAACTTCCCTTCAGGCTTACTTTCTGCAGCGTGGAATGAGTAATCCCCATAGACTTATATTTGCATATTACTCTCTTAAGGCACTTTTTTTGTGCCAAATGTTTATGGCAGTTAATTATTAGCCAACAATAACTGTGTGTGTGTGTGTCTTTGCTTAAGCTGCACATCTCCCACTTCATCAGAGGTGTCCTTGTTAGATGGAGCAAAACACCAGTTCTCTTTGGTCAGTGAGAAAGGACGGGGAATGTCCAGGGATCCTATTTAAGCAAGAAAGGGAGGACAGTGTGGAATCTAATCAAGTAAAGCTGAAAAGGTAGGAGCTTTTCTAAAGTTTAAAGAGCCTTTGCCACTTAGATATTGCTTTGATCTTGCTTCCTGTGGCCATTTGCGCTGAGGGAAGCTTCTTGTTTCTCCAGCATCGAGCTGTAGTGACATTGGTACAAGCAATGGGCACTCTAACCTCCAAGCAGATCTAATTCCCATTTTCACTCAGAAACTCATCCTGAGAGGTTAGAAGCAATAAAAAGTTATTTGTGGGAGGAGTGATGAATTCCTTCCCTATTCAGTTTATATGTAGCTGATGAAATACAAACAGCGCTCCAGTGCATGAGCTCAGCAAGGAGGTGGGCTCCCAGTATCTTCCACAAACCAGTATGAGAGCTGGAACGGGAGCAGTGGATGTTTATAATTCCTGTAGATAACGGAGCTGGGGGGAGTGTCTGAGCCTCCCTGCTGTATAAAATGCCTTGTAGGTTGCTTTGACCCCGTGAGTAAGAAGCTGTGTCTTGACTGTGAAGGGTTTAGACATCTTAACCCCAAGCAATATTGAGCACTGGTAACTGAGAACAGCTTTCTCGGAGGTGGTTATGTAGCAACTATTGGCAAATACATTGAATGCTCGTTTGCAGTCACTGTAATTTGAATATGATGTTCAGACTTCTAAGCTGTCTGCTCCAGCATCAAAAGAAAATGATTGCTCCTTTTAGTTGTAAATAAATTCATGTTTTAGTCGAGGACACTTAGGGAAGTGGAGAGCAGAAAGAGCAATTTATTATTAGATCTGTCACTTTAAAATATGTTCCCACTTTGATTCTGCTTTGAAGCATTCTCCTTTGAAGCAGCATTAAAGTATTTAAATATGTACGAGCCCAAGCAGGGGGAGATTACAAGTTGTGACACTTTGTAACCTTGGGTTTTTTAATTTTTTTGCATGTTATTTTGGTTTTTCCCAGGGAATTACTGGAAGTGGTTTTATTTTTTTATTGCTTGGAACAAAACCGGTCATCCATTTAAACCTACATAAAAATGGTTGCCCA
Organism: Laterallus jamaicensis coturniculus; assembly: GCA_022605575.1. Taxonomy (NCBI): domain Eukaryota; kingdom Metazoa; phylum Chordata; class Aves; order Gruiformes; family Rallidae; genus Laterallus; species Laterallus jamaicensis. The sequence continues at coordinate 32,661,114 of JAKCOX010000007.1, forward strand.
ATGACTGGGGGGGAGAAAAAACCCCATTTTGTGTGTATATACAAAATAGAAACCAGTTTGTGTAATTAATTACACCCCACTTTTTTATGCAGATCATGATGCTTCTGTCTAGCAATTTTTGGAGCATTTCTTACAAAGGTTTATACATACCTTGTTATTTTCAACTTTGCTCCTAATTGCAAGGTGTGCAGGGTGTGGTGTAGCTCCAGAAAGGTTCGTTTCTGGGCTGTTTGTGCTTCCTATGAACTACTGTCGGAAGAATCTCTGAGGTCAAGTAACAACCCCCAGGTCTCTTAGAGTCCTATTGTTTGCTGGTTTATTCTTATGGGTTGGAAAAGCAATGTAATTCCATAGATGAAGGTAAGAGGAAGGAAAATGTCCCTGCCTAACATGCCTTACAGGGTAAAATGCACTTGGAAATGGGCTCGGTTCCTGGGATTTCTCTCTTGGCCCTGTGCACGCGTGTCTCTGCATCGTGCTGTGTCAGGTCTTAGTGTGGCTTCTGCCTCCTGCAAGGCTTTGAGCACGGCCAGGAGGAAAGGCTGGGAGCAAGAACAGAGCACAGAACCAATTCCTTTGACTTGGATGGCTGTTTGGTTGAAGATAAGTAAATGAATTCACCAACCTTTGCCTGCAGGATTTATCATCTCAAATGCCTGGGACTGAATTTCCCAGACAGGGCTCTGCTGAGAGCTGTTGATTCACAGGGTTGTCTTTCTGTGATCAGAACACATTGGCTTTGGGTGTTTAACTCTTGAGGGATAACATGAGACTTTTTTTTCCTCCTTTCAGGTGCTTCCATAGAATGTTTTTAAACACTCTCTGGTCAAATGTTTTATTTCAGAAAAAGGAAAAAAATCTGCTTTTGTTACAGTAACCTGGGAGGTAGTAGGTAGTAGATAGTAGGTAGGACCAGAAATCAAGCCCAGAAGACCCAACTGCATGAGAAGTCATGTCCTTTCATCTCAAGATGAAGGACCAATATTACTGATTCCTCCTCTGTCACGTTTTGGCAAGCAGAGGCCGTGTCATTGTATTGACTCTGTATCACAGTGGGCTTTGCATCATGTTCCTGGATTCTGCATTCTGTCAGAGTGGTTCATCCCCAAACCAGAGGTGTATCAGTACAGTTTTTGAAGCAGAATTCAGTCTTTATTTGCTTATGCCTCAGATTTGCCTTAAACAGTATCACTGAAATCATGTTTCATTTGGTTTGGTTTTAGAGGCCAAAAAAAATGCAGAGCTGATTCCATGAGCCCAATAATTTTAAATGGTGGTTAAGCAAAAACATTAGTGAGGCAGAATGCTATTTAATTAAAAATTTTTTAAAAAAAAAAGCTTTGGAAAGTTACAAAGTAATCAGATGTCAGCTTAGGAATGCATTTTAAAGAGGCTGGAGGAAAAGGTGCTTAATAAGCACCTTTTGAAAAGTAATGCACTTTATATGTAGGAGGAATAAATGTTCATCTGTTTCCTTCTCCCTGCATTTCATAAAAGTTCTTCCAAGTTTTTTGCACTGACTCTTTTAGAAAAGCCCACTGCAAATGTGAACACAAAAGGCAAAGCAGTCAGTTGAATAAAGCAGGTATTAGGTTTCTGCTGTGAGAATGTTAGACTACAAGCAAGCAGTTTACAAATGTAGACACAATTAGAAGAGGCTAACAAAGTATTAGCGCATCTCTTGATGTGGTGGGACCATAAACTCCAACTGCATCCTCTGATAATCCACACAAAATTAGATTTCCAAAGAACGTGATGTCAGTGTGTCCCAGAAGAAATTACTGTGGTCCCAAGAAGGGACATAATCTGTTTGCTAGCAAGGAACAAAGCAAAAATTAAGTGCTTTTCTAAGCTTTAACTTCTGGTAAGGGGAAGAAACAGGTACTTTTTATGCTACCAAGACGGTTTTCTTCATGGGCAAAAGTAACTCCAAAATTTGGCTGTTATGGTTTAGTGTGTAATATGTTGTTTGTTTGTTTTACAGAAGTGAAGATGCCGTCAACCAAATGGCTGTTACTCCTTTCCCATTACCTTCCAGCTCCCACTCTTCTATTGAGGTAGGGTTTATGGGTTGGGTTTTTTTTTAATTAAGGATTGCTGAATTAGGTAGATTAATCATAATTAGCAGTTCATTATAAATTCAAGCACCTTGTCTAATTAAACCTTGAATCATAAAATGCATTGGGTAGGAACTTGACCTAATAGGCATATTTTCCCCTGTCTCCTTTATTGATCTCATTTTTAATGAAAGGGCTGGCATGGCATTAATGACAGGTATTAAACAGGTTATTGCTGCGCAGGAGGAAGTCTCCAAATGAAAACCTTGCCATCTCCTCTCCTGCTCCTTTTCCAGCTGGTTATATTAGTCGTGGGGAGGATCTTTTGCGTAGCACATGGATAATCCTCCTTCTGAAGAGAAATGAGTGCTTTTCAAGGGGAAGCTCCCACTTTCTAAGCTTTCTTTCCCTCAGAATACCTTCCCATCAGCAACTCTGAAAACAAAGTAGGGACAACCAGTGACTAGCTATGGGGAAAAGAGGTCACTGTGCAAGTGATTTGCATTTCAAGAGCTCCTCAGGACTACATAAAACCCTGGTCCAGCACTTTGCCCTGTGCCCCAGCACCAGGCTCTCTCATTCCTGCCCCTCTCCCTGCTGTAGAAGCAGGCAAGGGCTGTTTTAAGCAGTGAGCTTACACAGCATTGTAGCACACGATATTCCAATGCAAAAATTTCCTTAGCACTGTGATGTTACCCATGTTTTTCTTGGTTATAGTTATCTCAGCCCCAGTGTAGACCGATCACTCTCCGGTGCACCATGAATCCCCGCGGTGTCACCACACTGCTATCATTCTGACATCTCAGTACGGTGTAACTAAATTTTCTGGATAAAGTACATGGTTAGCCTTGCTGTTGCTTTTTAATTCTATTTCTCTTTGAGCTAATAGAGCAAAAGATGTTTTCTAATTCAATTGGGGTTTGGTCTTGCCTCGAATTGATAAATTCACGTGCAGTGAACTCCTGGTATTTCAATAAGCATCACTGTGATCCCACAGCACTGGTCCACACTAGGTAATGCTGGATGGATCTGCTGTTTGCATGCTTGCTATTACTTCCCAGATTGTATTACCACTGATGGCTACCTCCACACAGGCGTAGGGGTGTACAGTGCCAGAGCTGCTTGGGTTTTGTTTGGATCAGAGTCATTTGTGGACAGTGCTTTGACTCCGTGCTGTGGGCAAATGACTGTAATTAGACTCTACCAGCATGTGGAAAGCAAAGCGCTCAGTGTCGCCAGTGATGTTTGCCTTTCAAGGTAGATGCTTATGGGTTGAGTTTTATGCATTAATGGCAAGCTCTTACTATTTACATTCTGCCTGTTTTATAAGTGCATGCAGGTTTTTACTTCTAGCTAGTATCTTTTCATTATATAAAGTAAATATAACCAAAAGATACTGTTATTGTCTCGAAATTTCCATAGCTTTCCTTTGTCAGCTCCTCCTGTCTTTAAATAAAGCAAAACAATACTGCCTCTGTGTTCTATCTTGGAATTATATCTTCAAATATCTTTGAAATGCCAACTAAATATTTAATATTGTGTTACACACACTGCAAATGAAACTTGTCAGACACTGTTCAACGGCCTCATTAGGGGATAGGGTATCAGGGTGCCATAGTTACTGGGTACTGCTCTGTTAATTTTCTTCATCTTTTTTGTTCATTAAGGTACTTCACTATGGAAAGTCATAAATATGCCTTAAACCAGGGTCTGGCTTCATTACATGGAGTTACAGGACAGGATAAGACTATGTTGTGGTGTAATATTGTGGGCAAACCACCACAAGAAAAGTGTATTAAATATTAATTCCTATAAAATAACTTTTTAAAAATGTTTCATTCATCAGAAAGCCACAGAATTAGATATTTCCTTGCCATAGAGAACAGAAGGAGCCTTTGTGCAAACGCAGAGGTACTCAACTTGCTCAGGTGTCCATCAAGACAGTTGTGTAGTTCTCATTGTACACCTAAATGTAAAATGTCTAATGAAAACTCAGACATAATTTTGTTTCTAGGACTGGAGATCTTGAAATTCAATTTGTGGTACATAGTCTATTTTGCTTTACAAGAGAGAACAGTTTCAAATTTGGATCAACGGCTTAAGCATATTAAAGCTATCTTAAATCAAAATAATAGATCAAAAATCTTTTCAGATTCAGAACTGATTGGTTTGAACAAAAAAATAAAAAAAGGAGAATTAGAACATTGCATTTTCTATGTAATGGAATTAGTGATACTCTAACCTTTGAATTCTAGCAATGTTTTTCCTGAAAAGATGTAATTTCCAATCTATCTTAACTTTAGTGTTGGTATGGGAAGGAAATAATCTTTCTTGCAAGCATATGCTTCTTAAATATGTACTAGCTAGTTTCCAGAGAAAAGACCAGCAAAGCCTGATCAGACAAGCTTTTCTACTTAGTATGGTGCTGTGTTACAGAGGCCTTTTTCGGGGGGAATCCTATATGGAAAGAGAAAACCTTAATGCAGGAAAAAGTTCTGGAGAAGATCTTGGTGAAAATACTTGCATCTTTAGGGCACTTACCTTCATTTGCTGCGTCTCTGGTAGTTGCCATTGAGGGTCATTTGCAGTATTCTCACAGTAGCGTGCAGAAGTACCTGAATCTTGAGGCTGTGTTTGCACTTGGAGCTGGGGATTGTGCTCCAGGGCTGGCTTAAACCTTCAGGGCTTGGTGGCCACGTGCTCTGAGTGGAAGAGCTTTAGCTTTTGATTCCTGCAGGATGGAACATGAGGTCCTGCTGCTGCTGACCAGTTCAAACTGTAACAAGGAAACTGGGTTTCCTTTAACCCGTTGAGCCTGTGTGAGACTCTCCCTCCTGACAGAAGTCTGGAGAAGGCTTCTTAGTACAAACTCAGCAGTTTTTACTGTTGATAGGGATTAGTCTGGCCTTGGAAGTTGACCAAGCCCCTAAGTTACAAGTGTTCGACTACCTCATGGTACTTTGGGTTGGCCAAGTGGAGGCCAAGGTCTGTCTTTCAAAACTTGTATGGCTTATTTGTCTCCTGATATTAGGATGCTTTAATTGTGGATCTTTTTACTTTTTTCATGCTGCTACTTGTTTAGAAAAACAAAAGAAAAGGTAAAATTGTCTTATTTTTTATTTTAGCTGTTCTGTTACATCATAGATCTGCTTAAAAAGTGTTACCAATCCTTTCTCCCAGGATCATGGTGGTACTGAACCTGCCAGCAGCGAAGATGACCCAAGTTTGGAAGTTGTCATGAAAAGCTTGACTGATGAGGAATCCAACAAAGCTGTAAGTGACTTTAATCATCATTAAGTGTCACTTTGAGCTTAGAAAATAGAGGCTCATTGGCTTGATTTGTTTTCTCTCCCCCTTTGTGATGGAGTATTACAACACACATTTGTCAGATAATACCCAGCACGTGTAAGAGCCGAATGAAGCTCTGAGCTTTGCATACACAGACTGTTTTCATGAACCAAGCAGTCAGGATAATTTGTTAAAATCTTGAGATAAGAGTTTTCATACAGCATTTTGGCCTTCTCTCACGTTCTTTCTCAGTCAGGGGATTGAATTTCCTCTCTTGCCATCCATGTGTGACAAACTTCAGAAAAAAACCACTGTCTGTAAATCATATTCTTATTTATATTCATAGCTTCATAAATTCTAAGGCCAAAATGTCTATTATCATAATATAGTCTTGCCTTCTGAATAACACAGCTATGTAGTTACTCTCAGTAATTTCTACATCAACCCCATAACTTGTGGTTTAATGTGGTGCTGTCAGTGTGTGCTGTCATAAATACTGAACTTCTCAGTGCTACAGATGGACTTTTTTGTTGTTTAATATGTCGGGACCGTGCGTTATCAGGAATCTGAAAGTCCTGCAGGCTGCAGCTCTAATCTCTCTTCTTTTTTTGAACTCTATGTTAAAAGTTTAATGGAAAACCACTAACCATGCTGAAGAGTGACTAACCTAGAGGTACATAAAATTTGCTGAGACAGTCTTTTTGTCCAACAGCCCCCTCCTTTCTTGAGGAGTGTGTCGGCTGAGGCTTGTTGTGCATACTCAGCTGGCCTCAACTAAAGGAACCTGACATTTCTGGGTACTTTCTTCTTACGTGTTTTCTTCCAGCTCCATCACCTCTTTTGCAAAGAGAGTCCTGGGTTTCACAAATACAAATTGAATATACATAATAGTAAGAATTTAATTAACAAGCCTGTGAACTCCAAGAGTCGGGAAGCGATAGGTGCTATTCAAGCATCAGAATTAACCACCCATGTAAAATGGATTGGTTTGTGTTCCTAATGGATTACAAAAACGTTGGATTATTTATATTTTGTAGCCTTGTGTAGAATCCTCCTTTGATGCACTGGAATATAAATGAATCAGAGTTGTATTATATGTATTTACAGGTGTAATTCACCTGGTTTTATTGCTGTTCTTGCTCAACTGGGCAGAAAGCTTTTGAGGGATTACAGGGTAATATGAAAAATTGCTCAAACACTGAAGTGGATAAAAATATATAAAATGTATTGTACAAAAATGAACTCTTGGTGGAGGGTATTGTGCTGTGCAGCTTTTTGAAAGGTATTAGAGAAAGCATGAATTTAATGGAAAAAAAATAATTTGCAGTAATCTGAGATAGGTGTGCAGGGAAGATGCTGCTGGAACAACAGGGAACCCAGGATATACTGGCAGCTTCTTTTCAGACTTGAGGCAAGAAAGAAGGGAACTGTGGAGCCAAAGGGTGGAAGTTAGAGGATTTTAGACTGAAAGGTGAAAAACAACAGAGAAAGAGTTGGTGGTAAGAGTTGTCCAGAATAGAGCAATGACTGAAAGGCAGGAGAAGACAAAGGCATGGATTTTCTGAGAGCCTGTGGGTGAGGAGAACATCAGTGTAGTACTTTAGCACTCAGCACTGTCGGTGCTGAGTTATCTCATCTCTCCACTTTAATCATTCCTGTACAGCAACCAGCTGCTACAATTAACTTTTTATCTTTAGGATTCAGAACACTTTCTCCAGCAGGTCGGTATTACCCACACTGCAGCACGGAGGGGAAGCAACTCACCCAGGTCACTGGCGAGACCAGGGGGCAGTGAGCATATCACTCCTGCCTTCCTTCAGGGGATATTTGCTTAGAGATGACTCACTGATTTTTCCATTAGGACAAAGGGCTAGGAGCTGGATTTAGAAAGTAATTCAGATGCCTGTAGATCCAACTGCTCATTCCATGATGCCTCCAGTTGGGCCAACCTATAGTCTAGAGGCATAAGTGGATGAAAAATAATGGTGAAAGCCAATTTCATAATGTCCAAGTTTTCTTTCAGTCTTTTACACCTACATGGCAAATACTTCTAAGTATATCTAATTTTAGTAACTGCTGGTGGTTGTGATCAGTCCTTTCAGACCACAAGGCCATGGCTTGCAGGCATTGCAGCATTATGATTTCACACCACAGGGCAAGGCAGCTCATTATTTTGAAGCAAAGAAGTTTCTCTTGCAATGTTTTGGGCTGTTGGGGCAAAGGAAAACAGTGCCTTGGGGGGTTTTTCATAGCATGATGGTTGCTGCTTAGAGCCTCATGCTACTTCACCGTTGTTATTGATTTCTCAGTCATATGTCAGGAGAAATCAGGAAGGTAAAAGTCAACAAGTAAGACTGAGTTTACTGAGTAAATAAAAAGTATGTGCTTATCAGCAGAGATCTTCTGCAAGTACGTACAGCTCAAAGCACGGGCAAGATCAGGATGTTTCACCAAGTGACAGCTGTAATTAAATATATATATATTTAAAACCTCACATCATTCTCTTTTCATTTTTTTGCTGATAAACTTGTCAAGATCCTTGTTGTTGTCACTTCATCACTTGAAAAACTATGAAGTTATATAATGGACTTCATTGTAGACTGGGATGATAAGAGGGGGGAAAGAAAACAACTTTGTTTCTGAGCTGGAGCCAATGGAAGTGTCAGGCAAAGTCTGTGTGTCCTAGCTGAGGTGTGAGGTGGCCCAAAAGGACGTCCTGGTTTGCTGAGAACTGTAGCTATCTTGCTTTCCTTAAGGTGTCACCAGCAAAGAATTGAGGCATGTGGCTTTGAGATGTTCTCAAACATTTTACCTTTGCAAAGGTGCAGAAGGCTTGAGCAGTCGCTGTGCATGCCCTCTACTCTGCCCTGGTCAGGCCCCACCTTGAGTATTGTGTCCAGTTCTGGGCTCCCTGGCATAAAAAAAGACAGGGATCTCCTGGAGAGAGTCCAGAGGAGGCTACAGAGATGATGAAGGGCCTGGAACACCTATCCTATGAGGAAAGGCTGAGTGAGCTGGGCCTGTTCAGCCTGGAGAAACGAAGACTGAGAGGGGACCTAATCAATGTTTATCAATATCTTAAGCATGGGATGCAGGGGGAATTGGCCAGCCCCTTTTCAGTGTCTGTGGGGACAGGACAAGGGGCAATGGCTGCAAATTGGAGCACAGGAAGTTCTGCACCAACATGGGGAGGAACTTTTCCCCAGTGAGGGTGAGGGAGCCCTGGGACAGGCTGCCCAGGGGGTGTGGAGTCTCCTTCTCTGGAGAGATTCCAGCACAATCTGGATGGCAACCTGTGCAATATGAGCTGGGGAGCTGCTTTGGCAGGGGAGTTGGACCCAATGATCTCTGGAGGTCCTTTCCAATCCCTGTGATTCTGTGCTCTGAAGCTCCTTGTGTCATTGGTGTCCTGGCAGAGTGGGGGCGTAACTCAGTGTTCTCACTGGGATAACTAAACTTGTGCTTGGTATGTGAGAAGGGATCTGTTTGAAGGGATCCTTTGAAAGAATCGAACCTGGAGCTGTACTGTACCACAAAAACACCCCCATGTCCCTGAAACACCGGCAAAGAGGAGGGGCTTTGAAAGAACACTTTTGGCTGCATTTGAGGGAATGGAATTAGATTTAAAGCAATTGGGTCACAGGCTTGTGGCAGGTGCTGAGTGTACAGATCCGTGCACACAGGGCTGGAGCTCTGTTTTGTTCAGGTACCTCAAGTATAGTCCGAGTTAAATGGAGAGGATTACTGAGATTTAGAGGTGATGCACTTGCTGTGCAAGATGAAGTTTCAGATCTTAGTCACACATCAGCCTGACAGAGGGAAATATGAAGTGATTTTTCATCGCTCATTAAAACAGGCTCATAAGGTGACAAAGCAGTCTTCCCATGTCTCCCCTGGCAGCTCTGGTGACACAATGAGATCACCACTTTATCTTTTTCCTTGCTATCTGTGGCTAAGAGTTATGGTTGTGTGGTTACAGCAAGCTTGGAGAAAAATGCCAGGGGAAAAAGAAGAAAGTCTATGAGGCTTGGCATGATTTAACATAATAAAACTCCAGGAAACAAGGCCAGTATTTTCAAGCTTGGTTACCTAAATGTTGATTTACATAATTATTTATTTTTTTTAATGTATGAATTGTCATCTTAATTAGAAATTCCTTTGAGATGCAGAATATGTCTGTTATCCTTTGAAGTTGGTACTCTGCTTTTCTGAAAACTAGGCTCTTTATCAGGCTTTTTTAAATGTGGGGTAAGGTAATTAATACTGTGATCAAAGTGGCCCAAGTTTGGCTAAGAGCTAACGAGGGGAGGACACTGTATCTGTCTGGAAGCAGTGTAGAGATGGGAAAGAGAAAACATCTTTTTAGTGTATTCGAGGCCACACAAAGAGGTGAGGATACCCATGAAGCCCATGATCGAAGTGCTGTTGTTTGAGGTGTTGATAATAAGGCTGGATGATGTTGTTTAAGCGTTTGCTTTATTGAAGTGCTGGCAGGATGCTCAGTGCTGCTGAGGGCTACTGAAAAAGGGGAAGGGAGAGAAGGGATGAGACTGAACCCCTTCTTCCTGTAGGCACCAAGGGGTCAGTACAGCTCCTGTGTGCTGGTGGCTCAGCATTCAACACCTGCATGTTCCCATGCAGAATTGATGTCCCACTCACCCAGAGGATGCATTGCCTTCTTCTTCAGAGCTTCCTGTTGCTCAGGAATATGGACTATGCATGATAGTCTCCTCCTGACATTCCCTGTATTCATACCAGCGTCTTCTCTTTCAGATTCTTGGCTTCAGCTTTGTGTTGTGCTACAAAGGTGCCTACACGAAAAAACACCGCTCTGTTTCCCAAGAACCATCACTTTGATTTTTGGAGGATATTTTCTTTAAGCTCATGAGCCATTTTTAATACACCTTGGGTTTGTTTTCCTTCACTTTTTAGGATGTGAAATGTAAAGCCGACAAACTGGTGGTGGCAGATCAGCAGGAAACAGAGGAGCAGCTCCCAGATAATGTATGTGTGTTAACGTTAACCAGTAAGGGGGGGGCTTCTGGGGGCTTGATCTAGTTGAAGATTGAGTGGGAAGGGTTTAACTGGGGAGATATTAAAATAATTTTCTTGAGGAAAACTTAAAAGATTACTTGCTTCTCTTTAAGTACATGGAAATAGTCACACAGGCCGATGTCAGTGATGTTCTTTGCTGTTTAAAAGTAAAAGAAAACCCAAAAAAACCAACAGCCCTGGGCCCCTCAGTTCAAGAAGGACATAGAACTCCTTGAAAGAGCCCAGCACAGGGCCACCAAGATGATGGAGGGAGTGGAACACCTTCCTTCTGAGGAGAGGCTGAGGGAGCTGACCATCTTTAGGCTGGAGGAGAGGAGACTGAGGGGTGATCTTATTAATGTCTATAAATATGTGAAGGGCAAGAGTCAGGAGGATGGAGCCAGGCTCTTCCCAGGAATGGCAGCAATAGGACAAGGGGCAGCAGGTACAAGCTGGAGCAGAGGAAGTTCCATGGGAATATCAGAAGTAAGTTTGTCACTGTGAGGGTGACAGAGCACTGGGACAGGCTGCCCAGAGAGGTTGGGGAGTCTCCTTCTCTGGAGACATTTAAACCCTCCTGGATGTGTTCCTGTGTGATTTAGTCTGGGTTATCCTGCTCTGGCAGGGGGGTTGGACTAGATGATCTTCTGAGGTCCCTTCCAACTCCTAATGCTTTGTAATTCTCTGAATCCCACATTACTCAGTACAAGAGGCACAGAAAGGTGAAGTCCTGCCCCTAATTCCTGCATGAGTGTTTCTGGAAGCACAGTTTTCCAGTCATTCTTGATTTACTTATGAAGAGAATGTTTTTGGTTCATTTATGCTTACTGTTTTCTTTCTGTTGAATTAGTGGATTTTGGAAAATACAGTAATCCACAGTTGATGGTAATGTCCACATCACATGCCTTTCTGTGACTGGAAACCAATTTTTTTTATTTTTTTTTTTGCTTTTAGGTCCTCAACCAGATCAAGCAACCCAAATCTTCAACAAAAGGACCAGTCAGCTTACAGGAGATACCCCTGGTGCCAACCCCTACTTATCTTTCTCCAGAGACAGAAGTCACCAGCCGTAGTATGAACCAGTTCTCTTTTCCACAATGCAGTGTATATTTAGTACTCTAGCCTAGGATGGAATTTTTTTCCTTTTATTTTCCCAGATAACTTTAGCTGAGTTTTTTTTCTATGAACATCCAGTGACCTATTTTCAGTTATAATTTATTTGTATTTTTCTCTCATTTCACAGTTTTTGAGAGCTTGAAGGTGCCTTTGCCTGTTTTTCTTGACTCTTACCCACAAAGGGATTGTTTGTTCCTTTTTTAAATTAAAATAGAAGGAAAGGCAATCAGGGACATCCTGTCTGTTCCATGGTGCCAGCATATGGCCTTACCTGTCCTGAGTGGAATACACCTTGCCATCCTGACCTGAATTGATTAGATTGTAACTGAATGTCCTCCCAGACATTTACTCTGAATGTTTACTCCCAGAACAATCTAGACTTCAGAAGTGACTCAGAGTAGTCTTCTAGTTCAGTTTGGATTGGTAAAGGTGAAGAGCAAAATACATGAGCTTAATTAGTTGCTCTCTTAAGATTCCTTTGATGGTTTTCATTTTCTCACTGAATAGTGTGACTTATCTCTTTACCTTTTCATGTTCCTAGGCGTCTTTCCAACCCAATTGCCTGTGGATCCAGCAACATGTCCTATAGTTCCGGGGCAGGAGATGACTATAGAGATATCTAAGGGTCGGTCAGGCCTAGGACTCAGCATCGTTGGAGGGAAAGACACTCCACTGGTGAGTTTCTGTTACATTAATACCTGCTGTAGAGATATCTAAGGGTCGGTCAGGCCTAGGACTCAGCATCGTTGGAGGGAAAGACACTCCACTGGTGAGTCTCTGTTACACTGGTATCTGCTGTCTCTCTTAAAGAGTAGGAGTCAAAGAAAGAAAAACATAAAAACTAATGATGTCATTAATCCAGAATTGCTCTCATGAATTGTTGAGTACAGGGTGGAGAGAGAAGCCAGCAACCACAGTCTCCAATAAGGAATTGGTAGTAGTTTTGCCTTTTACTGGATCCGTTGTTTTCTCTTCCCATTTAAACAGGAAGGTTGGTGTTTCGGTCAGGCTTTTCTTACAGTCAGTTTACAGATACATATTCTGTTTGTAACCACTGTGAATTTAGAGATTCAAGTGGGTAAGTTACCAGAATGGTTGGACTAGAACTTAATGTCCCAGAGGCAGAACTACCTCAGCAAGGTTACCACCTCCATCTTGAAATGCTTAGTAGCTGTTTAAACAAATCGTGATTTATCTCCCTGCCAGCAAAACCCTTGCTGAATCTTTTATTGTCTTATGTGTCTTTTTGCTTATTCTTGCTCTTGGCTATGTTTCTTTTTTCCAAAAAATTATCTTCAGCTAAATTAAAACGTATCAATTCAAGTGTAAACTCAGCAAGTTGGTTATGCTGAACCCTTCCCTGCTGCTGCTGTTGCTGTGCCCATTCCCCTTTCCATTTCAGTGATGCCGTGTCATGGTATAGCAGAATGTCAGGTTGACTTTTTTTTAAATGTCACATTCAGTTCTTTGAGTCAACAAGTCTGCTGCAGAGGTGTCTTTGCTGGGTTCTCCTCCATCCCCCAACACAGAGACACTTAAGGTGATAGAGCTGCTCTGCTACATGCAGCTGTTCCTGAACATAGCGTGGTGGTGCATCATTAAGCAATGAAGTGCTGTGAGTGTCAGCAGCCACAGACAGTTGTAATCCTGTTCCAGGCCAGGAAAAAGAAGGGAAAAAAAAAAACCCTCAAACCCTAAGGAAGTTAAAAGGAAAAGGCAGGTTTTGGTTTGCAAAATGCAGGCTGTATCTTTTACAGTATCAAAGCTGAAACTGGAAACTTTTGGTCTCCTTTATCCAGGTCTCCAGTTGTGTAGAGTTTGGATGGATTGCTGTGTTTTGCACAGGGATCAGTCTGGGTTATGTTGAAGGCACAGATCAGCCCGGGTGGTTTTCACTCTGTCCAGCCACACGCTGCTTTGTACCCAGTCCCCTTTTTGCCAAGCTCCTCAGCGTTGAGTAAATTCAAATACAAAGTTCAGCGTTAGACATCTCTCTGCTTTTTTCATTTAAGTGGGATTTGGAAGCGATACATGGCACTGTCAGACACAGTCTGGTACATGTTTTTCATGAGATTTTAATATAAATAAATGAAAATTATAAATTACAAATATCTGCTTTACAGAGCATATGAGAAAAATGCAGAGGGTTTTATTTGTTGAGTAAATGGTTTTGGTTAAGTATTATACTTTCATTAGTTTATTCCTGAAAGAGGCCTCCTAGGAATGAATTTTAAAAACACCAAGCCCATGACTGCAGTAACTGAAATTCGTGGAGGGAGGGAGATCTGACTCCCCACAGTTCCCAATCCTTGGTGTTGCAGGACCTACAAAAACGACTCCCTGGTTCTTTTCCTGTTTCTAAACCTTCTCATCCAGCGGCAAGCAGTGTTGTTTCATAGGAAACAAGTTACTTTTGTGAGACCATAGTCTAATGTGATCACTTGCCAGGTGCCAAGAGCCTCTGTCATTCTCTATAACCCAAAACGGTGTGTGCCAACCCTTCTCCTCAAAGCAGGTGCTCAGGGTTTGGCCTTTAGCTGGTGAGATCGTCGTTGATCTGACTACATTGTACTACTGATCTCCCCCAAATTATTTTCATGCCTGCTTTTTTTGTTTTCTGTGAAGTCAGAAAACCTTCTGTTAAAGAAATGAGACAAAGCTCACATGACATAGTAAGGAGGAGCAGAAGAAATAGAGATATGGTTTAGCACAGGACAGGAATGGTTAGACTCGATGATCTTAAAGGTCTTTTCCAGTGTAGTGATTTGTGATTCTGTGAAATTACTATCCAGTGCTGTAGGGAAGATTCTGTCTTTCTGAGTTTTGTGGACTAGAGAGGAAATATAACAAAACAGGGATGTGGAGTTGAGTCACATATCTTGGCCTGCTCCCTGCCATTTGCTTTTAACTCAATTATATAGCTGGTCATCTTCTGTATTTTTTTAAAGGCAAAATATATTGATTTACAGCTTCGCAGAATCACAGAGTGTTTGGAGTTGGAAGGGGCCTTGAAAGCTCATCTAGTCCAACCCCCTGCCAGAGCAGGATCACCCAGACTAAATCCTACAGGAACGTATCCAGGAAGGTTTGAATGTCTCCAGAGAAGGAGACTTACATGGGTGTGATGCTCGTGTGCTGTAGAAGTTTATCACTTCTGAAGATCTCATTGTGTGCCAGAAGTTGTGTATCCAAGACCCACTGTCTTCTATAGTGTAGAGAAATGAAAATGAAGTTATAATTGGCTTCAGCAGTTTATATGGTTTGGTTTTTTAGCTGTTTTTGAAATGGGACTTGTCAGATCAAAGTCAGGAAGAATGGAGACAGCACTGTTTGTGGCCTGTCTCTGCAGATGTGAGGCAGGGGTGCTCACTGTCGTACTCTGGTAGTTCAGTTGCACAGACGATAGAGGGGCAGTGTCCTGAGGGACCATGGCAGTGCACTTCCTTAGGCACAGAAATACATGACAGAACAGGGTGAATCTGCAGGAGCAGCTCCAGAGATCATTTTTTACTTTCTTTCACCATTTTGTCCTCTGAGAGCACAAGATGTGAACACCCATTTCATCCTCCTCCTTCTACTGTGGTATCTTTATTTGGTACCTGTGCAGGCGTGTACAGGTCTGTGAAATGATGAAGGATGTGAGCCCCAGTTCCTAGGATCGTGAAAGGACTTTGTATGGGAGATACAGAGAGGCTGTTCCTTGGTGGAGCTTGTCAAATCTAAGGTGGCAAGAGTCTCAGGGCCTCATCTACATGCGCTTGGTCTGAAAATGCACGAGTGCTGGTAGGCATCACTGAGGCACATCAGCGGCTCCCCTGTGATGGGAAAGCTCACTTCAGAATAGCATGGATCTTTCTTAAACACAGCCCCAGCCTTTGGAGTAATAAATCTGGCAGGATTTACTGCTGGAGGAGCGCACTGCTTCGAAATGGAACGTAGAGTGCAACTTTCAAGTCATAACCTCAGGAATCTCATTGGGAATCACCAAGTGGAGACTGGAAAAATACAGCCTGTGAGTAGGGAGGTTAATTTGCTCAGGAGGTTGGAAAACAATGTCTTAACCTCCCTGAAATGTTTTTTGTTGAGAAGATGACCATCCCATTAAGCCTGCAAAACCTTTCAAATTGCATGTATGATAAGCATGGGCTGGGGCTGTGTGGGTGGGGGAGCAGGAGAGCGTCAGCTGGAAAGACGAACTTGTAGAAATGGCACAGGGAAGGAAGGATTGTCCTGGAGAGTTGTCTTCATGTTGTTGATCTTTAGATTGCTGAAGCCCTTAAGCAGTCCTATTTCATTTTATTCTCAGGGTTGGGGGGTTATTTCTATTTTTTTCTTCACTGCCTTTCATTTCACCTTCCCCTGTACCCCGAGAGAACACAACACATGGCCTCTGCTTTAAAGCAATTAAACCACAGAACGGAGCTGGCTCAAGTACAGGGCTTTCAGTTTGTGAGAAGATCTTTGTTGTTGCCCCAGTCTAATCGAACTTGTAAAAGTAACCTCAGAGTGGGAATTAAAAATAATAATAACAAAGTGTTTCAGAAACATCCCAAACCAAAGTTTGAGGCTCTATTTCTGCTCCCTGTGACACTGTCGTCCCCTGTTGCTGAATGATATATAAATGCTTGTCAGCTCCACCACCACTAACAACAGCCATAAACCTGACACGGGTGTCATTGTCATTCGGCAGCTGCTGGTGCTTCCAGGGCACTGAGCTGCTCCGGCCGTGGGACACCGGGGGTTCAAGAATGCAGCAGACCTGTTTGGGCCCTGGAGAGCCACGGGCACCACAAAACCCAGCAGCTCCGAGCCTGGATGAGCTGTGACTCTTGGTGAGACATGGAGTTTGGTGGTTCAAACTTGGACATTGAAGGCAGCAAGCCAGCGTTGGCATGGCTGGCTGGTCCGAGGCTGCGCAGGCTGGCTCCGTGCGGCTACGAATAACTGGCCCTGCAGGGTACTGGACTGACAGTGCCAGGTAGTCCAGTTGTTCACCATAAATTTAGGAAATGTTCCTAATCACTAGATTCATTGCGTTCTGCTCAAGTTGGTTGAAATCAAATAATTTAGTTTCAAGTAATGAGCTTTTTCCTCTAAAACTGTTGTGCCAGAAAGTTTCTGTGGGGTTTTTAAATTGCCTGAGTATAGGTCATCAAGGCAATGTTTAAAATAGCTGTCCTGGTACCCCTCTGGTTGGCATGTGGGGTTAAATCATCCCAACCCTGTTACTACCCCAGAGAGACTAAATGCTGTGATGTCTTGTCCGGTTTGCCACCTGCAAAGAGCCATTCTCTCTAAAACAGGACCATCAATTCACAGGGATTTTATCCTTGGCAGTACGTGGAAAACCATTGCTCTAAGACACAGACATTTTCCTAGTAGGTGGGAGCAGTATTTTGCTTCCAGCTGAATAATTTAGTAATGGTTGAGTTGATTACTCATAGTTATTGACTCTGTATTTGCTGCCTTGGTGATTAAGACGCTCTGACATGCCAGAGGGGATTCAGCAGTTCGGAGGCCGGTGGAGGCTGGTACAGGGATGTTCCCTCCAGGCAGAGATAGAAAACCCTGGGAGGGGAGGAGAGGGAGGAGGCTCAGCTGGGGCTTGAAATCACAGTTAAGTACTGAAGAGGAGGCCCGTGCTGTATAAAAAGAAAGGAAGATCTCAGGAGCACTAACCCAGGGGCTCTTTGGAAGTGAGGTGGCTTGGAGACAGTCTTTATCTGAACCCTATGTAGAAAGGAGGAGCTGAGGCGTGCTTTAGCTTGTGTCTTTCATGTTGAAAACAAGGATGAACCTCATATGCAGGGTTTTTATTCTGGGCTGTCTACTTAAAATTTGTTAAAAAAATTGATTTTTTTTAAAATTTTTTTTTTTTTACTTTTGCTTTCAGCTGACTTTAATAAAACGCGTTTTCAAGGCAATTAACAAACTTTAAGGTACTCCATCTGTCAAATAAAGTGATCCACAGAGCCAGGGAACTGGAACGCTTTAGCAATGCTCCAAAAAGTAACAGAATATGCCTGCACTCAGCTAACACTAGTTGGTGTGAGAGCTGGTAACGCCAGAGTTGGAGAGGAAAAAGCTTTCCTAATCACCTCGGTTAGCCCAGAAGGCTTTCTGGCTTGCAGCGGAGCAGGGGGAGCTTCGTGATGGTGGGGATGCAGTTTGACAGAGGAATATTTAGATTCATTCTGTCAGTCCAGGTGAGTCATACCTTGCATAAACCCCATCTGTTAAGGAAGGGCAAGGGAATAATCAAGAAAACTGTGACTTTAAATTGCAGCTGTTCAAGACCCGATGTTTGCCCCTGGAGCTGTGAGGGCTAATTACCCTGCTAGGATCTCCACTCTGCCAAGAGCCGGCTGTTACTAATACCAAAGCCAAGTCTGATATCTCTGTTTTCTGCCGTGCTGCAGTCAGAGGAGGGGACCTGCCTAAACGTGAGGACTGATGTGGCTTCTGTGTTACTAAACAAACAGGATCTCCCTTGGTTGAGTTTTCCTCCCTCCTTCCCACCTCATTTATATCTAGATTCAAGCCAAAATAACTTCATCAGTTACAGACAGACGTGGTCTGAGCGATTTTGTAGACAGCCATCAAGTACAGCTTAAAACTGAAACTGTTTCAGTGGAATATGCTTCCCTTGTAGGTACAAATGGAAAGCAAGATACCAGCCTTGGGGGGCTTTCAGTTATATATTGGCTATAGATACTGTTCCTGTTGGGTATAGAACACGATGAAGGGAACAGCGGAATGAGGAGTAGTATTGAGTCCTAGGTTTTTAATTGTGGCTTGGGTATTGTAGAGGAAAAGTTTGTGGTTGGGAAGGAAAGAAATGCAATCACTTCTTAACCATCCCCTGCATTTACAGAACAGAAGGCAACTGACTGACGGAGCGGTAAGGGCAGTTAGTCTGAAATTGTGAGGAATTGCTTTGACTCTTGGTTGGATAATGTTAAAATGAAGTTGGTGAATTCATCATAATTCTGAAAGGACATTAGCTTGCAACAGCATGAAGAAACCACGCGGCTCCGTACATGAGTTATCGCAAACGGGAATTAGAGTAGTAAGTTTTGCAAATCATGTATTTGATAGATCTTTGGCAAGGCTTCAGCTGACTGCTCAGCTAGCTTGCATAGCACTGCCTTGCTTGAAGAAGCTGGTGTCTTCCAGGAGTGCAAATCAACCATAAAATTTGAGCTAAGGATATACAAAAGCAGTAGGACATGTCAGAATGGACTTGAGGTGTATCTTGCTTGCTGGTAGTTGTAACCACCGGCTTTGGGCTTCCTGTCTCCTGTGCATTCAGGACCTCATGCATTCTTTATAACCTGTGCTACACACCATGAGCTGTAAATTTTCATAATTCTTTTTATTTAATAAAATAATGAGAGGGAGAGAGTTAACATTTTAATATGTAGTTCTGTGTTTTATGATTCCCTCTAAAAGGAGCGTGTATACTTTTCGAGCAACGTTGGTTTGCTTTGGCATGTGATTCATAGCAACATAGCTCTTTCTAGCATTCTGACTTGAGTCATATATTTTTACACTAAACATCTTATTACCTTAGTTTTATTATTTCAGAATCAAAGGAGAGCTTGCAAATGTCTATGACTGCAGACCAGAGGAATGTTAATGAATAGTGCTATTGAATTTTCAGGTTTTAGCTGTTCTGATCTTAAAGAATATAACTGTAAGCAAAAATATTATGCAAGCTGAATAAAATTTAAATAAATACGGACCAGATGTAACTATAGGGGCCTATAAAATGTAATACAAATATTATCCACTTCCTTAAAATAAATCTGTATTTTAGTATGAAAAATTATATTCATATTGATGTTGTGGGTTAATCTTTTTTATGAAAGTTGGCAAGTGATCACCATCTCTTGCAAGGGCTTGTTCTTAAATGGGAAACAGACCTTTTGTTTTGACCTTGGGTAGAGGAGGTTTTTCAGTCTCATGCAATGTGAAGCATTTTTACATTAACACGGTAATACATTTTTACATTCTACAGCCTGGTTTATTACAGTAGTGTTTGGCTTAGGATTTTGGGGGCCTGTTAATGGTTTGTGAATGCTAGAAATTGCAAAATATTGGGAGTGTTAGAAGGAGGTATATACAACCCGATGCCATTAGACAAACCCCTTCAAGAAGTTATTTGCTTGGAGTTGACCTTCAGCTTTTGTTGCCAAACTGTTATCTATTTTAGATTCCATTTAGATCTGCAAATGGAAGCTCACAGATCATAACATAACACTTGTCATTTCATCTGCCCCCAAATAACCAGCAGCTGGATTTATTTTAACTACTGAGAGGTTCTTACACAGGGGTAATTCTTCAGCAAAGCACCGTGTGCAACTAGTTGATTCCTACTTTATCTGTGAACCAGCCTGTAAAAATAAAATGACAATTTTACTACTCTGGACAAAGTATTATCAAAGTGTAAAAGGAACTAACTAACGATATTTTACTTACCCTGGGAAAGAGATAAGTCTGTAATCCTGCAGTCAGCAAAAAAAACCTACCCAAACTTGTAGCTTTATTATCTTTAATAAATGCTAATTCAGTGTAACATTTGTAGCTGTGTAGGAAATTTGTTGGAAACGTGTGATATTAGCTGAGGATAACACAATTTGCCAGCTAAATTAGAAAACATCTTTTCCTGAATGCTGTTTTATATGTAGCATACCTTTTTGCATCCTTAGGAAAGTGCTCTAATCCATGTGGAAGGCTTCATTTCTTACACCAGATTCAGAATGATGGTTAGTGGTTAGATTCCTTCACCTCAACTACAAACCAAACAGGCATGTAAAATTCACACAATTCAACAGTTTGCCCTGCCTGCTTTCCAGCACTGCCGAACCACATGGGTTCCCAAAAATCTGGTGTCTCTGTTTTGACCTGGACGTTTGGCATGGTTGTCCATGTGTGCTCAGAAGGGCCTGTTCTGGGGCACCTTTTCACCATATGGTGATCCCCTTCAGTTTGGGACAAATGGCTAGTGATGGTGTGGTGGTGAGAGCCTTGTAGCTGGATTACAGAGCTACAGATCTGGTTTCTTCCCTCAGGACTGTTTGGGGATTTTTTTTGTCTAAAGATTAGCACCTTAGAAGACACGTCTTGGAAATGTCTGGGATTTCTTACCCAGTGTCACTCTGTACTGATGATTATCTCAATCCTCAGCATGTAGTGGTTCACCTTCCTTCTGCGAAGCACCTTCGATCCTCTCAAAATCATGGCTGGGTCTTGTTGATTGAAACAGCACAGCAAAGAGGAGCTGTTGGTTCAACGAGGCTCAGTGCTGGGTCCTGCTCTTGGGTCACAGCAACCCCAGGACACACTACAGGCTTGGGACAGAGCGGCTGGAGAGCTCCCTGGAGGAGAAGGACCTGGGGGTGTTGGTTAACAGGTGGCTGAACATGAGTCGGCAATGTGCCTGGGTGGCCAAGGCCAACAGCATCCTGGCCTGTATCAGCAATGGTGTGGCCAGCAGGACTGGGGCAGGGATCATTCCCCCAGGGCATTGGTAAGCCTGCATTTCGAGTGCTGTGTTGTTTTGGGCCCTTTGCTACATGAAAGACATTGAGGTGCTGGAGTGGATGTAGAGAAGGGCAACAGAGTGGTGAAGCCTCTAGAGAACAGATTGTATGAGGAGTGGCTGAGGGGAGACCTTGTTGCACTCCACCACTGGTTGAAAGGAGGTTGTAGCCAGGTGGTTGTTGGTCTCTTCTCTAGTGTAACAAACAATAGGATGAGAGGAAATGGCCTCAAGTTGCACCAGGAAAAATCTCTTCATCAAAAGCATTGTTGAGCACTGGACCAGGCTACCCAGGGAAGTGGTGGAGTCACCATCCCTGGAGTAATTTAAAAGACATGTAAGGCTTAGGGACATGGCTTAGTGGTGGGCTTGGCACTGCTGGGTTAATGGTTCAACTCGATGATCCTAAAGGCCTTTGCCAACATAAATGATTTTATGATTCTATAAAAACAAAATTAATGTTATCTCAGTTGAAGAAATTGTTGTGCATTATCTGCAGCAGATAAGGACTATCCAGTACTATGCATGAAACCTCTTTACCAAAATTCAGACCTTTTTCCTTGTCAAATCCAGCCAGCACCAGGTACATGGGGATTTCTCTGCTCCAGTTCTTTTGAAATCTCCCACCTGCTGCGTACTGATGCACCTTTTATCACATGATGGAACTTCATCAAAATATCCATGGTATTTAATGTTTGAGCCTCCTTCACATCTTCTGTCCTACTCCTTCACCCTCTACTCCCAGCATTTGCAAGTAACAGACTGGGGCTGATTTTCGGTGGCAAAGGGTACCTTCATTGAAACCTCCTGCTTGTCCTTCTAAAGAGCAGCTGCCTAGAAGAAAAGAAACCCTGGAGAGGCTGGCTCAGAAGCTATAAACTTGCAGAAAACGTGTGAGCAGTCAGAGCCTGAAGCCAAACAGCTCGTGAGCCTTTCTCACCGCTGTTTACAGTTCCATGGGCTCGGTCAGTGATTTTCCTGAATAGGAAGCTGGCTTTACCACCTTCCTCCCAAAGGCTCAATCAAGATGATGCTATGTGGTCACTGCCTGGGGCCTCTGCTGTACCAGTTCTTGACATTTGAGATGCAAAGATTAAGCTGTCATTCTTCTGAATTTAATTCTTAATGTTAGCGCTTCTATTTATGCTCGCTGCTGATGGGTGAGTTTGACATTCTTCCCCCACCACGTCTCTGAAGTTGTTATAAATCAAGCAGAAAAAATATCCACAGCTTCAGGGGGATAATTGAGATCCGATTCCCTGAGAGTTCAGGGCTGTCCCCCTCCCTCAGCTGGAAGGAGATGCAACATAGGTCACACTGCACACATTTTACAAGCTGTGTTTGCCACATATGGGTTCCCAGAGTGGGTGCTGATTTCTGTAAGGATGCCTTACCCTCACTGTTCAGTAGTCATCCACTCTGCACCAGCGTTGTTCTTGCAGGCGTTGACCAAGAAACTCCCTGAACTCTTACTTGTCCATTGTTGCCTTCTCTTCTACATCCAAAGCCTCTTCTGTAGAATCATTGTGAGAGCTGTCACTGTGAGCCTTCCCCTTGCTCAAGGAAACTGTGCAACAACCATGGTATTCCGCTAGTAAAGCGAGTGTTGCTGCCTCACAGCTCAAATCTGAAACTCACAAAATACCCTCTGATATACCATGTAACAGGCTTGGTAAGCATTACAGCTTGTTAACAGGTTTGGTGCACACCATAGATGAACCAGGTATGCTTTTGACATGCCTGGGAACTATTTTGGCTTGCAGGTGGTATTTTTAAAGCGATGAAGCCATTTGGCTTCGTCTCATTGGCCTGTGGGCCCTTTGATAGCCTTCAGTATTCAACCCAGGATGGCAGTCTCAGCAGTAGCAGCTTCCCTTCTGCTTTGTCACTCAGTGTTTCCATGGTCAGATAGTCTTAAGTTTACACCTGTGACTTTGTTTAGCAAAGAAAAATGCTGTTTATAAGCCCTGGCTTGTATTCTGCATCCTTCCGTCCTGGTCAGGAATGTCCAGCTCTGCAGTAATTCCCAGTTTGTGTGATGGCCCCAGACTATTCCTTGTCAAAATATACAAAGATTAAAGCTGCAGTTTGTTGAATGGATTTGTAAACCTTATGAAGTATGTGCTTTCAGCAGCTGGATGTCTTTCTTTAAACAGCCGCCTTCCTGATATGGGAGTGTTTTTATTGCCCCCTTCTGCACAAACAGATTTTGGGACTTGCCAAGCAAAGTGCCACAGTCTGTATGAAACTGGTAGGGAAAGGAGATGGGGAAGGATGGGAGCATGAAACTGGTAGGGAAAGGAGATGGGGAGGGATGGGAGTGGAGATGTGTCCAGAGCCACCAGGAATTCACAAACTCCAGTTGAGCATTGACACTGCTTTCCCTTCTTCTGTCTCTATTGATTAATTGATTTTGAATCATTTAGGCCTTGACTTCTAGAGATATCAAGCACACAACTGAAATTGAAGCTAGTGAGCTTAAGCTGCAGACATTCTGTAACCAAAACCCATCCTTTAAGTAAATGCTTTGTGTTCTGTTAGTCATGATAGAGCCTTTTTTCTTTTTTTTTTCCTTTCTGAGGCCCAAGAGGGGGGTTACAGCTTAAGTCTGTAGTGTGTTGGTAGAGTCCATACAGACTAGGCCTTAGATGGTTGGAGTGTGACATTATATCCCATTACTGAGTCAGCTTCTTTTAAAATATTGGTATAACTAAAAATGTTCAGAAACATCAGTAGGGTTCTGGAGGGTTTTTTTGATGATTTGTCATGGATGAGCAAAACTAGCTGTCTTGTCCAGATCCCACTAGATCCAGTGGCAAAAGGTTACTTCTGGGTTAAATGATCCCAGAACTACCAGAGGAAAGATGTCTGTTTGTCATAGTTTATAAATGAAGGAAGGTAAATCTCTCATGTTTATGAACTCTCAAAGATCTTTGCAGTGCATCGTGAATGTGTTTCTTCATTCCAGTTTTAATGAATTTGATAAGCCTGATTCAACTATATGACTCTTTCAAAAAAAACCCAACCTAGGTAAGAAAAACAGTGCTTTGGCAGGTCAGTGAGATGTTTCCTTCTTTGGGGTAGGCACAGACCGACCAGGAATGTACCTTTTCATGCCATATGTATTTTTAGTTCTAGGTCTGGCTTCTAACACATGCAGGAACCACAGTGTAATACTGAATTGTTGCCTTTTCAAATAGATGATGCTGATTATCCAACCCGATAACACTCAGTGGTTCCTGAAGCTGAGCTTGAGGAATGTGCAGTTTTACATTTAATAGTGCAGCACTGGGAGAAGCTGGTAACTCCAGTTCATTGACCATTTCCAAAGCAACCCGAGATGGAAAATTAACTTAAGGAAATGTGATTGAAAGCTCAGAGGTTAGCAAATACCAGACTGAATGCAGTTTGAACAAGTTCAATTTCATTGTCTTGTGTACATGCCCTGTGTGCTGTTGCATGGTCACGTTGCTGTTTCATCCTCTGCCCTAGTGTGTCCTATGCGTGATGCTGTCTTAAACGAGCTGGCTGATATTTTGTTATCTCTTTGGCCACTTCTAAATGCCTCCCTTTGTAAAGAGTTTAAACAAAAGTAAAGCGAAGCGCGCTGTGGATGCTCTAAACCACAGGCTCAGCTTTTTCTCAGAGTTACTTGTGATCAGCCTCAGGTGAAAAAACACACCTCGCTGTCACCCTCCTGGCTCTCACTCAGGCAGGAGGAGCTTGTGTTGACTTAAAGTTACATGATCGTTTTTAGAACAAAGGTAGCTCCCAAAAAAACCCTCCCAAACCAACCCACCCCACAACAGAGAGAAGATGTAAGACGTGTAGCAGGATTTCAGTGGCGCTGCTGAGATGGATGTGCTTGTGTTGTTCTGTCCCACTGGTAACAGCCATTCTGGTTATTTCAAGAAAACCCTGCAGTTGCCAATGGCAGATATATATAGATACATTTTTCTTTTCTCAATCAAACCATTCTTTTGATTTTCCTAATTACCTCAGGACGCAGCTCATAGTATTTTGCCTTCATTTATGCAGATTGAAATCTGTTTTTCCCCCCATCTGGGACGCTTGTATCAGCTGTAATCCATTTGTGATTAAAATCCTTCGGGCTTTTTGCAGGGACTGGTGTGTGTGTATCAAAAGGAGGAGGCTCGTGGCAGTGGGGCTGTGCTCCGATGGCTGCGGAGCGGCTCTGGATACATGTCCACATGGTGTGGTGGGAGCGAAAGGGAACGATGCTCTCGATGGTGTCTTGATCAGAGCGCTCGCTTAAGGGCATTTGAGTTTCCCTTCTGTTCCACACGCACCGTGTGTGCTGGGAAAGGATGGCAAAGCAACACAAGGGGCGAGGAGGGGGGTTAACTTGGTGGTGAGAGATGTAGTATCTAACAGCGCTTTCAGAACATGGCAGCACTGTGTTCTACCCCAGCAACTATTTCCTGCTCCTGCTCCAGGGAAGGCAGCGCACAGCCGGGCTTGCAGGCTGCTTAACCTCATGGTTTTAGTGGTGAATGCCATGGAAAGGCTCCTGTCTTAACTGGTACATTGAACTGGTGAAGGACCATCACAACCATAGCATTTTTGGAGGGATATTTTTCTGGGGATGGGTTATCTGATACCTACAGATCTAAAAATCACTGGTATTTATCCAGAGCTGTTATGGAGTTCATGGAGAAGTGGGTATGCTGAGTGTTTGTTGGTGACATGGGAGAGAGGACTGTGTCCCATCCTTGTAGCTGTCAGGACCACAGCTGGAGTGCTGCAGCAGGACATTCACCTATTTGTTTTAGGGGGAAAAAAAAAAAAAGAAAGAAAAAGAAAAGAACCAGAGCAGAACAATGCAAAGGGAAAGCACCAGCAAGAGAACAGTATGTTCTTTGTAATGCTTTTTCTTTGGGGACATCTATTGCTGGCAATAAGATTAAATCACTGAAACCTTCCCTGAAGCTACATCTGCCACTGCCTACATTTTCCAACCTCAGTAATAAACTAACATTTGCCATTGTTCGTTTCTTCTGGATTTCATTTCTTACAGATTTAACCAGCGCTATTTACCACAAGGCATTCGGTTCTCGCTTAAAGCTGAGATCTGTGCCAAGTCCCTAAAAATATTCATAGCTCCAAAGAATCTGGTTTTAAATAATATCATAAAAAGTAGATGATATTAATGCAGCGGTTCACACTGAGTTCACGTACTGCTGATGCCAGTGTAGAAAAATGATGGAAGCCCAAGAAGCTCTAGACAAGTCTACCTTGAAAGTGATGAACAAAATCCCCTTTGCCTTTTTACTGTCTGTGTTTTAATTACAGTGGTGGTTTTCTTATCTCAAAATGTGAATGAAAGTAAATAAATCTGTGTTACGGTCTTGCTTATGCTAGCCCTGGAGCGCTGTGCCGCTCACCGTGGAGCTGTGGGCTGTGTGGGCCATGGCTGGGGTGTTTGGGAGGAGAGGACTCACAGCACCCCTTCTTCCCACAGGATGCCATTGTGATCCATGAAGTTTACGAAGAAGGGGCGGCAGCCCGAGATGGCAGGCTCTGGGCTGGTGATCAGATCCTGGAGGTAAGCCAGTTTCTGGGTGTATCGGTACGCTTATACCTTTATCACGTGTACCCATGTTCGATGCAGTGTAGGGTCCTTGTAGGGGAAGGATATCACTAGCGGGGTCTGGACTCGAAACTTCTCTTTTGCTGGGAACATCCTGACAAATTCCTGTTTCCTTATATATTCATGTAAACTGAAGGTACAAATTGAGAATATATTAAATCTAATTGAGCAAGGCAGTTCTCGAATTACATAGTTCAGCTGTCATGTCCAATAGCTTGGTATTATTCATCTGTTTAATCTTTCATTCGGGGGCCTGTGCTGCTGCCGCCGCTCCAGTATCTCTGGGTACCTCCACTTGCAAACCAAGCACTGAGCTGGGCGAGCATGGGGCGAGAGGGCGCGGGCAGCTGCAGTATCGCTGCTGAAAAACCCGCAGTGCCTTCAGGCCGTGGTTCTTAGAACCAATGAGCACCTGGAATTATTTCTGTGAATAAACATCATGGGGTTGGGGTTTTTTACTCCATCCCCCATCCCTGCAGATAAGCTTGGAAATGGAGGAGGGAAAGGGTTAAGGACAAAGTGTTGGTCTGGAAATGAGACTTGCGTCAGGCCGGGGTTCAGCGCAGCTGCTTGCAGCCTCTCGCTGTCAGATCAGGACAAATTCCCAGCTTGGCCATTAAGGCTTCGGTGTGTAGGGTTAGAAAAATAGCAAGGGGTACTTGGGGACTTGTCTTTACAGCTCTTGCATTGAAAATATTTTTTTTAGTGCTAAGGCTGACTGTTGTTTTTGTTTTATAAATAACTGTGTATTAACAGAGCCCAATAATTAGGGGATAAAAATGGGGAAGGTTTATTAATTCTTCTCTGGCCAAACAGGAAAGTGCTAATGTTTGTGTGCTGTAATATTGCTGTTGGTTCAGCTTTTAAAAGCCATACTAATGAATCAGAAAGGTGGCTCTGAGTCGGTTTTGGATTAGCATGATAAAGCACACGTACATGCCCGTGTCGAGAAGAGAATACCGGTGTGGTATATAAATAAATGTGTGTGGAATTAGTTCTGAATGAACATAAATACTGCAGATTGGCCTTAATTATATTAATGTGAAATTAAGTATGATTATAACTGCATATCTAGAAATACTAAGAAATATTTTCATTGCCTTAGAAGTTAATATGTTATCTAAGTAGATTTCCCTGTATTATTGTTCAGTCTCAGTTCGTGCTGCTTCCCAAAGAGACTTCCCAAATATTTAAGTGTTGATATTTTTCCTATTAAGAAATAAAAGATTATTTTGTCAACAGAACATTGACAAAGGGTATATCTGAGGATCAGGCTTGGCAAAATGAGGAGATGAGGTTTGAAGATGCAGGAGTGGGGTGACAGGATTTTTTCTTCTTTTAAAACTTGAGCGTTCGACCAAACTTCTTGCTCTATCTGATGTTGCTGAAATGCTCTGAGTGCTTTCAGGTTACGGTAGGAGAAACGTAACTGCACGCTCCAGGAGCGGTCTTGTGTGCCATCTATTGGAGTACGGCAAAATAACCATGGAACGTGTCCCTCCTGGGCCACGCTGTGTCTGTTTCCCATCGTCTGTGATTCCTCCTGTCCTCGGCAGTGTTGGGAAGCCGGAGAGAAGGAATCTGAGCAGTGAGAGGTAGAGGAGAAGCTCAGAGGAACGCGTCCATCTTTGCCTAGTTGTAAGAAAGCAGAAGGGCTTGTGATACTGGCATTTTAAAAGGGAAGAACACCCCCAAAAATTCCAAGCCGAAATGTTTCAATAGCTGTGATTTAACTCCAGGCAGTGGCACAAAGCACTGAGCTCGAGCCTCTGGAAATGGGAGCACTAAATTAGAGTGCCAAGGGGTGTCAAATTGACAAATTTGCCCTCTCATGCTAGGGTAGGGCGTGAGGAAAAGATCATTTATACATGTCATTTGGAAAGAAAACACTGATTATTTCAGGTGAACGGGATCGATCTGCGCAACGCCAGCCATGAAGAAGCCATCACCGCCCTGAGACAGACACCCCAGAAGGTCCAGCTGGTTGTTTATAGAGATGAAGCACACTACAAAGATGAAGAAAACTTAGAGATTTTCTATGTAGATATACAGAAGAAAACAGGCCGAGGACTAGGGCTCAGCATAGCTGGGAAACGGTAAGAGGGCCTCTCTCTGCACTTCAAATGAGAAATACTCTGCTTTCCGCCATAGGAGCTACTACTGTGCTGTTAAATGGAATGTGAAATAAAGGATAAACTCTGTAGGGACTGGAATTTTGTATCCAAATAGCTTAAAGAATGCCTTGGGAATGTGGTCCTGGCTGCTCTGTGTAGCCACGGAGCCTGTGTCCTGCTCGGAGCATGGACACGCGCAGAACCGGGAGCTCACTGTTGCACTGGCTTCAGTGCAACTGTGTTTTGGGGCTCACAAGCCCTAGCCATGGTTTTTCAGTTTTCAAAATGGGGAGAGAAACCTTCTCGTTTCCACACACTGGGATACACCTTTGGAAATGCATCCATGAGTTAGATTCAGCCCTGACTCGGGTTCAAAGGGAGCAAAGGAAGGTAAGAGGCTGAGTTAGACCCAAATCCCGAATGATATCAAAGTGAAGTGGAGAACTTTACACAGAGAGGGGTTGGTGATGGCTGCTGAATCCAACGTGCCTTTTTACTGATGGATTTCTAAAGCATCACTATTAGATCACTCGAACCAGAGCATTGATAGATTTAATCTTTCATGACTGGAAGAGATTTATGGCATGAGACTGGCAAGCGCTCGCTTGGTCTTGGTGTGTAAGAGTCAGATTGCTCCTCTTCCCTATTATTGCCAAAAAGAATTTATCTTCCCAATTACAAATCATCATCTCCTCATCCTGACTGTGGATGGTCAGCAAAGTTTCCACAGCAGTTTTGGGTTGTTTTTTTTACAAGAGTGGCTATGTTTAAGCCAGGTGTTGTGAGCAGATTGCGGGCTGGGTAATTAATTTAGCTTATGTAAATTACTCTACAGATGGTAATCGCCGTCTCCAGCCCTCCCGCCTTTGCTTTTCTGCAAAACTTTCTGTACTGCTGCTGCTAACCACTTTGCTGTGGGGGTTTCCACCTTAGGGGTAGCCTGATTTAATGACACCTGGATATAATTTGGGCTGTGAAGTGTTGCATCCCTTCCCTGTGATGGAGCTGGGAAATAAACAGATTCCCTTCATCTTTGTGGGGGGAGGCTCGCTGCCTGCTGCAGGAGCACTGCTGCATCACTGCGTTTGCTGCCACGTAACTCCTGTGCCAGCTAGGAAAGTCTCCTCTGCAGATTTCTCCCTGTTCTTCTGTTGGGAGGGAGGGATGGTCTCTGGGCTTCTGGGAGATAAACTGAGCTGAGTTTTTGGGGGGAATAGAGAGAAAGAAATATCTGAAGCTGCGTAATTCATATTGGGCACATCAGGAGACGGTTTAAGTCCATCTTAGACTGATCCTTGGCTTTTTATTCATACAGGAGGTATTTTTCATGAATCTTGAAGGAACATGCAGTCAGAAGTAACAGTTCAAGGGGGATGACAGCATTAAATATAGCAAAACACACCTTGGTTTTACACTCAGACGGTTGAATGGGGTGTAAAACTAGCTCTTCCTCCACTCACAGGTTTCTTTTAATGCCTTTTAAATGCAAGTAATCTAAATTGGTCTCCCAAAGAATATTGGATTGTGTAATTAGCCATATGCTTCTTGCATTGTTAGAAATGGAAGTGGAGTGTTTATCTCTGACATTGTTAAAGGAGGAGCCGCAGACCTAGATGGAAGATTAATTCAAGGAGATCAGATTTTGGCTGTAAATGGAGAGGATATGAGAAATGCCTCGCAGGAGACTGTTGCTACTATACTTAAGGTGAGTACATAACATGTTTTAAGATGCTGAATTGCAGTTACTCACACTGTGCAAAGTAATTATCCTGAAGTGCTGTTTGCACATAGGTGGGACCACTCGAGCTGAATACTGAGACAGGATTTTCATCCCAAAGAACTTTTGGAGATTGGTTGAATGTCCAGAAGTGGAATGATGGGAAGCAGGAAAACACAGGCACTTGCTTGAGAATGCAACTGCCTGCTTTGTATGTTAGCAAAGTATTTTGAAACCTGAGAGTCATGTGGTCCAGAAGTGAAATAAACCCCTTAGGCTTTGCTGCACTAACCTGCAGCAGTAAAACGGCACCTGAAATCCCTTTCCATCTTACAAGGGTGATTTTGTACTCTGAAGTTGTATGGTCTGAGAGAAGTTGCCTTTTTCTGTTAAGAAGCACACAGCTGATCGAGCTGGAGGAGAGTGGGCAGGGGTGACCTGATGTTGCCCTCCCCCCACCCCATGCAGCTCCCAACCTGTACCCAGGGTGAAAGGGTGGGTGGGAGTGATGCTGCAGCCCCACTTCTATTCAAAACTGCACCTGGAGACAAGGGCTTTCCCCCTGCTATTGCTGCTAGTGTTTCTACCTGTGATTTCTGTCATTCTTGAACAGAAAGGCTAATTATTTCCTTGCTTTTTCCATTCAGGGTTGGTACCTGGCCAAAAATTTACCTATTCAAGAATTGGAAATCAGTGATCCAAGGGTTTATTATTAAGTCCAATCCATATGTGTTAAATTCAACCTTTTCTGCAGCATTTTTCCTCTGAGGTCTTTTTCAGGAGCATATTTAGCAGCAAATGTTGGGGGAAGGCATGTGTTTATTTTTACTGAGTAATTCCCCATCTACAGTTTGCCAGCAGGACGATTCCTACTGGCTTCAGTAAATAGGATAGAGCTTCAGGATGGACCTAAACCCAGGGCCGGGTTCTTCTCCTGTTCCCTAGATACAAACATTAATGTTTTGAGCAGCCCTTGTGGTTTTCTTCACAGAGTCATGGTGTGGAGTATAAACATCATTCTCTCTGGGAGAGCTTGAAGTACTTCACATCCACATAAATCATTTGTTGTTTTGTGTTTTCTCTTTTCCCAAGTGTGCCCAAGGCCTAGTGCATCTTGAACTTGGAAGATTGCGAGCTGGATCGTGGTTATCAAGGAAAACATCCCAGAACAGCCAGGTTAGTGATGAATTCATACCTATAATATGAAGCTGGGAAGGGCAGGACAGTGCACAGGCTCCCTCCTTCTGTGGGCACTTACTGCTGAGGGTCTGGGACAAAGTCTTTGATCACAATCATTTTCTGTGCTGAACTGCACAGTAAGTGCCGTGCTGATGAAGTAGAAGAGCTATTCAGTGCGTGGGTTTGTGTTGTTTAAGGAGTGTCTTCCTGAGGCACACCAAAAACTCCTAACAGCTTTTCTCCAGTGGTGATGCCCGGAAATTTTTTAGACCTGAAAAAAAATGCTTGAATGTATTTTCTGCAGCTGTTTTGTCAATCAAAATGAGTTAATGAAACTGAACTGTATCTTTGCCCATCTTGTGGCAGAACCACAGGAGAGCTGCTTTGCTCTCAAAGAAAACACAGAGCAATTTCCTGCTTCGCTTGCTTTTTACCTGAAGCGAGGACAACAATTCATTTTTCAATCAGTGCAGGGCTTTTCCCCTCTCCCTGCACCCCTGAATCAGCTCAGACACTGATACCATTCCTATTAAAGCCTGAGTACTGCAAGGGAGAAAAGCAAGGCAAGATGACTTCGAAAACTTCTCTTTTAATGGATTTTCCTTCCGCAGCCTGGCTGCTTTGCCGTGATATTTAAGCTGTCAGTGTCCCTGAGAGAGACAGGCTGTGCTTCTATTGCTTTGGGCTATTTTGCCACCTCTCTGCCCAGAGGCAGCTGTTGGGGGCCCTGGGGACATCACCCACTCACCTCCCATGTGCAAGTGGGCAGGGGAGGCTGCACACGGGTGGGATCCAGCCGCTGCAGATGCTAAAAGAAGGTCTCAGCTTTGGAAATAGGGAGGAGGACCTGTGGGAGGGTAAAGGGGGGGATGTAAGTTACAGCAGGAATGCTTTTAAAGGAGGTTGGTAAGAGGGAAGCTTTGACCTTGATGTTGTGCATGAACGACCCAAAAAGGGGCGCCAGAATCATCGTCCTGTGCCATGATTTCTTAACTTCCCAAAGGCCAGCAGTGATCCAGCCTGCTGTATGTAGGGGTGCAGTGTCAGGAGGGGCCAAGGAGCCCGTAGCCATGCTGAACAGCTGGGCTAAGACCAGCTTTAAAAAGAATGACTAAACGTCGTTGGAGAAACATCTGTTCTACGTGCAGTGGGCAAGGAAAAATGAAATAACAGGGGGAAATGATACTGGTTGTGTTAAGTAAAGGCAGCAGTCTTAATTGTTACTTTCTTTTGGTCACTTTTTCAACAGCTAGTCTAAGGTCAGCAAAAACCCAGTATGACACACCATAGCATCCAATGTGATTCTGAGTGGAAAATCAGATCAAACAACATCATCTCCCTTTCTTTGTAGCATGAGAGACTCCTGCAGATAATTCTACAGATAATTTCTGTCTTCCTTTTAATACAAGAAGCTGTAATTGCTGTTCTCTGTGCAGAGCCACTCAAGAGCCTTCCTCTTGCTGCCCCTAAGTGACTCGGGGATTTTGAAAACCGAATAAATGTTTCTCAGCAAAATCATTCCAAGAGTTATAAAAATATTGGCAGGGAATACAGCAAATCGGCTTGAAATGATTCACACAACTGTGAGCGATGTCTTAGAAGCCACTGGCCAAGAGCATCCAGAACTTTTGTCCTCACTTGGCTTTTCTTCTTGGTCTGTTGCATACCTTGAACAGGAGAAATACATAGCTCACAGTACAGGGCAGTGGTTTCTTTCACACACATTCCAAATTACATTAACTGACCCATGAACTGGCAACTCAAGGTGGAGACTGCACTCAGCCTGTTGTTGGTCACTGACAGCTGCATGCTGGTCAGAATGGATAAGAGCTGCCAGGGCTTCTGATTTGCTGCCTAGTGCATTTAAAGGGAGAAAGCTCTGCTGGGGATGGAGAAGTATAGTCTGGACCTTTGTGTTGTATAAGGCAGCGTAGTCGAAAAGGTCTGGCATTGGTGAAACCTGATGTTTGGATGCATTCCCTAAGCTGATAATGATGTTTTCTCAAGGGGCAGAGTATGAATATAAAGGCAGATATGAGACAGGGGGAAGGAGAACCGGGAAGGGTTCATATGGTGCATAAACATCTGTCTGCGGACGCTCTCCCTTTTGTCACCCGGCGTGTTGTTCTGGAAATAAGAGTAAGGTCTTGGTCAAATGAAACGAGCAGGGACAACTACAGGACCTGTAATCAGACAATATAGCCAGCTAAAATAACGAAGCTGGTAGGTTACTGCTGCATATCAAGGTGGGTGGAATTGTTCTCTCTGACTGTGGGAAAGGAGCTGTTACAGGTCTTGCTGGATGACCCATGGGGAAGATGCCTGCAAGCTTCAGCAGCAGCCATCGTCTCCCCTCCTCCTCCCCTTCTCATACTCAGAGCAGGAATAAGCAAAGGAGGGGCTTAATCCTGCTTCTTCCAGACCTGATCTGAACCATGTACATATGGGATGCTACAGGTGTGCTCACAGCTCAGGACGGGGTCTGGCAGGTTCTTCTCCCTTTGGAAGTGAAGTTGGAGGGCTTTGCATTGCGTGGCCGCTGTGGGATTTCCAGGCTGGTTGGCACAGAGCACAGCTGTGCCCGTATGCTACAGGAACCACTTTAAAGTTAATGTTTGGGTTTGACTCGTGGGTTTTGATTTATTTTTAACTTCAGGTGAGCCAACAGAGTGTCCATAGCCACTTCCACCCGGCGCTTGCTCCGGTCCTCTCTACCTTACAGAATTTTGTCAGCACTAAAAGATCTTCAGGAGACGTATCACAGAGGAACTCAGGTACCATCTGGGCAACTGTCAGAGTAGCTGAACGTTATTTACTGTATCACAGAATCACAGAATTGTAGGGGCTGGAAGGGACCTCCAGAGATCATTGAGTCCAACTCCCTGACAAAGCAGGGTCCCTTGGACAGGTCGTACCGTCGGTGTCCAGATGGGTCCTTGAATATCTCCAGCGAAGGAGTCACCACACCCCCCTGGGCAGCCTGTCCCAGGGCTCTGTTTCCCTCACTGGGAAGAAGTTCTTCCACATGTTGGTGCAGAACTTCCTATGCTTCAACTTGAGGCCATTGCCCCTTTCCTGTCCCCACAGACACTGAGAAGAGGCTGGCCATTTCCCTCTGTCCCCCACCCTTCAGATATTGATAAACATTGATCAGATCCCTTCTCAGGCTGCTTTTCTCAAGGCTGAACAGCCCCAGCTTACTCAACCTTTCAATACCTGAATCTGGTTTTCCTGCTCAGGCTCCCAGAAGACTGATATTTTAAAACCCAAACACTTTCCAGCAGATGACGTTGTTTTTACGCCTGCTAGTAGAGTAACAGCTCCTCTGCTTTAAGTGCAGCATTCCTGTGCCCTGCTATTCCCCGGCGCCCTTGTTCAGAGGCTTAGCACGGACAAGGTTCTCACATTAGAAACCCTTTTCCCAGGGAATAAAGCTGCCACCACTTCATTTATATCGTTGTTACTCACAAGTGTACAAAGGGGCGTTTTGTGCTGAGAAAGTCACAGCGCTCACATTGCCATTTTCAGACTGTAGCAAGTGCTAAATCTACAACCTGTAGTAGCTTGCAGAGAGCCCACGTGTCTCCATGCCCTGACCTCTGTCAGAGCCGGTAACCTTTGCTCACATCCCAGTAGATGTTTCTTCTGCCAGTTCACATGTGCTGGAGGAGGCGTGTGGCTTTTTGGGCAGCATCAAGAAGGTACATCTGTGTACCCTGATCTGGCATCCCCAGGGCTGGGCTTTGCACTGCTGCAGACCTCTCTGTGTCCCAGCCATCCTGCCCTCTGTACATGCTGTAGGGATCTGCACAAGCACGCGTGCATGGTGGAGAAATTAAGAGTCATTAACTCTTGGAGGAGACTAATTCTGCCTGTCTTTGGAAAGGTTCTGAGCGTAGCTTTATTAAACCAGATAGAAGTGAGGTTGGTAGAGCTGAGTTATGCCATCAGCTTTTAGGCTCTTTCGTCCCAGTTCAAATGATTCCTCTGAAGCAGCCTTTTTGGGGGTCTTTTTTTGATCTCTTTTTTGTCTTCGTTTTTGGGTCATTTTTGGGGCCTTTTTTGGGTCTTTTTTGGTCTTTTCTTTTTTTGGTATTTTTTTTCTTTTTCTCTTTTTTTGGTCTTTTTTTTTTTTTCTTTCTTTTTTTTTTTTTCTTTCTTTTTTTTTTTTTCTTTCTTTTTTTTTTCTTTCTTTTTTTTTTTTTCCCTTTTTTGGCGTTTTTTTGGTCTATTTTCACTCTTTTTGAGCGCTTTGAAATGTCCCATGACTAGATACATGCCAGCCAGACTTCCCATCTGTCTATTATTTCCTAATACAGCACAAATTTGGAAGAGGAAACCAATGGAGTCTCAGCAGTCCCAGACCGCCCGGCCGCGTGCCCTACCCCTTTTTTTGTGGTAGGGACGCAGTGATTTATGAATAATAAGCCAGCCTCGAATGGAGTGAAACACACAATAGGGCTTTTCTTCAGAGCGCCACTATTCAATAAATCGCGGTGAGCGGCGGCTGTGCTACAATGGGTGTCACGGTGGCATCCGTCAGCCGGAGCGATTACATCCGTATTCATGGCTGGGTGAAACAGAAATGCCGCCCCCCTCACGTGAGCAGCGCTGCCTGGGTTGGCACAGGAAGGCTCTGCTTCTGCCTGGTGATAACTCTGACTAGGCAACGAGGGACTGTTGTCACCTGACAGTGTTATCTCTTAATTATATTATCTCTTAATTACAGGAGCTAATTGTTTGTTTCTTTATTAGGAGGAGCAGATACAGGCCCAAGGACTGTGGAGATAACGAGGGTCAGTGAGTTATTTTCCATGAATTCACAAAGCTGACATCTTTAACTGGAGTTGTTGGGGTTTGTAGTGTTTCTCAGAAGTAAAATTGGTGTTATTTATGTTTGCAATGGGTTTTTGGGTGCATGCTGGTAGAATGGGACCTGTACGTATGGGCACACACCTGTCCATATTCTCCCTCTTCCATAGTCAAATTACTGCTGACCTCTCCATCACAAATGTTGTTTTGTTTCACTTTGTTTTAGGGACCAAATGATGCGCTTGGTATCAGTATAGCAGGAGGGAAGGGAAGTCCATTGGGAGATATCCCCATCTTCATTGCCATGATTCAAGCCAGTGGTGTGGCTGCACGTACCCAAAGACTCAGAGTGAGTAACGGGGTACCCTCAATATTTCCTATTTCATCTGCCATGTGTCCCATGGAGAAGGGCCATCAAACACTTTTGTGTATGCCATCACTTTGATAATTCCTCCTGGACTCCTCTGCTTCTTTTTAGGTTAAAACAAAACCAGAAAACCCAAACCTGCCCTTTTCCCTTTCTAATGATGATATTGTATCTTGGGATAATGGCAGTTGTCGCCCACACTGGAAAAGTGATAAAAGAAAGAACATTCATGCATTTATGGTTGTCTTTGAATTTGTGTGTTCATCCAGATCCAGGGAGGGCAGCAGCAGGTTCTCTGGAAACTACTGGTGTTTTGGGCATTATTTAGAGCTCAAACCAGACAGAAGCCAGGTCAGGAGTTATTGCTTGATCTGAAGGCCCTTGCAAAGAAATGCCAAAAGGAAACCTTTATATCAGACCCATGGGATGTCTGGGTTTCCAGGACTGACCACGGTGAGCGCTGTCAGTTCTGGAGAGCGTTTCAAGGAATCCTTAGGACTGAAAAGAACTTACTATATAGATATATATGTTTGATTTGGGCTGTGAGATTGACATGTATGTGCTGCTACCTTCATGCCATGTCCCTGCCAGGTTTACACAATAGCACTAAGTGCAAGGGTCAAGATCATTTTTATAGAATCACAGAATCATTAAGCCTGGCAAAGATCTCTGCGATAATCTTGCCCAACCATCCCCCTACCACCTCTATCACTCACTAACCCATCTTCTGAGTACCTCATCCAACCTTTCCTTGAGCACCCTGAGGGACGGTGATTCCACCGCCTCCCCAGGCAGCCTGTTCCAATGCCCAACCACTCTTTCTGAGAAGAGATTTCTCATTTCCCTGCTGGCACAACGTCCCCTGGCACAACTTGCAGCCATTCCCTCTTGTCCTATCATTAGTCATCTGCGAGAAGAGGCTGACCCCAGCTCACCACAGCCTCCATTTGGGGGTTGGAGAGAGCAGTAAGGTCTCCTCTGAGCTTCCTCCTCTCCAGACTGAACAGTCTGAGTTCCCTCAGCTGCTCCTCATAAGACTTGTGCTCCAGACCAGGTTAATGAGATGATGATCAGAAGTGCCTGCTTTCCTGTGCCACACTCACAGTCTGCAAGGGCACACATGAGGACAC
This sequence comes from Laterallus jamaicensis coturniculus, assembly GCA_022605575.1. Taxonomy (NCBI): domain Eukaryota; kingdom Metazoa; phylum Chordata; class Aves; order Gruiformes; family Rallidae; genus Laterallus; species Laterallus jamaicensis. The sequence goes on from JAKCOX010000007.1 coordinate 32,699,083, forward strand.
AAATGAATCCTTTCTGGGTGGGAGGGTGGCAGTGAGAATCTCACTTCCTGCTTGCAGATGGGAGGAGTAAAACCCAAGCCACCTTTGTTTCTCTGATGGCTTTGTTGTTCTTTAAAAACCCTCCTTGTCCTTGCTCTGAAGAATGGAATGATCACTAGCGATGCGGGATTCTCACAAAAGGGACCCTGCAGAAGAGAGCCCTGACTGTGCACTGCCAAGTTCATGAGGAATTTTAAGCATTCTTAATTTTAATTTTCCCTAATGCTAGTAATTTTCCATTACTGTTGTACTTTTAGGTTGGAGATCGGATTGTCAGTATTAATGGACAACCTTTGGATGGGCTGTCTCACGCAGATGCGGTTAATCTACTAAAGAATGCTTATGGGAGCATTATCCTGCAGGTACAGTGATAAATTGAACATGCAGCTGCGTGAGGGTAGATAAATGGCATTTGGGGGTGGTGATGGGGGGGGAAATCCCCTAAGCATCACTGGCACAAGGCATCACAGAATTGCAGGGTGCTTCCTGATGGGAATTACACAGAATGAAAGCACAAAATCATTTCCATTCAGAAATTCTTTATTGCCACTCACACAGGCTGCGAGCGTGGGTCTATAAAAGCCTAACAAAGGGAACAGAAGAACTTGTTGCTACACATGAGGAATCAACAAGCTTCCAAGTTTTGTTAGGTTCATTAGTTGGGGTTGTTTTTCCATTTGAAGTTAACTAGGAACAAGAAATTACCTCTGTGTGTGTAGGCATGCTTGTGTGTAACCAGTGTGTGACCACACTGCCCACAGTCTTTGAGGAAAGGAGAGGAGGAGAGGGGAGGGGAGGGCAGGAGAGGAGAAGGAGAGGAGAGGGAAGGAGAGGGGAAGAGAAGGAGAGAGGAAGGAAGGATATAAGGAAATGCTGGCAATGTTTAGTAAAAATGACAACGTTGTCATTAGGACAGTGCTGCCTAGAATTGATTATTCCATGATTATTCCATTGATTAATGAATAATAACATGAGAGAGAGAAAAAGGTGTTTCTCCACTAAAAGAAGACATGTTCTGCTGCTTTAGTTCTCATTGCTGCTCGCCAGGATATTCAGCTTTAGTTTATTTTCATGTTTGCACAAAGGAATGGGATGAATACTTGCCAGAGAGAATTCAGAACGCTGCTCGTTTGCAGAATTATTGGAACAATTGGGAAGGGAGTGTAAGATGCACCACTAAAACCTCCTGTAACTTGCTTTATCGTCATATGTTGGATTGGAACGCATCTCAGGAGATTTTTACAAGCTCTTTCTTCTTCTTCCTTGCATTACAGCAAAAATGTGACCATAAAAAAATGGGAGGGGGGGGAGGGGAAAAAAAGAAAAAAACTAAATTATAATAAACTTAGTTTTAGACTTGCTTATTCTTTGTTTTATCTGTCCGTGAACCGCTGACCAGGTAATGCTGAGCCGGTTCTGGAGCAGATGGTGTATTTGTGGTTCCGTTGAAGTCAAAGAGAGTGCATAGATTTACACCAGCTGAGGAGTTTCTCTTAAATTATAGTCACCATATCAGTACTAACACTGAGTAATTTCACTTTCCACGTCAATGGCATTCCCTGAATAGAAAATGAAAGCTCGCTGCAGAAACTAAACCCACTGATCTCAAAAGCGGTGATGCAGCGCCTTCCGCCTCATCACCTGGTTTAAACTCTTCCCTGTGAAGCGCCCTGTCAGCTGGTCACTTGCCTGAACAAAGAAGTTCTTCCAGAAACAGCTTTTGGGGGTTGCTGGTTGATGGTTTTTCCTCCGTGTTTCTTTCCTCCACGTTTCTGCCTTTTCCCTCCGCATTTCTTTCCTCTGAGTTTCCTCCGCGTTCCACCTCTAGCTTAAAATGCCCCTGATACTTTAGACAGGTGCTGCAGGTTTATTCTCCTAGAGCAGACTCTATTTTCCTCTCTTAAAAATCTGCAACATGAAGGTGGGATGTTAGGTTTCAACGCCGGCACTGCGTGGCGCAGAAGCCCTCACCGTAAGCGCGGTGATGCGGTTACCATAGGCACTAACCCCAGGTACTTCTCCACTACCAGCTTGATTTTCTTTTTTCCCTTTTTAAATGAAACCAATCTAAATGGAATAAACCTATCGCTGCGATGATCATGACTGATGTGTCATTAAGTAATTCTATTTATTATCAGGTTAGACCACTTCACGGCAAACTGCTTTGAAAGGTCAGATAATTGCGCTCAGTGGTGTGGAAAGGCTTATTATCCCTACGTCCTGGGAAGGATGGCAAAAGGAGTTTGCAAATGCTGTTTGCAAATGGGAGATTAGGGTCTCAGGGGAACAATCATCCCTTTCGGCTGTTTTGATGCTTTGCTTTAATTTAATTTCTTTTCTGCAGGTGTAGTAATGAGATAAGGGGAAGCTTTTTTACGAGGTTGTTGAACTCTGAGACGTTCTTACTGCCAACTGAAGATTTTTGAATATAGATTTATTTTGCCCTCGTTTTATTTAACAACAAAATATGACAAATACTGCCTGGCACTCTTTCCCCTGCTGCAAAGGAAGGGGAACTTAACAGAGACTTTGCTGGCCAAGCCAGGTTGCAGCTATCTTGTCTGCTGGACCCCTTCATTTCGGGCATCCAAGAACCCAAGTCCTGGGATGCAAAACCAGCATGAGAACTAATCTTCCTTCCTAGAAAATGCCAGCACCTTCTTAGCTCCAAGTGATTAGAAAGAGGGAAATAATGCTGTGGAAGAATTGTGAGCTTTCATTTAAAACAGGGGATTTATATAATGGGGTTTTTTATTTTGGAGAGGTGCGTTTCCCTTAAGCCACGTTCCTACAGTGGGAAAAGTACCTGTCAGTTGTGATGAAATGAGGCCACAGATAGCTAGAGGAAATGCTGAAAATACACATACTGGGTATTTCTCACTGTGTCTGAGCCGAGCTGCCTGGTGCAGCAAGCACCAAGCAGGGAGCAGTGGTTCCTCAGGAGGAGATAGAGCTGGGGGATAACCATGGCATGTAGCTGTTAGGAAACTGATGTCCTTTCAGTGGCAAATACTGCAAATCCAAAACCAAAATCCAAAACAAGTGCTTTCCTTCAATGTTTTCCAGGGGAAAAAAAAAGCATTATTTGAAAGTTGAATTAATGGGGAAGTTCAGAGAGTAGGACTTGTGTTTGAAATTCCTTGAAACAAACATCAATGACCAATTTCCCTAATGTATTAGGGCTATTTCCATACATAATTAGCCAGGATGTCTTTAAATGAGCACACTCATGGTACTTCATTGCATCCTTCTGTTTAGGTTGTGGCTGATACCAACATCAGTGCCATTGCTACCCAGCTGGAGAGCATGTCTGCAGGATGCAACCTCAACTCGTCTTCCGAGCATCCTTCTGAGGATCCTGAGTAAGTTTGTCCTTAGTCTGCAGATTCGATCTCTGTGCCCCATGTGAGGGAGAAGCTTAGGCTGGTGAAGGAGGTCTCACCCATTGCTTTTCTCTCTCATTTTCCATCACCTTTGAAATGGTAAGTGTGAGCTTCTCTAGGCTGACTGCAGACTCACATCCATCTTTACCTGGTGACAGAAAATTCTTGAGCCAGTAAGTGCAGACTGTGGTTATAGTTCTGGACATTAAAAGAAAAACCCAAAAAGTACCAAAACCCAACCAAACAAAAAAACTCCACCAAAAATAAAACCAAGAAAACCCCAAATCTCCTTCCTTTTCTAATTTGTTACACTGACATGATAGTTCTGCCCTTGTCCACTGGCTTCCTTGCCTGAAAGGAGCTAGGATCGTTGTGATTTGAAATAACTTGTCATTGGCAGACTAAGGTGAGGGGTGTTAAAAAGCCTGGTATTGGAAACAAATGTTTCAAAACACCTCCCAGAACTTTCTTTGTACAAGTAAAAAAAAAAAGTCTGATGCAAAATTTTCTACTTGCAGCCCTTCTGTGTGGTGATGGAAGGTAGAGATCTAACCCTCCTCCCATCGTTCTCCACCATGTGCTTTCCAGGGCAGCTTAGAGCATTCCAGTTATCATTCTGAAATTCATTTGATCTTCATTTTGGTTCATTAGCTTCGTTATGCTCTTCATTTTCATTCTTTGAGGCATTGTATTTATTTTAAGAAGCTGAGATGCAAGTTGCTGCCCTACCTCAGGGGGTTTGGGGTATAGAAGTTAAGCTATTTCTGCTGCATTCTCTAGTTTTACAGTGTAAGACACTGTTTTTATTGCTGCTCCCGAAGGAGAATTGCTTACTTCACAAAAGGATTTGTATTCTCTGTTCCTATTAAAATGGAAAGGAAATTTGAGTGTGGAAAATATGAAGCAGAATTAGATAGGCATAAAGAAACAGCAAGATGTTAGTCATTATAGACTGCAACTCTAGATAGGTGGAAGACACCAAACAGCTTTTGCCCACAGTAATTCTTTCTAAATATGTAGAAATTCCTTTTTCCAATTGGAGGTGGATGTTGAGCAGTTGAGGGATCCAAGCGATGCAGGGAGCGAGGGGCTCTTGGGAGTGACGAGGCACAGGGGTGTAGGTCCAAATAAACAAGAAAACAGCCCAAAGAGTCTGTGTTAAAGCTGAGACTGTAAACACAAGTGGTTCTGTCTGCACCCTGTCTATTAGACTCTGTCCTCTGGAGTCACAAAAAAAAATTATGCTGTAAGAAAATTGCACTTCCTACTTGTGGAGAGTAAAGATGATGGCTTCGGCCGGTAAGAAAACAAACTCTCCTCTCCGTACGTTCAGCGGCTGCTGCTGAGGACAGTCTCACTTCTGCACCAGAGATAAGTGCTCTCCTTGAGTTCCTATTAAAAAACAAGTACCTTCAGAGTGAGGAGCTGAAGTACACAGAGCGGCATTCCCACTCCGGGCTGCACAGGAGCGGGTTTCGGAGCAAGGGCAAGAGTCGGGGTCTGTGAAAGTCTTACCGCTAGCTAAGTATCTCTGTAAGTCTTCCTTCTGCATAAAGTCCTCAGAGACAGACATTGCTGTTCTAAGTGATATTTGTTGTGTTTTCAGAGCACCTCAGCCTAAGATTATTACTTTGGAGAAAGGCTCTGATGGACTGGGATTTAGTATTGTAGGGGGGTATGGAAGTCCCCATGGAGACCTGCCCATTTATGTCAAGACTATATTTGCCAAGGTATCTTTTTTGTTTTGTTTTGTTTTCCTCCCTTTTTCTCTATTATCTTCACAAATAAACCTTACTAAGCTTTGGCTTGGATAATATATTACGTAGTAGAAAGCAAGAATGTCCTAGGTACACTGATGTGAGCACATGGACCCCAGTGCTCACAGCTGGCTTCTCCATTCACTGGTGGCTGAAACATGGGACTTTTATCTCAGCAGAATTGCTCCATGTACTCAGGAAACTTGGGTTTTATGCATTAAAGTATTTATAAGGCAATTTTATATCCATGTATATCAAAGACCCTTCCAAGAGGTAGGAAGGCATCGCTTCTCCCACTGTATGGGAGAGGAGATGTTTGCGGAGATGATGTATCTTCATCGCTGAGCTTCGGCTGCAAAGCCAGCAATAAGCTCCTGAGAGAGGAATGGACATGGCCACATGAAGGGGGGTTCTGAATGCTAGGGAAAGATAAAAACAGTGGGAATTTGGAATATTTTACATAAAGTAGGGCAGGGTAGGTGACATAAGTGAGAAGAAGCCAACTGAAGGTAGAGTGGAAGTCATGTCCCCTCTGCTGTGGCGACTCCAGGGGTCCAACCGCAGATATCCCGGCTTGTTACAGTCTTTGATGATTAGCATGGGAAGGTACTGTGCCTTTAACCTGATGCATACATTTACAAGTTTCTAGGTGTAAGCATGGCTGAGACACCCTAAGTTGAAGCTAGAAGGCATGGCAATCACTGGTGTGGCTGTGGAGGAGAAACGGACGCTGTGAGCCAACCTCTGGGCAGGGCAGGGCTAAGGATTTGGCCAGGAGCTGTGCTCTGCAGAACAGCCCTTTGTAAAGGAAGGCTCTGTGGGAGCTTCTCAGGAGCTTCTCCACCTTTTACCCCGTTCCTCAGCGCTGGGCATGGAGGATGATCAAATGCTGCTTTTAACAGCCCTCCCTGTAACCCTAAAAGCCAGAACCCGTCTTTACACTGCAGCTTTTGTTCAGGGAAGAGCTGATTCTCTTCTTCTTGTGGGCGTATCACCCTCCTGCGCTGCCCCAGCCCTGAGCGTGTCGGGTAAGCAGGGCTTAAGCGATGGTCGAAGCTCCCAGGGAGACTTGAGTGCACTGTCATCTCCCACATTCCCCAGCCAGTTACGGTGGGATTTCCAGTGCTGCATCCCTCCTCATTTCATCCATCAGCATTAGGAGAGACAGGAGGGCTCCGCCGCGCTAACGAGTATCACCTTGCCGTTTGCAGGGCGCAGCTGCGGACGATGGCAGACTGAAGCGTGGCGACCAGATTTTGGCAGTTAATGGGGAAGCGTTGGACGGTGTCACTCACGAGCAAGCTGTGGCTGTTCTCAAGCGCCAGAAAGGAACTGTAACGTTAACGGTGTTATCGTGAATGTCGCTTCGCTTGCGGAGACAAATACAATCATTTTAGAGCTATAACCCCGCTGCTTGGCCCCGGGCGGGATGTAGAGCAAACCCTGGCACAAACGAGCCGCTCACCACCCCGTTGCCAGGAAGGGCAGTGTACATCTCGAGCTTCACGTAGCCTTCCCCATTTCTCTCAGCCTTTCTCCCTGCCCTCCCCTACTTCTGATGGCTTTTGAGGTTTCTCTGGACAAGTTGAATTAAGGAACTGGAAAGAACCTGTACCCATTTTCCTTACGTTATACATCAGTTTATCCCCGCAGGTCTGAACCCCAGCTACAACCACCCAACCTGGAATCAACCCGCACACAAAAGAGAATTTAGATCATCAACCGATCGCATCTGATGAGCAGAAATAAATGCAGAGTGACTTGTCATCTCACTCATGATTTACTTATGCTAATTGTCCTTTCAAGTATGCCAGAAAACATTAGCAATGTAATTAAATTACCACTGTTCCAAATGATGAAATATCAAATTCTCCTCTGGGAAATTATTTGTGCTCGGCACAGTAAGTCTGCTAGTCAAATGTGAACTTCTCATGTTTATCTCTTTGGGTAGGTCTGTGGAAGTTAGTCAGAGGTAATTACTGTGATGTGTCAATTTGCAGCCTTTAGCACGAAAAAATAAACGAGGGGAGAGGGAAATTGAATTATTTTTTTTTTAATTCTTTTTTTTTTAGGCTTTTAAAACGTTTGAGCCTTTTCAGATATTTAGGCAACAGGAAGAACAACCACCTATCTCGTTCGATTCCCATTGTGTTTTTAAAGAAGGAGGAACGTGCTGATAGACAGTGGGCATGTTGCATCCCAAGGCAGCCATCGTCATGCCAAGTTACAACGTAATTGTTCATCACCAAAACTTCACCAGAGACAAAAAGTTTGCATCAGCAGCGTGATCCTGTAAGTCTGGTGATGACTCTTTAGGGTTAGTTGAAGTTAATCCAAGCCAGGAAACCATTTTACGTTTCCGAGACCCTCCCCAGGATCAGATACTGCAGGAAGAGGCTTTCACGGATCACAGAGGATGCTTTCCCCTTAGGGCTGCTGGAATCCAAGTTTGGATAATACTGAGTAATACCAGGCAGCAGTGAGATGGTTACTGCTGAAGACTTCTGAGATGATGTCCTCCTGGGGCTGGCTGCCATTCCCGCCCTCCCTGGGGTTCCTCAGCCCCCTCTGGCTGGCTCAATTGAACCAATACAACATATTATTTTTGGTTTAAGCTAAGCCAGGCAAGGCCACACTGAAGCCCATGAGGAGCCTTCCCAAGGCCTGTCCCACTCCGTGTGGTGTAGAGGTGGGATGTGGGAGCATCCAGCCAACCGTTCCTGACCTCGTTCCGTATCCCAGCCATTCCTGCAGTGATGGTGCGACCGCAGCCACGGTGATTTAGCAAATGAGGTTGGTGGGCAGATCAATGGTGATGCAAAAGTGGTTTCATCCTCCTGTCCGGGGGAACAGTCAGGTTTTAGAGCCTGTGTTTGGTATCATTTATATGGGTGATGTGGCTGGGAGAAGCGAAAGGAAGGTGTGTCTCAGAGCTGGCTGCTCATTTTACCTGAAGAATCCCTGGAATTAAATGGAAAGAAGGTTCCAAATTCATCATGTGGCAACTGGGTAGCACAAGGTGTGTGTTAGAAGGGCTGTTGTTCAACATGTGCTACCTGTGGGCTTGCGTAAAGATCAGGGAGATGAGCTGCACTGAAAGAAGCCAGCTGGGACCAGCTCTCCCTGAAATGCTTCTCCTTGCTTCCTGGAGAAGTTTTCTTTAACTTCAGGTAATGGTGAAGTGTGTTCCACCTGCTGGAACCACAGGCAGGTCTTCGGTTTGTAGTACCTGGAGAAGAGGTCTCAGGTTTTCAGGGGGTGCTGCTGTGCTGTTTGATCTGAAGCGTTAGCGGAACCTCAGCTGCAGATGCTGGAGAGGGGTGGCCAGCCGGGACAGGGAGGGGATTGTCTGTCTCTGTTCTGCCCTCCCAAGGCCCCAGCTGGAGTCCTGTGTCCAGAGCTGGGGCCCCAGTACAAGACAGATGTGGGACTGGTGGAGAGGGTTCGGAGGAGCCACGAAGATGATCAGAGGGTTGGAGCACCTTCCCTATGGAGAGAGGCTGAGGGAGCTGGGCTGGGTCAGCCTGGAGAAGAGAAGGCTGTGGGGGGACCTCATTGCAGCCTGCCAGTCCCTGAAGGGAGCAGAGGAACAGGAGGGGAATCAGCTTGTTCAAGGGCAGAGACTGGCAGGACAAGGGGGATGGAGTGAAGCTGAAGGAGGGAAGGGTTGATGAGATATTAGGGGGTAGTTCATTCCAGAGAGAGTGGTGAGGGGCTGGAACAGGCTGCCCAGAGAGGTGGTGGATGCCCCATCCCTGGAGGTGTTCAAGGCCAGGTTGGATGGGGCCCTGGGCAATCTTGTGTAGATCCAGGCCTGAGGTTGGCATTCCTGCCTGTGGCAGGGGGGTTGGAGCTCTGTGATCCTTGGGGTCCCTTCCAACCCAGACCAGTCTGTAATTCTATGAAATACATCTCAGGGTAGCAACTTGGAGAATTTTTAACAGGCTGCCTTTGGCTGCAGAAGCACCTGAGGTGTGCGGGAGGTGAAGGTGAAGCCGACCCTCAGAAACCACGTGTGGAATTCATAACCAGAATGCCGTGGTCCCTCTGTCTGTCCGTGTCTTACGGTAACTGCTGCGTTCCTACTGTAAGGTGTCACCACATTTAATCTATGAAGTTGTATATGGCTGTTCATCAGCCTGTGATGCACATGGTGTTCATATACATAAAGAGGAGAATTGATGGGCTGAGCTACTTTGCACTTTGCGTTGCTCGGGCTGAGAGAACATTCTCTGCTTCTTGTACTTTGCACTCTGTGTGTTGCATATATTACTGCCTAAACCTATATTGCAACTCATTGATAACCCGGTGGCTGTGTGGAGAAGCAGGTGCTGTGTGTGCAGGACCCAGGGAGGTCATTAAACTGGCATTATGCTGGGCTGGGCTGTTTTGGTTTGTTTAAAACTTTATTTCAGTGCAAGGGAAAAGCAATTAAACCTCTGGATTGTGTGTTTGTGTGTCTGGAGAATGAGAGGGGTTCTGACTTCCAGGATTCTAAATAAAGCTCAGTTACTATAGTAGCTGTGCATTTATTTTTTTTTAATTATTATTTAAGTGTTAAAATCTGTTCTGTGAGATGTCTGTCTGTCTGCTGTCCCAAGGAGGGCTCCCAGTTGCCCTTCTCGGGGAGCAGTGATCTGTGGGGACAGGACAAGGGGCAATGGCCTCAAGTTGGAGCACAGGGAGTTCCACACCAATCTGGGGAAGAACTTCTTCACAGTGAGGGTGAGGGAACCCTGGGACAGGCTGCCCAGGGGGTGTGGAGTCTCCTTCTCTGGAGAGATTCAAGCCCCGTCTGGATGCCGACCTGTGTGCCCTGTCCTAGGGACCCTGCTTTGGCAGGGGGTTGGACCCCATGGGCTCTGGAGGTCCCTTCCAACCCCTGTGATTCTGTGATTCTGTGATGCGCAGGTCACCCATTCTGGGGGTAGGTGGTTCCAGGTCTCTGGGTGAGCCCTGGGTTTTGGTGGCGTACTGGTAGCTGGTCCTCACCCCCTCAGCGGGTGGAGCCTGTCCTGACAGGTTTCTGCAGTCCACTCTGGGCCCAGACCCTTCATTTATTATTGTCAGGCTGTGGTCTCCCACATGGAAACATCTGCCCTTGAAGACACAATATTCCCCGTATTTCCAGTGAAGAAATCCCACAGCAGTTTTGTTACTCGTTTCATCCCCTCTCTCAGCAGATGGGGGGGCAGCATGTTCCCCAGCCCTTTGCATGTGGCTGGCATCAGCCCAGGGATGTCACTAGCACTCAACCAAGGATGTCACTGGCACTGGATTGTGGATGTCACCATCACTGGACCATTGTGGGGACTTGGTGCAACCTCACTGAACGGCTGCAGACCCCAGCCAGGAAAAGCTGCGTGGGCCCCAGCTGTGGCAGCTGCTCCAGCTCCATATCGAGCTCCTGATGCTTTTTCTGCTGGAATGGCACTAGATGGAGCAATTGACAAAATATTGTATTTCTGCTTCCTTGGGAGGGCCTGGTGGCTGTGCTGCCCCCAGGGATTCTCTGAAGATGCTCCATCCTCCCAGCCCCAACAGGGAAATACAACTCTGGAACCTCTGAGCCGTTTTTCCCTCCGCAGACAGGTGTGTGCTGCCAAAAGGAAATGTCTGGGTACCGCCATGGAAGGCTTCTAGGAACTGAAACACTGTGCTGTGAGGACAGGACAGGGTGCCTGGGGCCAGCTCGGCCCCACAGACCCCGAAGTGGAGCTGCTGCTGTTGTGCCTGATGCTGCCCCTGCTGCAGGAACTAAATCTGCCCTTGCTGCCAAGACATTCATCTCTCTAACATTAAACTCTGCTGATAGTCCCTGAGCTGACACCATCCGAGCTGCTGATGGGACGTTTCCTGGGTGATAAACTGAGAGGTGCTGATTTTCCCTGCCACCTGCATGGGTGAGACTGGGGGAGGAAAGAGAAGGCAGAATTTGTGTCTCATGCCCCCTGCTTCCACTCGGGCCCGAGGAAGCCGTTGGTCAGGGGCTGGCGCAGCATTAAGCCTCAGAGGATCATCCTGGTACCCAGCCATGGCCCCGCACAGGGATGCAGTGGGCCGGAGCTGGCCACAGATGTCCAGGGAGCTGAGCCAAGGCATGTCCCCACCGCCTGGGAATGGCCCGCTAATTTAATGTAATTAACCACGGAGGCTGTGTTCACCCATTGTATGGGGCTCTGTGTGCACGTGAGGGTGGTCTGCTCCCCCCTCACACTTTGAATGTGGCTACAGCCACGTTTCAGAGGCCGATGGACATTTCCCTCCCTGGCTCTTCTCACGCTGAGGTTCCCCCCAGGCAGGAGCAGGGTCCTGCCTCATGCTGAGGATTCCTGATATTTACAGTGCAACGAACGGGTTAACCTCCAACAGACGCTAACCGCAGTAAAGTAGCCTGGACAATGTTATCAAATCACAGTGGTAATTTCATCCCCTTTCCTGCTCCATGCACCCTGCAGCTGATGCTGAGGAACCATCTGCATCCCTGGAGCCATTTCTTCACCCCGCCGGAGCCCCACAGCCCCTCACATGAGACCCATGATGGTATTACCACCGCTGAGGTGCAGGCACTGAGCACAAGGCAGCCTTTTGTGCAGCCTGTACGTTTCGCCACGGACCAGGCGGTTTCATTCCTCACATATCTTACAGCTGATGTCAGGGTGGCTGTGGGGGTGGCCATAGGGGGCCCCAGCTCTAGGGGAGCACAGCATGGCTGCATCTCTGTGTGTTCCCCCCTAAAACACATCTGGATATTGCCTCCCAACCCCAGTGCCCCTGGGGACACATCGCTCCCACGCCTTGGCAGCTCACGTGCAGTGGGAGGAGCAATTTGGGATCATCTGGGTTTTGGTGGGGAAGGGGGAAGCTGCCAGCTGTTTCCTTTGTGAGCTGTATCTGGTGTGGGTATCAACACCAAACCACACATGGAAGGCAGCTAGCTTGGGCAAGGAGGTCCAGCCGGGGCATAGCTGAAGCCCAGGCACAGCCCCGGTGCAGCTGGGGGCTCTGTGTCCCTGGAGGTCTGTGCCCCAGCACAGCTTCTACGTGACCATGAGCCATCTGTTCACAGGTTGCTTCAAAATCATTGTTGGTGCTGGAGCTGGAGCCTGTGGCTGTGGCTGAGGTCCCCAAGTATGGGGCACAGAGCCACAGACCAGTTTGGGTTGAAGGGACCTTTAGAGTCCGTCTCATCTGCCCCCCTGCCCTGGGCAGCAACAGCTTCAATTGCATCAGGTTGCTCAGAGCCACGTTCAACCCAAACTTGAATGTTTCCAGGCATCTCGGGTCCCCATTTCCCCAGGACAGAGCTTGGGTGGCTTCGGCTGCTGTTCCCTGGCACCTCCCCTTTGACACCATCACCCCCTGCCCCATTCCATCCCTGTTCTGCCACACTTGGTGTGCAGCACCATGCTCAGGTGACGCCGGCATCCCCAAGGTGTCTGACAGGCTTACTGATACGGAGGTCAGGGGCAACACCTGGGTGGCACAGGGCTTTCTCTGAAGCAGAGCCATTAATTAGAGAGAAAACCCAGGGGACCACTGAAGTCATCTTGTTTTCAGTCCCAGTAGATGCCAAGGGCTGTGCAGAGCGACCTGGTTCCCCACGACCACGGAGTGCTTCACATCAGACCTTGGAGACCCTATTTGAAATGGCCATAAGGAGAATGGAAAAACCATGTTCAGACAGGTTTGTTGTCATTCTTTCCCCTCACAGCTGATCAGCTCTTAGATGGTGACCCCATAAAGATCATTAGATTAATTTCTTTCCTTGCTGTGACTTAATTGTCTCCATTGGATGAACACAGCTTGTGCTGGGGATGAATTTATGGCTGCCTATTTTTAGTTTGATCTGTGCCACGATATCAGAGTATATAAATGAAGGCTGGCTCTCACAGGGTCTTCATGGTGCTGAGATCCACAGATGACTTTTCTGGCTGTGCTTCCTCGCTGCAGTGCTCCAGCACATCCCCAGCAGAACGTGCCCTGTCCCCAAATAGCACTGTGGGGAGCTCGATATTCCAAGGGGTCCTGCAGGCAGGAGGAGATGGATGCTTCCCAAAGCTCCCTGCTTCTTAGCAGAAAAATTTCCTGCGTTTATGATGCTGAAGTCGTGACGTTTGTCTCCCTCTGGGAAGCGACAGAGGGAAATTCCTCTCTGCAGGGTGGCTCTGGAGCTGCCAGGGGGGAAAAACTCTGCCACAAAGTGGTATCGTGTCTGTCTGCAGCTGGGGCCTGGCAGCGACACAATGGGTGCTCGCAGGGTGCTCAGTGCTCAGCACCCAGAAACACAAATTGGGGTGATTCCTGGAAAAAAACCCACCCCCACCACATCTGTGTGGTGATCTGGGGCCACAGGACCTCCCAGGGAGGGGTGAGGGGGTGTCACTGGTCTGAAGAAACACCTCACAAAATGACTGATTGAAGGACAAGCTTGTATGTGCAGGCACAACCCGTGGGTTGTCCTTCTCCAGCCTGCTGCTTCTAGGGTTCGGTCGATCTGTCTGTCTGTCTGAGCATCCCTGCTGCCTCATGCCAGGAGAGTGCTACAGCAATGGGGTCAGGTGCTGGAGCAGACACAGGTAAAGGTTTAACTTGAGTTTATTTATACATAAAGGAGGTAACTGCACTTTGGGAGAGAGTTAAACAACCCAACCCCAGGCAGCCAGATGTTTGTGACAGCGGAAGCGTGGAGAAAGCAAAGACAAAGGATTTTGGTGGAAAATGGAGGGCAGGGGCTGTGCACCCCTCCCAGGCAGTAAGTGTTCCTGCAGTGAGGATGGGGCTCTCAGTGGCTTTGCAATATGTGGGAGGGGAAAAACAGATCGAGATGCTTCATCGTGATGCGAATGGACTTAGGAGAAACCTAAGTAGTCCAGGATTAGCTTCTGCTTAGCAACAAAGAAAAGTAGCTAACGTTGAAAATTAGCTAACGAGGGAGATTTGCTGTTAGTGCTGGTGAGTAGGTCTGGGTTTAGGATGTTGGACTACTCACCAGCTCAACTGGTGATGGACTCCAGGTCCACCAAAGCCTACGGAGGGCATTCACTGTGTCTCCTGATGCAGCACAGCCAGGAACCGTCATTTCTCAGCACACAGCGACTTAACAACAGTGTGAAGGTGTTTGGAAAAGTGGGGCCTGAGCCCCCCCTTTGTCAGCAGCGGAGGGATTTAAGGAAAAGCCCTGCCCTGCATATGATTTGAGACGATACTGAACCAACCCTGTGACAGGGAAGACCCTGGCAGAGGCTGGCTCCAGCAGCTGAATCACGGCACAGCTTTACAGGGGAACAGTTTGAGCATCTGAAAGTTGAACATGAGGGAAAGCAAGGAGCAGATGTTGGCACAACCAGCATCTGTCAGCAGAATCACTCCACAAAACTCTGGAGCAACGTTAAGGGATCTGCTGTGATCTCGTGCCGTGCTCGGGATAACCTGAGCCGCCCCAGCACCGCCTGTGCTGACGCACAGTGCATGGCAATGGGCTGTGCTTCCCCGTTAGCTCAAACTTAATTAGAAAAAAATAAGAGCCATATGGTAATTCCAAATAGAGGCAAAACAATGTCTGCGTGTTTGGGTCTGGTATGCTCAAATATTTTCCTAAAGCATTAATTTTTAATTCTTACATCAGACCCACATAAGCAAATATAAATAGGATTTTATACTTTACATAATCCACCCAGCTTGTGTTTGTTGTGACATATATGGAATAATCACTGCCTGTCACTGTGCACAGAAGAGCCAGTAATAAATATTAGGACATGAACTTACAAGTTAAATGAGATGCAGTTAAGTAGTTGAGTAAAAGGACAGCCATAATCTAAGGGTACAAAGGACTAAGTATCGCTTTTCTACTCTGCTTTTCTCCTTGTTTCAGCCACTCGCCTGCCAAATCCATACCGGGAGAAGCACCTAGGAAAGCCTGGAGTCAGCTGGGGTGATGCACATAGGCTGGGGGTGAGCAGGCTTATGGTAAACGTACGCAGGTAGCAGACAGAGCTCCTACGTATGGAAACCCACGGTACTGCAGCGGGGCCGGGACAAAGAGGAGCTGGTCACTCCCTGCTCCCCATCCCGGGTTCTTCTCCCCACTCACTTGGTCACGCAGAGAGGGATGGGCTCTGCTCGGCGTGGGCTTGCAGGAGTGCTGCGATGTCACCGTGGGCAGCACTCTGGGCCAGCGACAGGGCCGAATTACCACCCTGTGGGGAGGGAAGAGGTGAAGATGTTACTGCCCGAAATGTTGCATCTTGCCCTGGCTGTCCCCATAGTGAGCCCAGCTCCATCCTGAACCACCTCCACATCCTGGCCCCAGCACTGCTAAGGGAGGCTGTGGACAGCCTGCCAGCTCTGCGTTTCCCTCCAGCGAGCAGTTGGCCAGGGTAGTTTGCACCCAGCTATTTACACCCAAACCCTCCCTCCCTGCAGATACCTGCCACTTCCCCCCACACACAGACAAGCCGAAGGGGGAGATTAATTCCATCGGCAGCCATGCTGCTGCCAGCTGCCAACCTCCTTTCAGGGGCTCAGGTCCAGCCTTGCTCCTGAAAGGAGGTTGTGGTGAGCTGGGGTCAGCCTCTTCTCACAGGTAAGTACCAATAGGACAAGAGGGAATGGCTGTGAGTTGGGCCAGGGGAGGTTCAGGTTAGAAATGAGGAGAAATTTCTTCTTCAGAAGCGTGGTTGGGTATTGGAACAGGCTGCCCAGGGAGGTGGTGGAGTCAACCGTCCCTCGGGGTGCTCAAGGAAAGGTTGGATGAGGTACTCAGGGATGTGGGTTTGTGAGTGACAAAGGTGGTATGGGGACAATTGGGTGAGATAATGTTTGAGGTCTTTTCCAACCTTAATGATTCCATGACAGGGTATTCTCCTAACAGCATTCCTCTGATTAGAAAGTGAACAATACTTCTATTTCTTCACTTAAAAGCCACCACTTAGGGCCTGCTGCCTCTGAAGCTCTCCCTGCCTGGTGCACATGAGGTTGTGTACCAGACCCGAGTGTGACGCCGGAGCCTCACCTTGTCCGTCAGCGTGACCTGGCAGCCGGGCTGGGCCAAGAGCAGCCTGACGATGTCGGTGTTGCCCTGCCGGCAGGCCACCATCAGGGCCGTGGTCCCCTCCTCATCCTGCAGGTTGACGTCGGCCTGGCAGGAGAGCAGGGCTCGCACCATATCATCCCGCTCGTGGCTGACTCCCAGCATCAGGGCAGTCTGGCCTCCCTACAACCACAGAGGGAAAGGCTGAACACCCCTTACCCTCCAGTGTCCCACAGCCTGCTCATGCAGGCTGCTCGTGCAGGCTGTCCAGCAGAGCAGTATTAAGGAGCGTTACCGGTACATACATGCCATGAGATTGCCTATCATTAACACAGGGTACCTATATCATAATGATTTGTATTATTAATGCATCTTGCATACTATTAACCAACTGTGGGTCTCTTCACCAGGCATTGCAAGAGGTGGCTGCTCTCCTGCACCACAGCCCTGCAAGCCAGGGGGTCTTTGGAGCAGCATGGCCAAACTGCCCAACTCCAGCTGCCCCCAAAGGTGGATCCCCTGGCTCCTCCTGGGCAGTTTAACCTAAGTCTAGACCAACTTTTGCAGCTGTTTGGAAGAAGGGCTGGATGAGGGCACTGCTACCTCTGGGACCAAAATGTACAAGACTGATGGGCAACGTCTCATCAGTAAGATCCTGTCCCTGGGGTCCACCTCACATCACTTCTTCAGACTTTATTTTTAGCTAACACAAATTATTTTGCAAAGTTTTCAGCCTTCCTTTTGTCTCTTCATTTGTTCCAGCTCAGTGTCCCTTTGCAGGGAGCTGGTGGGTGGCCACACTGCAATTTAGCTGAGGTTGCTTTTGTAACTCTTGGGCAACAGCAACCCTAACCCAATGTCTCCTGCTGAGTCTAACTGTAAGGAACCCAAATTATCTATCTCCCCCAGCCCAAATTCTCTATGGGGACATGACGATGCCACAGCCTGAGCTGTGACAGTGATCACAGTGACAGCCATAAATAGGAGGCTACAAGCTCAGGAGGAGTCACTTTTCGGATGCCTTCATCAAAGAAATACCCAACGCAGTCTGGCTGCACTTCCACCCATGCAGATCCCACACTCGCTTTGCAAAGAACCAGCAGGACTAGAGGGACACACCTGGGCAGCTCGCAGGTTGACATCCCCCTCCTTCAGCAGCTTCATCACCACATCCATGTCCTCGCCTGTCTCGGCAGCCGCCAGCGGGGTGAGCATCACCGCCGTGTAGCCGGCGCGGTTCTGCAGGTCCAGGCGGCACACGCCTGGCGGGCCGTGCACCGTGCGAGGGAAGGATTCAGCCCCATGATGGATCAGATGGAAGGGGGTGAGAAAACAGGATGCAAATAGAGAATTTTATTATTATTATTATTACACAACAACTTACGCTCCCAGGAACATGAGCTTCCATAATTTATCTGCACTGAGTATCTTATGAGCACAGCATTAAAGGATATTTGGTGCTACACATTGCTACAGTTAATTACAATTGTTGAGGTCAACTCAATTAACTTTGAAGACCATAACAACAAAAAAGGGGGGGACAATTACTGCTTTGGGCACGTGCCAGTTGTGGAGCTGTGTGTGGGCTGTTTGCTGCGACTCTGGCAGTAAGGGCAGAGTTGAAAGATGACCCTCACCCAACGGGCAGTGTAAATCCATCCTGGCCCTACTTCACTCTCTTTTCACCTCAAAGAGCCCCTTTCCAGCTCCACCACAAGGAACGAGCTGAGTCCAATGAGCAAGGGCTCAGGTCCAGCCTTGCCCCGGGAACCCGGCCACCTCAGCACCTCGGGAGCTGCTGTGGTTCCCTGCATGACTGCGGCAACAATTGGGTTATAGATGTGTATGATAATCTGCCATTTCCCTAACACTTAACAGATTGTCTGGCCCATGAGAAGAGGCCAAAGTGCCTTTGTTCTTGCTGAGCACACACGCATTTTTCCCCTGTACAAGCTCAGCTGAGATGTTTCTTTCTTTGTGACTTGAGCTGAAAGTTCAATAGTTTCAAACTGAGTTTTCTGCAGTGCTCTGGGGTTTGTTACATTCTCAGGGGTCAGATCCTCCAGCTCCAAGCCATCATGTGGCATTTGCTGCTACAAGAAGCTAGAAGAGCCACCCTGTCCCACCCAGAGTGGGGCCCTGAGGGATACCCCCTTGCCCATCAGGACCCTGAGCCCGCTCCAAAATCAAACTGCAAAGCCCTCAAGATGTGTTAGAGCCCTGAGGGCACTAATGAACCTTAATGTCACTGATGAGTCTAAGTTGGGACCTCTACCCACACACGTCCATGGCACCAGGGCTGAGCTATGGCAGAGGATGCTGGTCTTCAGGTCCACTGCATCTCCTGGGTGGACCCTGTCCCCACGCTTGTCATGATGGCTCTCTTGTCCCATCTCCTTTTGCTCCTGACTGAACTCCCTGGGAGGACCTTGGCCCTCAATTACTTTCTTCCATGTCTGGGACTGTCGATGGATCCCCGTTACCTGGCTCTGCCTGCCATGATCATGTCCTATGGGACCATGCCCCATTTGCAAGAGCCACATAAAGTAACTTCCATACCCACACCCACCAAAAGCCATGGCTGAGCAAAGTGGCTGTTCCTACCTGTGTCCAGCAGAAGCTTCGCAATTGGGAAGTTGGAGTGGGAAATGCTGTAGTGAAGAGCCGTGTTGCCATTCCTGTCAGCCAGGTTCACCACCATTGCCAGGAGCTGGGGCTGGATGGCCCCCAATGCCTTGAGATACGCTGCAACCACCTCTGGGCTGGAAGACTTGTGGCTTGACACCTGGAACCACTCCTGGCAGATAGTGCTCAGGTCGTGCCGCTGCAAACACCAAGGGCTCACTGTTACTCCTGGGTAGTCATCCTGCAAACCAGCCACTGCCCCGGCTCCTCACCCTGCACCACTTTCACCCTGTGTTCTGGCATTGCCCAGCTGCTATTTAGCATGTGGGTTTGGGATTACTGCTATAACTTAAGGGAGAAAGGCATTTCCTGTGGTAGCTTGAATGAGTAAGCAGAGAAAGCCTTCATCTTTTTCTTTTTTCCACCCCACCTCCCCCCCTCCTTTTCCTTTTTTTTTGGCTGTTCTAAGCCTGACTCAGAAGGCCTCTCATCCCCCTCTCCTCACAAAGCTGTCTGGAAGGCACTGCCAGCGATGCACCCTCAGGATCATCTTATCCACTGGACATAACCCAGGGTGAGAAACCACATCTGAACCGGTATCGGAAATTATCTGTACCAGATGCTTGTTGCTTGTGGTCCTGATTTCAGAGAGGTGTTTGCTGAGTAACTGGCAGCTGGCAAGGAAATCTTCTGACGGCTCACATCTAAAGGGAAAATACTCCTGTAAATCCACCATGAGACAGAACTTGCAGGAGGCACTGGAACAGGACAGGGATCACACAGCTTAGGTCAGAGTACGTTCAACACTTACTCGAGTACTTGACTTTACGGGCACAAGTTGTTCCATTCACTTAACACAGATTTTTAGATACAAAGTTAAGTACTTAAATAAGTGTTTAAGTCCCTAGTCTCAGATCTGTACAGTCAACTTCAGCTGTTACGAGGTGCCTTAAAGTGGGACACACACACACACACACACACACCCCCCTTATTCCTGACTCTGCAAAGAACTTTACTTGCGAGGGGAGAAATGAGCTAATTCTAACCAAGTATGACTCACGCTGCCTTTTCCACGGTTGAGCATGGGACCTGAATCAATCCTCATTAGATTCTGTAGTAACTCAGAAACTATTCACTCTGTAAAGCCTTTTCCCATGGCTCCAGAGGCTGGTGGCTGTGTTTCCACCAAGCAGATGAAGCCCTGACTCCAGCACTGTATGAGCTTGAACACAGTGCCGTGCATCCTGTGCCTGCAGAAATGTGATGGAAA
The DNA here is from genome assembly GCA_022605575.1 of Laterallus jamaicensis coturniculus. Lineage (NCBI taxonomy): Eukaryota > Metazoa > Chordata > Aves > Gruiformes > Rallidae > Laterallus > Laterallus jamaicensis. Next base: position 32,719,189 of record JAKCOX010000007.1, read on the forward strand.
GCATGACCAGTGCCTGGTTTTGTGGTTACCTGCCAGCTTTGAGCTGAGTGCAAGGTGCTGCTTCAGCTGATGGCTCCTGCGGGTCGTCGTCTTCACGGCTCTCCTGCGAGGAGGTCCCTGCCAAAGCCTCCTGGCTTTCACCTCCAGCTTTCTCCTGCACAGGCTCCACATCCTCGGCTCTTCTCTCCGTCTCACTCTCCACGTCCCCCTCTGATGGGCTGTCTTCACAACTCGTGTCTTCACTTGAAGTCGTTTCGTAGCTATTTGAGGACACCACACGTTACTCAGTCCTTCCCCAGCCGTAACCACAGGGCCTGACTAAGACTCACGAAGACACCCGCTGACTCCACGGGGCCGCGGATGAAGCCCGGAGTGATGCACAAGTTAGAAGGTTAGAGCCACAGCCAACTTTGGGGTTAGTCTTTGTTTTGGTTTTGGCTTAAGCCAGCAGGAGTGTGATAGAAGCAGTTAATTAGCAGCAGGCAAGGTTACTTCAGGGACTACTCGCGTGGTTCGGAGGGACATCCATCACACAAGTCCCAGCGTGGCCAGGCAAGGGCTGATGGGGAGTCGTGAGAAACACAGACCCTGTGGCAAGGTGGGACAGGCAGCATGTTGGCAACCTTGAGGACTGATAGACAATAAGACTGTGTTTGCAGCTTCAGGCTAGGCCAGAGTTCACCATTAGAGCAGCTCTGCTAGAGAGACGGTTGTCCAAGGGTATTAATAACTATAACATCTTCTATGAGACACAACATCTCACTCCAAGAGATCCCAGAACTTTTCCCAAACTAGACGAGATTCCTCTACTCGATACAAGTTGGACCCATTTCAGTGACTACTGGTAGAAGAAGCTCTAGCAAACAAGCATAAGTAACACCCAATGAACCCAACAGCAGCCATCAAGCTGGAACATCAAAGAAGCATTAAGTCAGCAGAAACCAGCATCCAAAGCTGTGCACAAAGAGGTTTGCACAGCAAAGGGACCGGGAAACGCGTCCTGTCCTCTTTACGCTGGCACACATATTCCTCAGAAGAAGATGCGCCAGTGCTGCTCTTAGAGATGTGTCTACAGCTCACATTGTTGTATCTAATTACCTCAAAGACCAAAGACTAGCAGATACTTGGTACTCAAGGAACCAGCTGTTGGAGCACAACATGAAATACAAGTCTCCTTCACCAGGTAATTCCTTATTTACTGCAATAGTGTTCTCTCAGTCCCTGAACTCACTTTAGTTGGTTGTTGCTGGAGTGCGGGGGCTGGTTAGTGGCAGTGTGCCCACCCAGGCAATGCTGACTTCCTCCAAAACCCACCAATGTTAGTGGCAACCTTCCCATGGACCCAGCTGGGTTTTGGGTGAAGCCCCAGAAGATGGGTGTACAGAGAGTGTCAGTCCCTAGGGCATCCCTCACTGCGTTGAAAACACCAACATCTTTACTACAGGGTTATTTACAGGTTATTGGTGCTGGATTAAAGAAGGGAGAAAAGAGGTTCCATTTCAAATGGCCTTTTAATCAAGAGGTTTGGATGGGAAAAGAGGGGGGGGGAAAAGAATGACTTCTTCAGTGATACAGAGGACACCACATGTTAAAAGGCAGTTTTATCTTCTGAACGGATGCTTACCCACCATTTACCCCAACAAACTGAAGATTCTTTTTGGTCCCATTGCCTCCTGCATGGAAACCACAACCTTTCTTTTTCATGATAGACTTAAGACTTGTGGATGGAGAGATTTCTAGTAAAATACAAAATAACAGATTAATTAAGCAGATGTGCCATAATTATCAACACTTATGCCCAACCAAACTACAGATCATAAACATATGCATCTCAGAAGATGCTTTTCAATGTCTTCCAAGACTACTGATGCACCTGGCCACAACCTGAACCTGCCCTGCCACATCTCAAACACCTCCAAGTGACTGGGAATATACAGACTGGGAATTACATACGTCTCCTATGAATATAACTAGGTTTTACTTCTGTAATAATGGGTTTTGGGGGGGGGGGTTTAGGGGTTGTTTTTTTTTCAATACTAATGCATGGGAAATGTCCTATATAAATCTCCTATAATACTACATGGATGAGTCTTTCCATCAGAGTTCGAACAGTCTCATATATTGCTTACAAGTTAACAGGTCACTTATCCATTTACAAGCCCCCCTCTAATAGTGACCAGGCAGCCTTTGGTTTTTGGATTCTTCATATCACCTAAAACTCTTTCAGAAGAACAGCTGTGAGTGGGGCAGGTCTTTTCCCAGCCTAGTTGCTTGGTTAGCTTGAATTGTTTTTGGTTCTGGTGAACTTCATGCTGATTCCCCCCAGATGGATATGAGTCCCATATCCTTGTAAAAGGAGATTGTCCAACCCAATTAAGAAAACCAGTTATTTGATGGACTAGCCACAAGTACGGTGGCCTTTGGAAGCTGATCCTGCATGAGCAGAGCTTTATCAGCTCCTACATGGGTTTGCTTGTTTTTTGTATTAAAGATCACATAGCTTATGAGGGGCAGAGATTTGCCTTTCTCATACACGCTTAGGAGAGGTTTCTTCTGATCTTGACTGATACTAATTACACCACTGAGCTCCACTGCATCACCCCTGCTCAACACTTAAATAAATGGGAAGAGATTTGGCCCAGACACGTTGAAACCCAGGCTGGTATTATTTACCCAACTGTTGATAGTGTGTGTTTGAATTCTCCGTATCTGCAGGCCCTTGTGTAGAGTAGGCAGACAGCAACGAGTTTAAGGAATTAACTAATTGGTTCTGGATGGAGCTGAGCTTGGAGGCTGGCTGCTTAATAGCGCTCGCTAACTCAGGGTAGCCGTGCTCCAAACACAGCCACTGCTCCTGCAAAAGCTCCTGGATTTTTTTTACGTATTGGCCGATGGGGTCAACAGCAGGGAGGTCCTCATGGTCAGGAGGACTTTCCTCTTCCAGCCCATCTCGAGGTTTATCTTCACCAAAGCCTGCCTTGTCTTCTCCTGCGTTTGAGCCGATTCTTGCTCCTCGATAGCTTTCTGCAGTCACCCCGTGAGCGGCGAGACTCTGGGTGTCACAGTTATTTCTGTGATTTTGATTGTCATCGCTGAGGGGCTCATCAATCTTCAGTTGGGTGAAGCAGGGCGCTTGAAGGCCTGCATCAGTGTCAGCTTCACCAAAATGTCCAGTGCGAGCATCTGCCAGTCCCTGATCTCTCCGAGCACCCAGTTCCATCACCTGCATGTTCATGTTATCTGCTCTGTGCATGCTGCATCCTATGGATTTGGTGGAGACTGGGATATTTACGTTGATGCCTTTATCATGGGCTTGCCTGGTTACCTGTGAGATGTCAGTGTTCACCGCAGCATCGTAGCACTGCAGAGCCCCGCTGCTCCTCCTGGACGGTGCCTTGACCTCTGCGGTGTTTTCCCGGCACAGCTTCTCTTCCAGCTGAGCTTTGGAGCTGGCCAGTAACTTAATGCTTTTCTCCTTCTCCTTGATCTCATGATCCTGCTGCTCCAGCACTGCCCTGATCTGTTCAAGCTCTGCTTTCTTCTTGCTCAGCTGCTCCTCCAGAGCAACAATCTGCTGCTTCAGTGCAGCGACCCCACCGGGCTCTGCAGCATCCTGAGGCAGAGGACCACAGCTCTCCTGGTTCTCTCCAGCCTGGACACTCCCCTTCTCAGCTTTCGTCAGCACCTTCGGAGCGATTTCACTCACACTTAACTCCCTTTCCCCAGGGTTCACGGTCTCCTCTGCAATCTGAAGGGCAGCCAGTGATGCTGGTTCACCCCTGGCCAAGGTGGCGCGACTGCTGGCATCAGTGGCATCGCCCTCCTCACCTCCGCTCTCCATCACCACCTGCAGCTGTGATGCTGGGGGATGCTGGCTCTGCCTCAGGGGCTGCATCTGCACCAGCCCTGGGCTGCTTCCATCAGGATGCTCCTTCTGCCCCAAGGAAACCTCTTGCTCCAAGCTCTTCTCACCAGGCAGCTTTAACACGATGCCATCAGAGCCAGGCGAGCGCAGCATGGGGCGAAATGTGCTTTCGGACCTGCTCTGGTCATGGCAGTGCTGGGGAGGTGACCAGAGAGGTGAGGGTACCCGACCATCTCCCGGTGGGGGCTGGCTGGGCAGCAATGCAGCAGGCATACTGGAGGCTCGCAGGAGCTGCGGCCGCCCCCGGAGATCCCCCTCCTGCCATCCCAGCTCCGCCTGCCGCCGTGTCTCTGCCAGAAGGGCTTTTCTCCGGTAACTTGGCTCATCAGACATGGGTGGGGGTGTCTCGTTGGGCAGAAGGGGGCGGGGGGTCTCCTCCACCCCCAACGATGCCTTCCGATGGGGGAAGGAGCAGGTCGCTGTCCAGCTCTTGCTGGGGGCAGATGTGCACCCACGGGAGCCGTTCTCAGGCAGGCTGAAGTTTCGGGGCAGGGTGCTGAATTTCGGCTGCTTGGCTTTCCGGTGGATGTGAACCCTTCTGATGGTGTTCCCTTTCTCGATGTCATCCACGTACTTCAGGAAGTCCAGGTCCAAGTGAAAGCCATATGGCGTCTCCACAGAGTAGGGGAGGCTGCGGGGCTGCTCCCTTTCCCCATCGGGTTTGGGTGGCTGGCTATCTGCTGAAACAACCCAAGAGAAAAGGGGGATTGAGTTTCAAAGACAACAAAAAAATTAACCACAGACGTTGCTGCTTTTTTCATCTCTGTTTCAGGCAGGTGGGGGCTGCAGTTGCCATCACAGAAGCTCGTGGTGAAGCTGTGCAGGGAGGCAGCAACACATGCAAAGGTTTGATCTGGTGTTCCAGAGGTGAATCAGGTAATTGTTGTGCTGAGGAAGCCAAAAATTCACTGAAATCATGACTCTAATTGGCAATTAAGCAAACAGCAGGTTTTGCAGGCAGAGCTACGTGTCTCTGTATGTATAAAAAGCTGGCCCATGTACATTAAATCCAGCTCAACACCAGAAGGTGGAACCCATCTGTGACAATTACATTTGTCAAGGCTTTTGGTTTGATTTTAACTTTCCAGTGGCAGTAAGAAGGGCTGTGCATGCGAAGCAGGAAAATCACTGCATCCTTTCATCTGCAAAGGCCAGGTCACAAATTATTCCTTGAAAATGATGAGCACAGCAACGGGCAGAGGCCAGACACAGCCAGCACCAGCACAGGCTGCTTCACAGCACTGCAACCATGCGAAACACGTGCCTCCCAAGGTGACCGGCTGCGCGGTACCGAGCGTGGCTTTTAATTGAGAAGCATTGCCACCGAATGCGTGACTGTGTTTGCCCACCCATCCATCACAGGCAAACAGCACAGCTCCATCAGTGCAGCCCAAGACTCCTGGTTTAATACAACTTAATATGGTCAGATACAGCCTGCAAAAATTCACAGCCCCCCCCACCCAAATTTCAGCATTTTGGTTCTAAATAGTTAAACTCCTGCATTGGTGCTCATTTTCAGGATGGTAAGTCCCTGAAATCACTGTGGTTTGGGAGCTGCTTTGCACCTCTGAACAAACTAGCCATGCTCTGTGAGGATGAGGAGGAGCAGCTCGACCAGGAGAAACCAGGTTTCACTGCTGCTCCCTCTGTCTCCATCCTGGTGCAGCAGCTGTGTGAGGACTGGGAGAATTTGGCATGGTTTTCAGTGCCATTTGTCACAGAGCATCCCAGAGATGCAGCCACCACCTTTGTGATGGGAAGCAGCACATGGAAGTAAGAGGAACAATAGAGAGAAAACATCACGTAAGGTAATACAGCTCAAGAGCAAAGCCTGGCCAGTGGGAGCAGAGGAGATCTGTCCTGCCTGGAAAGGACAGGAGGACAAATACGAGCTGGGCTGAGAGCTGTGGCCATGTTTGTGCTGCGGTTTAGCAAGTCTGTATAATGAATGATGCATTTTTCATCTCCTGGCCCCACCATGTATCTATACAGAAAACAGGTCATTTACAGTATTTCTGGCAGGGAAATTACTTCAGGGGTTGGTTGGGTTTTTTTTTCCCAAGAAACAAATGAGCAAACAAACATCCCATAGTCTCCATACCATCTGTCTTCTCCATGGTGTGGGCTAATCAGGCTGTCAGTTAAACATCCTCTGACAAGCTAGGGCAGACGAGTCGCTTCACCCTTGAAAAAAAGAAACAGATATTAAAGTAAGAAAAGAAATTTTAAAAAAACCCTCAACAAAACCAACACAATCTTCTGAACTTAACCTGTCCTTTAAGCCCTACACCTCTTCCCAGGACTCTCCTTTCCCATACCCTGCAGCCTAACTGGGTCCACCATGCACGTTCGAGTTGCTGCAATCAACAGCTCATTTTCCAGTGGCAACAACTCCACAGACACATCCCAGGTAGTCATTTCTTATAAAACATCCCCTGGATGACAGACAGATTTGACTGCAAATGAGGAAAGACAGACATTTAGGATAATTTCTGTTGGGCTTGAGATAGATGGCACAAGGACTCTTCATTGACTCCTATAAGCTGGGTACATGTGACAGACACAACAGCTCTGAAATCAGCAGGGGGTAGAAGGGATATAAGCTGCACATGGGAACAAATGATTTGTTGCTTTTTTAATGCATAATAACCAAAGATTCAAAATTAATGCCAAATCTTATTCAAATGAAAGCCATTATTTCAGAGCACATCCATAATGAGACAAGGAACCTTCAGCAAACTGCACCAAGACACAGACAAGTTGCTCCCATGTCAGGGAAGATCTCTGGCTAGAGATCTACCCCAGCTACATCTTGAACTTCTCAACCAGCCTGGTCTCTATTGCCCTCCAGCTCTTTCCAATCATATGGATATGGGTTCCCCTCTCCTGGAGGGCAAAAGGAGATTAAGGCTGGGATCAACCAAGAAAAGTCCTGGGTGAAGCTTCTCTCCTCCATGCCCTTTAGAAAAACACAAGGAGTAGATAGGCAAGGGCAAAGGAGGCTGAGGCAGCTGGACATCATAGCATAAGTCTTCCTGACCTGCATGAGAAGGGCGACACTGCTCAGTGAGAAGGTCTGTCTTTTAATTCCTGATGCTGGTGGAAAAGTGGGGATTCCTTGGAGAGTAATTTCTTGTTTAAGGTTTTCCTTTAAGCATCTAACCTCGTTCCTGGTCACACAGCAGCTTAAAAGCCCATCCCTACTTCTCCAGTGCAACCCTGAGCTATGCCAGACTTTCAAGGGTAGGACCAAGGAGCACAAAGCCTATGTCAAGCCAGCCCCAGGCAGCTGAGGACACGGCCAGGACTATTTATTGCAGGATCCAGCTCACATTCATCTCCTCAATCAGACAGCCAGAGTCTGAACTCCTTTTCTGCTTATGTTACTGTGCCTAAGTGAGGATATTAGCACTTGACCACACTTCCAGAGCTCCCTGTGTAGGGGCTCCAGCTAACCCTTACCCCTTGCTGCGCCTGGCCCTGTACTTATCCAGCACCGTGTACTTATCCAGCACCCTGTATTTATCCAGTCTTTCCACTTATTTTCTCTTCTGCAGCATCCACCAGCAGACCTGTTTTTTGAGACCTCTGTCCCATTCACCATCTCAGCAGAAGTTCTGTCCTGTTGGGACTTCTCCACTCTGCAGCTTCTAAATTTGCTCTGTCTCATGGAATTATCTGTGCACTGTGGAACTAATCTTTCTTCTTGTGGCAATGACAAGATAACTGGATATTCAGAACTGGATTATAGAGTACAGAGGTGCTGCTATTTTCTTTGGGCAGCACTGAGATGATGTGGTTTAACTACAAGACCAACAGGAAAATAAAGCCAAGTCCTGCTGTGTTGTTAGCACAGGACTGACACTTTGAAAGATCAAACGCTCTTAAAGGAACAATTAGTTCTATCTCAGGAGATGAGTTTATTGTCAATTTAGAGCCCTGACAGAAAGTTTGGAGGATCCCAACCCAAGGACTACATCAAAACTCTCAAAAGCACCTCCAGGTTTGGTACCTCTTGATACTCATGAAGCTGGACAGCAGTGCTGATGCCCACCCCCAATGCCACATGAGCTTCTAAAACACCTTGAGCAGCCTCCTGCTGAGCTTTCCAGTTAACTGCACCTCTCCTATAAAGAGCAATTTCTTCTGTCTCCCCCTGCCAACAAAGGGGATGTGCCAAAACAAACCCTAATGTCTTCCTTTTTTCTTTTTTTTTAATTTTCCAACTACAGGTAATTACAGAGCACTTACAGATCCCAGCTACAGTTCAACCAGCAACACTTCACTCTTCTAGGTCATTTACTTAGAGGAGTAGGGGGGAAAGCAGTAAATAAGATGCTTTCTAATATCTAGATAATTAAATCTAATCAGTTCATTTATGAGCTGACTGGGTCCCAACTCTGCAACTGAAACTGATAATATGACTTTTCTCTTTTGACCAATCTACTACAGAACTGCCTCATAAAAGGATGCTGAATTACCCTACCAGCTTGCTGATTTCCCCCCAGGGCTGCTCAGGCACGGGGCGGATGGCTAGGAGCCAAAGCCATGGCTCCTTGGACCCCACAGGTGCTCTCCGATGCCTCTCCCTAATAAAAATGTGATTAAAAAATGAAACTATCTGTTAGAAGAAGCATACCCCTATGCCCAGGGTCCAGCCCACAATTTGGGGCAGGGCAGTACTTTAGGTGAGGTCTCCATCCTCCTCATACCTGACCTTCTCTTGGGTTCTGTATTTGCTGATATTTCCTCTATTGACTGAGACTGAAGAACACTTATTTTCCCCTCTGGGCAGGTGACATCACCACGTGTGCAGCATCACTGATTTTTACCTTTGCTACTCAGAAAGGCTGAGGGGGAGGATTAATCCAGATTTGAATTACGTTGCTTTTCTCAAGGCAGGAATAAATATATACAGAGATGGAAATTAAGCAGCCAAATATGTGATAAGGCAACATTACAAAGTGAAATGGCTTTATTCCCTGGGGCAGCCCTTTTGCAGGAACACTATACTGTCTTTTTAACTAGCCCTGTCTCAAAGACTTGCTCTTTACAGGCACATTTAACCCCTCTTTCACTCTGTCTCTCTTGCCAGGCAACACAAGCGCCCGCCCGCTCCCCCATCCAGAGCAGAAAGAAGAGCAGCATTACACCCCAGAAGATTTAAAGAACAAATTAACTCAACCACAAAGACAAATATAGATGAATTCCATTCTCTGAGAGCATCCTGCTAGTAATTCTAAATTGGAACCATTTAACCCTGTGCCTATAAATAAGAAGATAATTCATCCCTGCTGAGCAGCACGTTAGCACAGTCTCATTAGCTATAACACAACGTTTCTTGAGCTCTGCCTGTCGTGTTCTCCTGCACTGCAGCAATGGCTTTAGCACTTCACAGTGAAAGGAAAAACTACCGTTAGGAAAAGCATCGTGTTACCTTCTCATGCTCCCACCCACAAGCCCAGCGGGGAGCAGAAGTGCTTGTCTTCCTCAAAAGCATCTTTTCCCCCAGCAGCGAAGGGTTCGGAGACACAAACGTGCCTTTTCCAGTTGTTAAAAAAGTTGGTCAGCTGAGCAGTGACCTTGCTCGGAAAGCAAATACAAGTTTAAACCAAGAAGCACAAAAGAGGGATTAGTTTTCCAGTGAAGCAGCCCATCGCTCTCCTCTGACCTTTCTGAGGACAGTTCACGCCCACTGTAGAAAAGAAGTCACTTTTCACAGCACAGTTATCTTGCCCATAAAACACAAACCACGAAGTGCTGCTTGGGCTCTCAACCAGGCTGCCTCCCTTATCAAGAAAGCTTCTTGAAAAGACAGTCAGTTATTAAGGATACAGTTCCTATTATACCTGATGCTGCAGGCTGCAGCCGGAGCTCGCCCTCCGCATGCTGCACCTCCCAGCAGAACGCATTAGTTATTCTGCTGAGCACCTCTCCCACGGCAACGCAAGCGGCTGCTGCCATTAAAAAGCAGCATCTTTAGTAGAGGCTGCAGAAGGTCTCGACGTCTGTAATTAATCCTGACCCAAGTCCCGTTCCCATGCGTGGAGCAGAAACAGCCCCTCGGCCCTTCACCCTTCTTCCTGCTGCTCCGGCCCCTCATGTCGCGTCCATCCCATCCGCCGTCCCCAGGAGATGCAGAGCAGGACGGGGGTGACGGTGGGAACGCGGCTGTGCGGAACCGCGGTGAAGGCGGAGGATGCCTGACCCTCTGTGCCGTGCCGAGCCCTGGCTGCTGCGAGAAGGGATGGACAGCCCCCTGTGTGCCCCTGGGACTCTCTGTGTAAAACGCTCCAGCCCTTTGCAGCGGGGATAGCAACGCGAACTCCAAACTGCAGGAAGGAGAGGTGGGGGCCAGCTCGCAGAGCAGACGCGGTGTGGTTTCGGGCAGGGTATTACTGGTGGCATGTGGCTCTCGGTGATGAGCAGAGCGCCCTGCCCAAACCCCTGCACTGGGGTACTTGTGGGGCAGCCTGGATTTCTGCACCCCCGGGCTGGCAGGAAGGAAAAAAAAAAAACCCTTAGTCTCCACACTGAACTTGCAACAACTTCATGCTTGCAAAAGCAGAGGGGTTCAGACACTGCCCAGTGCACTGCAGCCAGGCTGTGAACCTTTTCCAGGGCCAGGAAAGAAAATCTTGGGAAGCGGAGGCATCTCACCAGGACCTGGGGGCTCTGTCAGGGGCTCCCACATCATGGAGCAGCACCAGCACCTTTCCCATCACGTAACAAATAGTACAACCAAATTCCTCACATTAGCAGGAAAAGCCCCATTTCATTGCTCTGCACAGCCCTGAGCTGCTGGCATCCCCTCAGCCTCCCTGCACTCCCAGCTACTAAATGTGACTTTAACAGATTAAGTTTGAAGGCAAGCAGGAAAGTTTTGCCTTTGCAGGAAGTGAAATAGCCAAGCCACGTACAGAAACAGGAGCAGTTTGTCCTTGATAGCTCTCCCTGAGGCACGGATGGGTTAACTTCTTACCCAAGGATGAAAAATAACCCCCTCATTTCAGCAGCCAGTTAAATGCCGCGAATGCCGCCTTTCCCACACAGCTCCAGCATCCCATCCCACACCACGCAGGGCCCTGACTCCATGCTGACAGCTTTCTGCTTTCACAAGCCACTACTGTGCTCAGGGTTCAAAATGAATTCAAGTGCACGTTGGCTCATTTCATGTTTACTCCAGATATTTTCTGTCACAGGGGTTAGTAAGGGTTTGCTGCTTGGGCTCTCCGTACAAAGCAGCACGATGGAAAGATGGATGTATTTCTATATGGTGCTGAGTTTAAAAGTTGGCCTGAAAGAATTGTTTTGGTTTCCCACTGGAAAGACCCAGGAGAAAAGCTTTTATCTGGCACATTTCCTTCTTGGGATTGCACACACAAGACACAATGTTTCTCAGATGTCATCCCCACGGGCCTGAAGAAGGTCTTGAGGTCTGTGTCCCTCTAAATAAGCTTGAGTTAGGATCTATTAATAGATAGGAGTTTAGGCCAGGTTGGATGGGGCCCTGGGCAACGTTGTGTAGATCCAGGCCTGGAGGTTGGTGGCCCTGCCTGTGGCAGGGGGTTGGAACTCTGTGATCCTTGGGGTCCCTTCCAACCCCAACCAGTCTATGATTCTATGGAGTCAAAACATGCAAAATTATGGGTTGGTGCCTGATGGAGCTATGGTTCTCTGAGAGCTTTGCCCAGCGGGGCCAGCCCAGGGTGGGAATGGAGAAATGGGGAAGGGTTTTGCCTGGGCAGGGCCAAGATCATCCTGTGAGCACAAGGACTGAGGTTGTGGCCTGAAGTTGCTGCCACTTTACATTACGCACTACAGCTGTCAGGGAGGATTTTGCTTTGCAGGCTGCTCCCCTGGATGACAGGAAACAGGCGGCCACGCAATAGCTCAAAAGCCATTCTGTCAGTCCCTGCCTGTCCCCACCGTGGCCACTGCTGCTGCCTGGATGCTAGCAGTGCTGATGGGCACAGCTGCTGCCTCCTTGCCTCTCTCCAAGCAGAACCACTGCAGGAGGCCAGGCCTGGGTTCAGCCCTGCCACACAGACCCTCACAGAACAGAGCTCACCCTCGGTACCCAAAGGGTTACACCCAAACCTGCTCCATCCAGGCGGTCTGCTGGATTGCACAACAACCAGCCAAGCTATTATTGCAAGTGGACATACCAGGAATAAATATAGCCTCTCAGGGAATATCTGTTATACAGATTTTCAATTCTGTTTTCACTGCAAAGAAACAAAAATAACGTGTTTCCAGTCTGCTGGGGACATCCACACGGGTGGGATCTCCACTGTGCAGTGGTGGGCTGTGATCAGCTGCCGGCTGGCACAGGCACAGGAAGGAGTTTCCTTCCAGGTGGAGAAAAGAAGTTTGAAAAACTTTGTGGGACTAAAAGAAATAAGTAAATCAAAGCAGTTTAAAGTCCTGGTTTGCATTACAAGAAATTGTCACGAGGTTTTCCAAAGTGAGAACAAACAGGGTTTCCACTGTAAGGGATTTGCATCCCATCAGCTGCCTGCCTGGGTGCAGCTGGCATCATGCAACCGCAGCTGCCAGCGGCCCTGTGCCCCATGGCATCCCTCAGAAATGGCAGTTTGGACTGGAGCGGGTATGGGAACATGCTGGGCTGGGCTGGGCTTGGCTGCCTGTTGGAGGGGCAGAAAACAGCTGATCAGACCCAAGATTAAAATGGGAAAGAGACCAGATGGTACCTGAGTCCCAGAAAACCTGCTGCTGTAAACCCATCAGCATCCAGAAAGGTGAGCTGGCAAACTGGATCCATCCCAGTCTGGCATGCATCCTGCACAGCTCAGTGCTGGTGTTACCCAACCACACATGCCAAAGCACAGCAGGACTAGATTTGGGGATGCAAAACCAGCAGCTGTATGAGAAGGGTGGAAGTGGCAGGTAACAAGGTGTGACAAGAAAAGAGAGACATAAATCTTTAAACTCCTCTGAAAGCAAAACGCTGCACAGTCCAGATGCCTGCTTGAAATTCACCCTCTGTCCCAGAGCCAGCAGACAGCTTCAGCACTTGGCTTATGGCAGTGAGTACCCTGCGGTGTTGGAAGCAGTTTGCAAGTGTTCAAGAGGGATGAGCTCCCTCTAAAACCCATCAGCTTGTGGTTGTACTGAAGGAGAGGTTCAAGCTGCCCTCCCAGCCTCCAACAGCCATCACCCTCTCTGCAAAGTTACGTCCACAAAGTAGTAGGGGGGGTGCCTGGATGGGGCAGGAGCTGCTCTTGTGGAAAACATCCCAGAGGCACACGGAGCTGCTCGAGAGCCTCATGAGAAATCTGAGTAATTAACCCAACACCATTTAATAAAGCAGATGACTGCATTCAAGGTAAGCATACACCCCTCAGCAGCCACCAGTACCCACACAGCCATTTCAGGCACCTTTTCAAAAGGCAGTAATAAAGTTGTGTGGATACCGATTTTATTAAAGCTGCTTATTGCTGTTTAATAGATGTCGTGAGCTTCCTGCCAGCACTTCCATTAGAGACGGGTCAGGACGAGACCTGGAGGTATCAGGTATCCAAACTCTCTCCCTCTTTTATGGCTCACCAAGAGGGGAAAATGATCACATTCATCCTCTCCTCTGATAACCTCTTTTCCAATTGACCTTCAGCTCATTCCAGACATGGTCTTATAAAAGCTTGGGTTCCTTCTCAGTATTTTATCCCATGTCTTGAAAACTGTGGTGTTTTCCCTAAAAGTCTCCTTTCCCAGAGCCAGGTGACCAGAAAAACCACCCAAAGCCATGAATCCAAAGTGTTCCACAGTCAGAAGGCAAACAGAAATCTGAAGTAGCTCATTTCTAACGTTTACTCTTTTTGCCTCAGTCCCACAAGTTTGGCAGGGGGAAGCAATGAAGCTCTCCGGTTTCTGGGCTCTTCCAAGCTGCTGCTTTCCATCTCCTTGACCTTGGGACAGGTCAAGCTTTGTTGCCATGATACGGAATAAATTCCACGTGGTCAAAGAAGCTGGAGGAAACTTTATGACAAGGGGGTTGTCCTTGGCTTGGGCAGGGCTTGGTGCATCCTTGAGACTCCTGCGCTTGTCCCAGCCAAGAGTCTGAGCTTTGGCCCAAGCTGGGCTGGAAAAGTCTCCATTTCCTAAGGGAAAACGGGATCCTTTGTGTGTTTTTGGAAGCTGGATGTGGAGAGGAACCATCAAACCAAGGTGCTCCTGATTGCTGGGAAACGCTCTTCCTCTGTGCTCTTGCTTGGCTTTGTTGAGATACGAGATGGATGGGGCAGCAGAGGGAAGGAAAAGAGTTGGACCATGCCTGATCCCCTTGGTGCTTACCAGGAGGTGAACCACCAGAGTTTGTGGAACTGAAGAAACCCAAATACCCCCAAAACAGGGCTTCCTAAACCCATGGGCCTGAGAAATCTCCAAAAAGTGCATCTGCAGTTGTAAAAGCCAACTGGAGAGCCAGTGTCTGTCCTCTCCCACCTCTCTCATCTCAATGACCCCCATGGAGACACAGGACCATTTTATATCTGTTTCTGGTGTGAGCCAACAAGACTCCATCACACTCATGGCAGGTTTAAAAACCTCTTCAAACAGGAATATTTATTTTTCATGCCACCTGAAACCACTCTTCACATTGAAAGGGACCACAGAGGGGATGGATGTGCCACCTTCTTCCTCTGCCAGCGACTTCCACGTGGATCCAGGGACTGCTTCTGCCAGCAACCACATATCCCACCCATGCACCAGGGGTTTGGGGAGGGTTTAATGAGGGTTTTGGTCCAGTTTTTTTCTCCAAGCTCAGGCTGCATGTTGCTGGTGTGTTTTAGGCTTTCTCACTTGTGCCTAGACTCGTGCTCATCCCTGATGGACAAAGGAACTGGCTGCAAGGATAAATTGAAGGTAATCACATTTGGAAGACAAGAACCACTGTGTGTGTGTGGGGCTGTTCATCGTATTTCCCATTTCTCCCCATTTTCTCACCAACTTGTCCCCCTTGGCAGTGTATTGTCATAATAATGACAAGAACTGCTTTTTCATGTGCTGCTTAAAGCCTGGGATGTGCAGGACTTGAGGCTTCCCGAGGCACAGCGCCGGAAATGTGAATTCCACTGAGGTCTAAAATAAATAAGGCTGAAGAAGGAGCTCTCTGCAGCTGGTTCCTCCCCACCACTCTCCCGTAGCGCCAGCAGTGTGCTCTTGAGCAAGGCAGAGTCACGTAACCCCGTCGTACAGGGCACTGAATGGAAAATACAACAACTCAGCATATTTATTTTTTTATCTAATAAGTGGGGCCATGGTCAGCCCTGGTGCTGCTCCCAAAACTTCCTTGAAAAGACCCAAGATTCAATGTGTAACACTCGGTGGTAAAGAAAAAGTGAATTTCAGAGTATTTGGCTGCTGTAAAACCACAGGAGGAGGGACCTCTACCAGCAACAAGCTTGTGAATGAGCTTGTATTCCTCTAATAATGCCCATGTCACAGAATATCCAAGCTGCTCCTGGATGTGAAGGATGTTTTGAGACCAAAGCTCTCCCTCCTTCCCGAAATGCACCCACGCCGAGGGACGCGGAGGCCGTCCGATGGGAAGCAATGCCACACTCCTGCTCGGCAGCAGAGAAATAGGGGGGGTATTTCAGTTGCCTGAGGAGGAAGGGAGACTTTGTGACACTCCTGCAGGATGGGACAGCCCCAGCACTGCACAAGGGGGTGATTTCTGCACTTGGGAGACAAAACCTTCCCCATAAGCACACTTTCCAGAAAGGAGCTGAACATGATCCTGGTTTTCCAGTTCACAAGTGGTTGGAAACGGCAGTAGGAGACCAACAGCACCCACAGCAGCAACAGGCTCTGCCCCATCTTGTCTTCCAGTTGCAGGATTACTTTAACAAATCCACTAACTGATCTCTCCTCAGCCACAGATCCCCTGGCAAGGTTGCTGTTCATCAGGCTGGCTGTCAGTTTGGTGCATATATTTAGTTTTGAAATACCACACTCAAAGTGACAACTAATCAATCAGAAACCTGAGGGTACAGGCTCCCTCCTCTGAGTTATCATTTGGCTCCCTCCTCTGATTTACCATTTCAGGAATCATTGAAGAGATCAGCTTTTTCCATTAAGTCCAACCCAAATCAAACACAAAACACCAGGACCACCACAAAACAGGCCTGAAGGCAAAGGATCTTTGTACCTTCTCTCTGCCCTTTGCTGTGGTTGCTATCCATACCCTGTGTGTGCAGCATTTTTGGGTGCTCACTGCCTTCATTTAGGCCACACAGCTTAAATATTTCATTTCTGGTTTAGCCTCTGGATGAAGGAAACCCTTCCCAGTGGTGTTGCATCCCACAGTTGCAAGGAAAACAAGATAATCCCATGCAATACAGTCCCACTTCCATCTCTGGACAGTGAACTTCATACCCAGGGCATCCAGACCACAACTGTCTCTGTCCTGAACTTCCTTGGACTTAAATTTGAGATTATTCAACCCACTTTCTGCCACCACTGATCTCACAGGACCATCCAGCCTCTTCTACAGAGATCTCATGCAACGGTCTGTCCTGGTGTGGCAGCTCCCTGTTCACACTCACTCTGATTTCTCCTGGAAGAGGAGTGAGAACCTGGCATGTCTTTGCCTTCAGTCTGAGGAATCACAAGCCAAACACCGGGAGCTGATGGAAGTGCCTGCACAGGGTGTGCCTGGTCCCGGCCAAGCTGGGCTGCTGAGAACTGCCGAAAGGCGATGCTGCCTGCGAGGAGAGGCACTGCCTGTCCCTCTGCTCGCTGCCAAATGTGCTGCCTGAGCAGACCCTCTCTCAGCTCCCCCGAGGACGCAGAAACCCAGAGCCCAGCCTGTCCCTGCTCTGCAGCCAGACCAGACCTACGAACAAGCCCCACGGGACATGTGGCTGAGGGAACCAGATCACAAACCTCACTAGAGACAGAAATGAGTTACGGCGCCAAGATGTGCTGTGTCCGGACGGCTGGAAAACCGGCAAGGAAATGGGGAGAGGCTGGAGTCAGGCGGCGGCGGCTGTGCTCGGCCATGGAGGCTGGGCTGGGGCTTGTCTGAACCACATCTCCCCGGCTGGGGAGGGCTTTACAGTTGGGCTTAGAGGCTAAATGCAACTCGGGCTGCTCTGGGATCCTAGAGACTTCCGCCACATTGCCTGGGGCCTGGGGGCCCTTCGCAGCCCTCACACGGTGACATCCAGGGGTTCGGTCAGGGCTCGGAGCCTTCCTGCCTTCTCCCGGTGCCCAGCCTCGCTCTGTGCCTCCAGTCCGCGTCGAGGGGCACTGGAAACGCTCCGGGCCGGGCAGCCAGGGCCATGCTGCCCCCAGGCAGCCACCCGAGGGGCCCCGCACCCTACATCACCCCCAGAGCACGCTGTGGAGCACCCCCAGAGCACGCTGTGGAGCACCCCGTGGAGCGCCCTTCGGAGTGCTCCTGGGCATACCCCGGTGCTTCCGCAGCACCCTCCGGAGCATCCCTGAACGCATTTAAAGCGCCCCCCGAGCACCCTCCAGCGCAGCACTGCCTGAAGCACCCTTTGAGGCACCCCCGGGACGCCCGCAGGCACCTCCGAGCATCCCCCGGCGCACAGAGCCCTTCCAGCATCCCCGGTGCATCCCGCGAACACCTCCCCGGAGCGCCCCTTCGGAACAACCCCCGGCGGAGGAGCCGGGGGAGGGGAGGGGCGGCCGCGTCCCGGTCTCCTCCCGCGCCCGTCCGTCCGTCTCCCCGGCTGCCGCGATCCTCTGCCCTCGCGGCGGGTCGGTCCCCTCCCGGGCTGCCCCCGGCCGGGTCCCAGCAACCCCCTCCATCCCCGTGCGCGGCGCGGCCGTACCTGGGAGCAGCGGAACGCGGCGGGAGCAGCGCGGCGGCACCGGTGGCCCCGTTGGCTCCGGCGGGCGGAGCCCGGGGGCGGGGCGGGGCTCCCTCTCCGGGCAGCGGGGCCGGGCGGGGGCCCGGGGCAGCGGGGATGGGCTGCGGGAGGGTCAGCGGGAGCCAAGAAGGAGCCAAGAAGGAGTGGCTGCCGTGGGAGGCCAGAAATCCACTTTTTGGGGTTGGGTTTTGTTTTTTAACTTCTTCGTATGAGTGCGTGGGGTGGCCCATCCGGCTTTTTCCTGCTTCTTGGTACTTCTCAAGCTCATCCTGTGTGCACAGATGCAAATCAAGAGCGGAGGGAAGGAGAAATCTGTGGGAACAGGCTGTGGCTGCACGACTTGGGCTGTTGTATCTGCACCAGCAGTTCCCCAGCAGTTACATCGGTCCCACGTACCTCCATGTGACTGTGGAAAACATGAAGAGCAGCCTGAGCATCAGGGTTTGAGGCTCCTCGTGTGCCTCAGCCCATGTGATTTACACGCTCCTCAGTGGCAGGAGTCGCTGTGATGCCAGTTCTTTTCCAGGCTCTGGAGACAGGCAGACCAGAGTCCTTGCAGTGCCCAGGCTCCTGGTAAAGCCAGGGTGGTTAAAATCTCCCATCACCCAGCTCTGAAGAGACTCGGGCTCTGCACAGACAAGGTGAGCGCCCAGCTCAGTTGCCCCTTCTCCCATGCAAGGGGTTTGGGTGCTGAATGAGATTAGGAACAGTTCACAGAAGCATTTCCCAACGATTTTAGTAGCACTTCACAGAAGCAAAGGAAAAGTGAGGGAGCCTTTGGGCTTCACGCCGTAAGGACAACTCCTGTCCCTACTGCTTGGGTTGTTTTGGGAGGGCCCAAAAGAGAGGGCCAGTAATATCAGAAAGTTTTTATTTCAGGCATCACTGTGTGGTGGAGCAGGGAGATGACCTCTTATGTTATTTTCCTCTCCTGCTCCTGAACAACAAACCTACTTTGATGTGCAGTTGTGGCCTTCGAGGCACAACACCTCTCCTGCTCCTGGGATGGGGCAGCTAAACCATTACCCGTCCCTTTGGCTCATCCCCCAGGCCATGCCTTAACGAGAATGAGGAGGCTTTTGCAAGGGAAACTTCGGGCACCTACAGGAAGCTCTTGTGGTTGCAGACATACAGCTGAGCATGTATTTCAGTCTGTTCTCCCCTGGGTAAGATTAAAGCGCTAAAAACTATGCGTGGGGAGGTAAGAAGTGAAGCAGTTGCAGTTCACAGCACCTGCTTCTGCAAGCGTGGCCCAGAAATGCAAGCTACAACTACCAAAACCCCCACTTTTGAGCAAAGAGAATCAGAAATAGTTCCCTTTTTCAGTCCCTGGTTTACTTGGCTTGGTAACTTGACAACAAAGAATCTCTCTTCTATGATATGTTAGGTGCTGTGAAGCATAATGTCTATACATAAAGCTTCGTGAGCCCTTCTTTAATCCAAGAGACTAATAGAGCTTTCAAACAAACAGGATGAACGAGGAGAACTTTGCTGTGTGTCTAAATGAAACATGGGAAATTGTTTAAAGACAGATGAGGTGAGCTGGTGGAGGAGCACTCTGAGGTGGTTATTGCACACGATGGTTGAGGAAGCCTCCGATACGTGGCTTGCCAGGAGCTGGGGAGGGGACGACAGGAATGCAGCCATGGTGCAGCCACAGCCTCTCCCTCTCCTTCTCCCATTGCATCCTTGGGCTCCACACGCCGGCAGTGTCAGAGGCTGTATTCTCCCCTATGTATTCTGGTCTTAGAAAGTTCAGCTATTCTTAGGCGAGGTTGTGAGTCATTAAGCGCTTTCAGAATGTTTATTTGTTAAGCCACAGGCATTTAAATTTACTTTTAAAGCCAGACAGCCCACTCAGAGGATTTCTTTCTGCTGCAGAAATTACTAGGTGAAATTCCACTGCAAGAGGTCAGCCCGCCACCCAAAACATTGCGAGTCGGAACCCATCCAAGGGCTGCCACCAGTTCAGGTTTAAAGTGGACTCATCTCCAAAAGTAACTACTAAGAAGGGGAAAAGAACAAGATAAATGTGGTTTCTTACAGTCCTTCACCACCTGATTCAGCTTTTATTGTGTGTTTTCAAAGACAGGGACCGGACCATCGTAGTTGGCCGTAATCCCTGTGAGGGTGGATGGAGCTTGGATGGTTAGAGGGCTGCCCAGGGAAGCAGGTTCTCCACTGGTGGTGGATTAATTCCTCCTGGAGATGCTGCCCTTGCAGGGGATTCTCCCTGCAGCTCCCAAGCGCAGACAGAAAGGAGCAGGGTGAGGCTCCTGACCCATGCTGGGAGGAAGACAAAACTGATGCAGTGTTCAGAGCCTCTAGTGATGGGGCCAGGGGCTGATGTGATCGAGTCCTTTTGGAAACGCAGCACAAAATCACTATTGTTCTATAGGATGTCATGCTTGTGCCAACATCCATTTTTGTAGACTCTCTGCAAGCTGCTCCCCCTTTGCTGTGCTCACAGGAGCTGCCTTGTATGGTCTGCAAATGCTAAAATCCTGCCCCATCCACACACACGTGCCTGGCATGGCTATGGCCTTCCACTGTCACTCTGCGGTCGGTGGCATGAATGGGGTAAAGTGCTTCTGCAAAAATCTGGGTGCTACAGGAATACAGGAAAAGATGTGGAGTGTAGATGTGACCTGTATGACTGGAAGGAGAAGACAGAACCTCCAGGAACCAAGCTCATGCTCCTTCAAATGCCATCACCCCATCGCTGTTCTGGGCTGTGCACATCCAGTGATCCCCAAATAGGTATGGAAAATCCTTCCTTTTCTCATGATACATGGATCATTCTTCATATCAAACCATGGGAACTTGCCTGTCAAATCAATTTGCTATGGTTGTGTTGCTTAAAAGAAATTGCTATGTCTTCACAAGCATGAACAAGAAATGATAGTGCTTATAGTGCAGTCAGCACTGGTGCAGCCATAACTGGAATTCAGACACCCATTTACAGACCCCAAATCTAGGTAAAGAAAGGGAAATTCTTATTTCAGTTAAATGTATATCTTGTAAAGCACAATTCTCCTTTCTCCATAAATCGATTTTCATTCTTGTCTTTTCTGTTCCTGTTTTCTATCAGTCATCCCAGTCTCCAAATGCTGCTTATCTACTGGGGTGTCATTGCATTCCCTGTGTTCCTGCACTAAGCAGAGGGTAGAAGAAATACACTGCTCAGAACATGGATTTAACCAGCACAAGGCTTGTGCAGGAACCACGTCACGACAAAGGGTATGTCCACAGGGACAAAGTAACCTGGCCTGCATGTGCCAGAGGCACAGAGCATTTTGAGTTTAGAGGAAAGCAATGAAGGACTGAATGAAGGGTGATGAGCTGTAATTCTGATTTCTGGGCAAAGGAGGTGATAGATGCTCCAGTGGGTTTTGGCATTGCCTGTTCTTTGATAGCAGTTTAGTGCCTTGATTGCTCAGCAGAAACTCTTCCATCACACTCCTGATGAGCTGCACCTAGAGAAGACTGGCTCCCCCAACTTCTATAGTTCAATCCTCCAGGCTAAAGGGTGAAAAGCAACCCTTTGGCTTTACAGGCCTCCCATGGACAAGGATGTTCCTTGTAGAACTGCTAGCCCTCTTTAAAAACCAAGCAAGGACATGTAATGTTGTGTCTTCTTGGACCTGCGAACTCAGCAGACTGCAGCCTGCATGAGAAGGCATTTGTTTCCTTTGGCACCACTCTCCTGTGACCAACTTACAGCCCCTTCCTGTACTAAGGATACATATATATTAAGTCTCTGGGATAGGCAAGGAATTCAAGAGGCATTGCTGCATCCCATTCTTCAGGTGAAAGCTTCCAGCAGGGAGTTCAGCAGTTTTGAATGGCTCTGTGAAGGGACAAGACCTGGCCCAGCACTGCTCCAGCATAGACCTGTCTGCACCCAAGGCTTTGCCCAGAGGGCAATGCGACACTTGCCCACAACCATCTGCAGGCAGCAGGCTATGGGCCCAGAGAGGCTGGACCTCTTCTTTGGGTGCTCTGGCTCCTGCTGACTGCTCCAACAGCTGGTGGAGGCTGGCCAGTCCTGCTCTGCAGAGACACAAGAGGCTCTGCAGTTCCCTTCTTGACATGGCTACACTGGGAGCCAGGGGGGGTCTTGCTATGGAATTCCTTAAAAACCTTGCAGAAATGGCTCTGCTGGGGAGAACACACTGCAGCTGGGTTTTTTTTAAATAACAAAAAACCAAATCCTTACCTGAATTTTGACTCTTTATAAGGGTGGTCTCATGTCTCTAAATGTGGAGGTACCCAGCCAGGTTTGAGAGGAACTCTACAGTCTGTTCCAGGTGTGTCTGTCGATGGAGATACTACCAGCAGATGGTGCAAGAATATGCAGGTTGTGCTTCCTCCTGTCTGCTTCCAGGAGCGAGTGACAGCTCTGTGAGATGTTATTCCCACCTAAGAACAGAGATGGGGAGAGACTGTGTCTTTATTTTGTTTTAATTATGGCTTGCAATATAGCACCCAGCTTCTCCCCTGAATTCCAGCCTGCAATGCAAAACCACTCTGCCTCTGCTACCAGTGAAGCTGTGGATCCCTGTTATATTCAATGGAGCAGCAGGCTGTGAGTCATGAAAGAAAATAAGTGTACACAGACAGGATATGGGGAACCCCCCCCCAAACGATGCAGTGAGGCCACAAACACACCACCACTTTATTCTGCACTACAGAACTTAGCTTTCAAAGAGGTTTGAGGAGAAATGTTCACAGAACCATCTTGCCTTTGGCAGACTCTCAGTGTACAGAACCACATGTTTATATTGTTATGAACTAATCTGCTTTATCTCTAAATTATGGGTGTAATTATTGTTATTTTCTTAGGCATAACAGATGCATGTGTAGCTCCAGAAGTTTGTATATCACAGCCAACTGCATTTTCTCCTATGCTGAGATAAATGAGAGTTAAGGCTGCCCACTGCCTGCAGTATCAGGGGCTCTACATCTTGATCTCAAACCTGATAAACTCTGCAGCACAGAGGAGCACATCATGGTTTGGGCATTTGCAAGCTCTTGGTTTGTGGCTCAGGCCTCCAAGCTGACATTTGCCTTTTGAAAGCTGAACTGAAAAGAAGCTTGCTGCAAGCTGTAGCAGGGAGTTTACAGAACCACAGCAATTCCTAATTTATTATTTCCTGCTTTTCCTAAAGTCTGCAGAGCATTTTAGACAAGAACCAGCCACACCTCTGGGTTGTTCCATGAAATCTGCAATGCATGTTAGCATGATGTGGTAAAGAAGATCCCACCCCTGATACAAGACAGTAGCTCTGTTGCTGCCTCATCCTCTTGGTCTGAGATCAAATCACATAAACTCATCCTCAGGACTGGGGAGAAACCAGACAAAGCCCCAGAGAGGCACCTCTCTCAAAGGAACTGTGTCTCTGTGATGGTGAAACTGTTCCCACGTGTGCTGGCATAACAGCACCAAAGAGAATTAATGGGTTATAATGATTTGAGATCCTCTGAAAGCAGATGCAGCTTGGGAAGTAAGGGGTTGTGAAGGTTCCAGGCTGCTTGCTGTGGGAGGAGTCAGATTCTCTTTCCAGGGAAGTGACTTGGACAATTTGTTCCTGCTTCTGGTTGTGAACTGTGGATCACCAAACAGCAAGAGCCCTAAATATTCATTTTTATGCCTTCCAGCTGAAGCCAGTCCTGTCTTTACATTTTATAGTCAGCATTCTCATTTTTGTGAATAAATCCTTACCTCTCCCATGGTAGGGAGTTTGACTGAGAACCATATTCCTCAAAAACAAACCAGGTTTTGCTAACATGAACTGTGGAGAGCTCAGCATAGATCTTCCACAGGTGATCCCTGTGAGTAGGGCAGGGAAAGCTGCTGAAAGAGCACGTCTTCTGCATACAATGCACACAGCATTCCCAAAATTCAGAGTCATTTGGCAGCACAGGAACCCTAACAGACTGACAGGCCTATCACTGGTATGGCTGCAGGGTTTGGAAGTCACTATAGAAGTAGCAGAGGGGATAGTGTGCTGTACTCTAGACAGGGGAGAGTCCAGAAATCCCCCCCCCAGGGCATCAGCTCTTTCCAGGCACTTTGTATGGTTAGTTCTGGCTATGGCTGTGGAGATTTCTAGTTTCCCACTGCAGGTATTTTTATAACATAGGGCTGTGAAGTCTATAGTATTTGATAGAATTTAATCTCACATGTCTGAGTGTCTCAGGACTGTATGTATGCAATTACTGCTTCTTGCACCTGCTCCCTCTTTGGCTTGGATTTGAAACACTCTTTTACTGTAAGAAGCTGAAGCTTCGGAGGCTTCTAGACAACAGCTCCTTTATTGAGCATGCTAAGCTGTCATAAATATTTAATTAGGTGTTGCTCTATTTTTGGAGAGATTAAAAAAAAAGAAAATTAAAATCCCCATTTCCTTACATTTAAACAGAATGATTTCCTGCTGGAAAAATTTTCCTGCATTAACTAGTGGCAGGGAGCCATATTTTAAGTGGGTACATAAAAATTTGAGAGGGTGAAAGGGTGGTAAAGAGGGGGTTTCAATAAGATGAGGGCTCTTGGTTGTGAAAAACTGTGTGCATTTCCAGGCCCCTGTAAAAATACTCTCTGTTAACATCTCCTTTCCCTCTGTCACTCAGTTAAATCATGAACCTGTAAATGTTCACAAGCCTAACTTTAAGCCCAAAGCCAGGCCTTCTGGAGTCACTGACCGTGTTCCTAGGCACAAGTACCCTTGGAGCTTACCTAAACACCTGTAGGTGTGGAATTCGATTCTCAGACTGTAAAATCCTTGGGCAGAAATAGTCTCTTATCACAGCTGTTAAAGCAGATTGCAAACCACTCCCTGTAGACTTTTACTGAAATGCAATACCAGTAAGTACTAAACAGCTTTGGTCACGCCATTTGGCTTGAGATGTGTCAGGATGCACTGCCATATCGAACACGAGCCTACCTGGAGCAACCAGACTCCTGCCCTCGGAGTTTATTCCAGTCCATTATTGATTCGAGGTCCAAACACTCGAAGAGATCCCATCCTTCTCATCACGCCCCCTCTGGTGCTACAGACTGCGCAGCGCCTTCCAGCTCTCGGTGAAGCGATTCCTCAGCTGGCCACTCCAACTAGCAGCATAAATCGGGTTTAATGAAACACACACGATAAAGCAAACAAGCGGTTACATGACTTCCGAGCACCACCCACCTGGATAAGACTTCCTTACCCACGCCTGCTGACACACAAAAGAACCTCTGTAGTGCCTGTTAACTGCAGTACTTAAGGCCACGTCTGCAAAGTGGAGCTAAATGTCATGCTGCAGAGCTCAGGCCAGGAAATCCAGCGAGTTTCAATGGCAGCTCAGTATCGACTCAAATTCGGAGCTTTGTAAATCCAACCAGCCAAGTAAATAAATCTTTAGGTCAATATATACCTTGAGAAGCTGAACCTTGGCTCCCTGGGTGATGGGCCCGTCTGTGTGCAGGCATATTTAACCTGTGCAGGAAAGCAAAATATGTGTAGTAAGCACATATACAACTGGCAGAGTCTAATTTCTGACATAACACAAAAGTATATTTAGGGATATTGATTTGCAGTGAATAAATAATTCATGCAGCAACGTGGAAAAACATCCAAAAAGATTGCAGAGAACTTTAGAAACTAAAATTCCTTAAAAAACCCTCTGTAGACCAAGTGCTAGGCTCCTGATTTTGTTCCTGCACTAACATACTTCACTCAGCAAAGTTTTACATTGCTGTGCAGGAAATACAGATGGAAAAAAGGACAAAAGCCGACGTGAGTCATGAGGGAGGGGGGTAAAGTACATGTGAATGCAGAGAGGACACTACCAGTGCTAACACCTTTAGGGAAACTGTGGATCTGTGGCAACCGTGTCTGATTCAGTGTCCGATTACTTTGTTTTAGTTTTAATCACTCAGGAAAGGCAGCAGGAGTTTGTCCCGGGGTCCTTCAGCTCAAATTCTGGGGTAACCCCGCCCAAGGTGAAGGGATGCTAAAGCCTACATCTGGGCATGGCTTAAAGTCAGTTAGGAAACTGAAACTATATAAATATCTTATTAAAGAACTTAGGAAAGTTTTACAGACGTTTTCCAGCGGAGTCACAGAATCACAGAGTTGTAGGGGTTGGAAGGGACCTCCAGAGCTCCTGGGGTCCAACCCCCCTGCCAAAGCAGCTCCCCAGCTCATACTGCACAGAGAGGTGTCCAGACGGGGCTGGAATCTCTCCAGAGAAGGAGACTCCACACCCCCTGGGCAGCCTGTCCCAGGGCTCCCTCACCCTCACTGGGGAAAAGTTCCTCCCCATGTTGGTTTGGAACTTCCTTTGCTCCAATTTGCAGCCATTGCCCCTTGTCCTGTCCCCACAGACACTGAAAAGGGGCTGGCCAATTCCCCCTGCACCCCATGCTTAAGATATTGATAAACATTGATTAGGTCCCACCTCAGTCTTCTTCTCTCCAGGCTGAACAGCCCCAGCTCTCTCAGCCTTTCCTCATAGGATAGATGTTCCAGGCCCTTCATCATCTTCATAGCCCTTCTCTGGACTCTCCAGGAGATCCCTGTCCTTTTTATCCCAGGGAGCCCAGCACTGGACACAACACTCCAGGTGGGGCCTGACCAGGGCAGAGTAGAGGGGGACAATCCTTAGACCTGCTGGCCACACTCCTCCTGATGCACCCTAGGATCCCATTGGCTCTCTTAGTCATGGCTGTAATTGCAATAAACAACCATGGTTTGGCTTAACAGGCTTTTCTTTTAATATAACTGCCTAAAAAGTGTAGCTGCCACATGGATTTCCTTAGTTCTCAAGATAAAAAGATGAATCTTTAAAAGATTCCTGACATTTTGAGGCAATATTAAATAGCATCACAGTATATAGACTTACTGTAGCCAATTGGTGTTTCGCAAGGAATATTTACTACAGCAACGCCTCCATCATGTTTCTCCCATCTCACACCATCCAAGTCCTGCCAGAGGAGAGCTGAGAAAAATATAAGGCCTTATATGGAGTAAATAAAGAGGAATTTTCAGAGCCAGATGAATTTGTGAAGTATGGAAGCCTATGTAAAGACCAGCCCTGGTAATTCACAGCAAGCGACGCCACAGATTAATTATTGAGGCCTTTCATCACAAACAGAACCACCCTGCCTTCTGCAGATGTTCATTTTCTTGCAAGACTGACATTAGATTTCAAATATCTCACTGTGAAAACAACCATGGAAGCGCTGTTGGGTTTAACAGAGCTGTTTCTATCCATAGGCAGCATCTACTGATGGAGTCACAGAGGGTTAGAATTTCCTTTGCTACATTTCCAGGGGTAATAAAATACATTCTACATCTTCCCTGCCGTTCGACAAAGGCTTTTCTTCTAAACAAAAACACTGTTAGCCTGGGGGAATAAAAAAAGTCTTAAGTTTTTCCGTAGAAAGAGGCCTTTGTAACCAGTGCAGAGAACCTATAGCTACTGCACACACACAACAGCAAATGCATTTCCTCCCGGGCATCCTCAGACTGAGCCACCTTGTTTATGCATAAAGGATTCCACAGACTTTCTGGTACAGCTCTGACAGCAAACCTCCTCGGTAGGGGCCAGGCTGAAGAGCAGGGTGGAGTCATCTTTCCCAAACGCTGGCTTTTGTGAGCCCGCTGATCACCGCACCAGGGTTTTTTTGCCACCTTAACAGCCTCAAAGGAACTGTGATTTATTGCATGCTTCCTGGCCGGGCCAGTAAAGCTTTTTAGCACACATATCGTAGGAACTATGAGCGTAATCCTTGGTTTATGGAGGGAGAAGCAGAAAGCGTGTGGTATGGGGGAGCAGAAAGCGTGCCATACAGCTTCTTTATATACTCAAGGAAAGGGGCCAGGCCCTGAAACGCTATCATCCCCAGCGGACCCCGCTGCAAGGCCGTGCCCGCCGGGCAAGCTCTGGTGGGCCCCGCAGCCTCCTGCCTGCGGTCTCTGCACCCGCCCAGGGCAGCTCCGAAGGCCGGGACGGCAGAGCCCCCACTCCCCTCCGCAGCGCCGCACGCTCGGGTTGGCACTCGGGGGTCTGCCAGCCGCGCGCTTGCACCCCCCGACCCTGCTGGCGAACAGGCGGCGCCGAGCCTGGCGGGATCTGCAGGGCGGGAGAAGGGGCTGCGGCCTGCGGGGGGCTGCGGCCTGAGGGGGCAGCGGCCTGAGGGGGCAGCGGCCTGAGGGGAGCTGCGGCCTGAGGGGGCAGCGGCCTGAGGGGGGCTGCGGCCTGAGGGGGGCTGCGGCCTGCGGGGGGCTGCGGCCTGAGGGGAGCTGCGGCCTGAGGGGAGCTGCGGCCTGAGGGGGGCTGCGGCCTGAGGGGAGCTGCGGCCTGAGGGGGCAGCGGCCTGAGGGGGGCTGCGGCCTGAGGGGGCAGCGGCCTGAGGGGAGCTGCGGCCTGAGGGGGGCTGCGGCCTGAGGGGAGCTGCGGCCTGAGGGGGGCTGCGGCCTGAGGGGGGCTGCGGCCTGAGGGGGGCTGCGGCCTGAGGGGGGCTGCGGCCTGAGGCTCCGCCTCCAGCCCCGCAGCGCGCTCCAGTCCCGTCACCGCTCGCTTTTCGCCGTCGGGCGCCCGGCTGTGGTTGGCTGTGTCGGCCTCCCGAGGCCCGGCGGCTGCGGGCGGCGCTGTGGAGCGCACGGACCGGGCAGGGGCCGCGCAGGGGCGGCGGGAGCGGCTGGGGAGGGGCCGCCGCGGCCGTTACCTCCGGCCGGCTCCAACGGCGACGCCAGTGGACGCGCGCCTCTCGCTGCCATTGGTGGAGGCTGGAAGGGGCGGAGCTAGATCGGGACCGAGCCACTGCCGCCGGAGCGGAGGGGGGTTGTCTGTGTGGAATGGTTCGGCCCAGCCACCTCCCTTCCCCCCCTCGCGAGACCGAGCCCTTTGGCCGGGCCGTTAGCAGCGCCCGCGCGCGCCCAGGCAGGACCCCCACGGGCTGTCCTCCGCATTGCCTGACGGCTGCGGCAGCGGAGGCGCGGCCCTGGGGCTACCGGCGGAGCCCGTAAGAAAACGTCGTTCGGCCGCCGAGAGCCGACGGCAGGCGGGCCTCCCGCGGCCACCATGACCCTTCGGTGTCTGCGGCCTCCATCCCGGAGTTCTGCTCCGGCGTTTGAGTCGGGCGTCCGCCAGCTTCCGCGCGCCAGGAGGGGTGAGGGCGCGGGTCCTGGCAGCGCGGAAAACGCGCCAAGTTTCCCGCGGAGGGGAGAGCGGCGCCGGGGCGCCCCGCGGTCTCCATAGCAACTGGCGGGCGGCGGCGGCGGCCCGCGCCGAGCCACCATGTAGCGGTGAGGAGAGGCGGCCCCGCTGCGACCCGCTCCCGGGCGGGAGAGCGAGTCGTAACCGAGCGGCCTCCCGTGCGGGCGGGACCGTGAGGGCGGGCGGCGCGGGGCAGCGGGCCGGGCGGGCGGGCGGAAGGGTGAGGAGCGGGGGAGGCGGCTGTCAGAGCCCGGGGGGGGCGGGGGGGCTCCGGGGCCACGCTCTGCTCCGCTGCGTCTCGCTGCTTCCCGCTCTGGAGTTAAATGGCGACCCGCGCGTGTGTGTGTGTGTGTGTGTGCGCAGGGTGCGAGCGGCCAGCGCAGCTTCCCGGCCGGGCCGGCCGCCTCCCCCCCTCGCCAGCCCGCCAGGAAAGATGCCCGGGGTCTTGCCGAGTGACAGCACCGGGCCTCCGAGAGGCAGCCCCTCGAAGAAGAACAGGCTCTCGCTGAAGCTCTTCCAGAAAAAGGAAGCGAAAAGAGCGCTGGATTTCACCGAGTCCCAGGAAAATGAACAGAAGAGCTCGGAGTTCCGGGGCTCTGAGATGTACGTAAGGCCTTTCGCTCCCAGGCTGTGCTGTGGAGAGCTCACCCGGGGAGCCTGGTGTAGTCATAGCTGATAAACACCCCTGTCCGCTCATTTGCCTGGTCCTGCCTCACACAGGTGTGTGCTTTAGGCACCCACTGAGTAAACCTTTAAGCCGCCCTGATCACACCGACCCGCCTACTCACCCTAGTGAGCTCCTATACCTGGCTTGAGAAACAGCTGCCCTCTGTAATCTGCTTGGGAGAACAAGTTTGCCACAGGCTGGATACTTAATTAGCATAAACTTGTTGGTAACTGGAAGCAGTTACCTCGTTTGAAGTTTAAACAAAGGTGTTTGAAGTCTTGGTTCCAGGTTTTGGGACGGATCTTAAAACATAAGGCTGGGCAGAATGAGTTTGAATGGGGAAAAAAACCCCAAATTGTCCAATTTTAAAGGTTGTTTTGGCCACAAGTAAAAGATTGCACTGCTTCCTGTCATTCCTGAGGGTGTTTCAAGCCCTGAGCTAATCTGTCAACTTGTTTCATTGCAGCTAGTGAGGAACTAGAACCGGGGAACGTTGCTTAATCGTGGCCAGTGGAGACTTTAAAACTTGGTTCCGTTGTGCCAGGGTGGTGCATTAATCACTGCAATCACTGTGCACAGTGTGGTCAGGTTCACTGGGTTTGGGTTTTGGGTTTTTTTTGGTGGTTTTATTCTCCTGGTTTGTGTCTGGAAATGAAGTGATGCGAATCTGGAGCGGGGGGCTGTAATGGAAAATACACCCTAGACACCTTTTTCTTAGCACTGCCTTAGGAATGAGCAAAAAAACCACATAAAAGAGTTTTAAAGAGAGCTTTTTTTTGTTCCTTAAATCAAGTCTCCTGACATCTCTTTGCAAAATACGTGTTGGAGCTAACAGCAGGTGCTCCAGCTTCTTGGAAACCTGGCTGCTTTTGTGTAGGCTGCTGAAGAGAAGTGTTAAGAGTTGAGTGGTTCGTGTTTAAGTGCCCAGCATGGCCATACTGGCGCTCTCAGATGTGTGTAGATGTGCCTTTGACCTATATACATCAGTCCTTCTGTTGTATGCACAGCATTAGAGACCTGTGGAAGGTAGATGGCCTTAGATTTGGGGCATCATTGTAGGAGGCAAGTTTTTCTCCCATTTCCAAGGGAAGGTTTGTGTTTGGTCTGACCTTTATGGTATCAGGAATCTAGAAGTGGGCTTTGATTTCCTGAGTCCTTCTGATGGCTGGGAGAGGGATGTGACCACGTACCAAGAGTGATTTTTCCAAAGTTGCCTCTTACACACCGTTTCCTCTATCAAACAGCGACCAGGTTGTTCCCGCGGCTCAGCCTCCATCGCTCGTTAGCTGTGAGAAGAAAGACGGCATGCTGCCTTTTGTGGGCTTGAACAATCTGGGTAACACTTGTTACCTTAACAGCATACTTCAGGTAAGATCATATTCAGGGCCACAGAACAGCTGAGTTTCTTTTGGCTAAGTTTGATGTGACCCAGAACTCTGGTTGCACTGTGAGGGGAATCTAATTATAGGGTGGGGGGAGGGAAGAGATGATACTGGAGGAAACCTGCGTGCTGTAGGTTGCCTTGATGGGGTAACTTTTCAGTTGACATACCCTGGGCACCTCCCTGCTGAGAGGAGCAGCCTTGGGAGCTGCAAAGCTGCCTTGATTGTAAATGCAGACGCGTATGTTGAGTTAACTTCTTACTTCACCAATTCGTCTCTTGTTTTCAACTGTTGCTTTCAGGTATTGTATTTTTGTCCTGGTTTTAAAACTGGAGTGAAACACTTGTATAATATTATTTCAAAGAAGAAGGAATCTTTGAAGGATGAAGGAGAGCAAAGAGCAGAAAAGGTAACGTATATCTCCCTGTGCGTTCTGTTACCTCTAGTTTTGCACATGGGAGCGTAATGAAAATGTGACTGGTTTCTTCTGATGGTAAAAAGTCTTGCAGTATTGTTTTCTACAGAGGTATTTCAGGTAAAGGAATGTTTGAGTTGGTCTGAACTTGCAATTAGCATGTCTGTAAACTTGTAAGCACAGGTCTCCAGGTTAACAGAAGAAGTTGGAGAAGATATCTTGCTGTTTTCTGATGAGAAGATGAAATTACACAGCACTTTTGAGTGGGTGGGAAGTAGAGTTTGGGCAAAGGTGGTTTGGGTTTTTAAACTATCAGATAGTCTGCCTTTATGTGTGTTCTCTAAAAGAGTGATACATTGTCTGAACCTCACCTGTTCCCCATGGCAGGCAGAAAAGCTCAAAAGCCCGTTAGAGGGCAGGGGAGACAAAGTTTAACTCATTGTTACAGACAAAACTGCAAGTGTTTTTATTCTTGTTACCACAGGGAAATTGTAAAGAAGATCCACTGGCAAGTTATGAACTAATCTGCAGTTTGCACTCGCTGATTCTTTCAGTTGAGCAGCTTCAAGCCAGCTTTCTCTTAAATCCAGAGAAATACACGGATGAACTCGCTACTCAGCCACGAAGGCTGCTAAATACCCTGAGGTACAACCTGGCTTTTAAACATGTCATCAGAATTTTCACCCTTGGTTTTGAGATTGTTTTCCTTGCCCAGCATTAGACACCTGTGAAGGTAGATGGCCTTAGATTTGGGGCATCATTGTAGGAGGCAAGTTTTTCTCTGTTTCCAAGGGAAGGTTTGTGTTTGGTCTGACCTTTATGGTATCAGGAATCTAGAAGTGGGCTTTGATTTCCTGAGAATGTAATTTAAATCCAGCTGTGGGTTTAAAATTGTGCTTAGCCTGACCTGAGATGGAGCAGTGCTGGGCTGCAGTTGAACGTGTGTTTCAGCACCCTTCTGCATGGGGCTGCAACTACCCTTCTGTGGATGTCTGGGATGGAAAGGACTTCTCCCTAGCAAGATCCTCCTGAAGAGGATCCTGCCCTGCTTTTAGCTTTAAACTTTCACAGAATGACCAGGTTGGAAAAGACCTTTAAGATCATCAAGTCCAACTGTTCCCATCTTATGCTAAACCATATCCCTGAGCACCTCATCTACCCTTTATTAAACACACCCAGGGGCGGTAACTCACCCCCTCCCTGGGCAGCCTGTGCCACAGCCCCACAACTCTGCCAGGGAAGAACTTTTCCCTCCCATCTGAGCTGCCCCTGCCCTGGGGCAGCTTGAGCCCATTGCCCCTTGTCCCATCTCCTGTCCCCTGGCTGAAGAGACCATCACCCACCTCTCTGCACCCTCCTGGCAGGGCAGGGGAGGTGGGGAGAAGGTCTCCCCTCAGCTTCCTTTTCTCCAAGCTGAACGCCCCCAGCACCCTCAGCCACTCCTCATATGATTTGCCCTCCAGCCCCTTCCCCAGCCTGGTTACCCTTCTCTGGACATGCTCCAGAACCTCAACGTCCTTTTTACGGTTAGGAGCCCAGAACTGGACCCAGCACTCGAGGTGTGGCCTCAGCAATGCCAAGTACAGGGGCAGTCTTTAAATGTCAAATCATCCTAGCTGCTTAGTAAAGAACAGCTAGCCCTCATTTCTTGGCTTCTTTACTTTTGCTTTTAACAGAGAGCTCAATCCGATGTACGAAGGCTACTTGCAGCACGATGCCCAGGAAGTTCTGCAGTGTATCCTGGGTAACATCCAAGAGACGTGTCAGCTACTGAAGAAGGAAGAATTGAACAAGCTGCCCGTGGAAGATTCTACAGCTAAACCAGTGGAAAAACTCAATCAGAATGCTGAGAGCAACGGAACTGGGAACCACGCTGAGGAGGAGGAGAACACACCAAGTGACCGTGTCGGTGAGGTCGCCGAAGACAAGCTGCTCAAAGGAAATGGGAAGAGGAAAAGCGATGCTGAGGGTGGCAACGCAAAGAAAAAATCCAAAGTATCAAAAGAGCAAATTGCAGCAGAAGAAAATCAAAGACAAACCAGGTCAAAGAGGAAAGCAACAGGAGAAAAGCTAGAACATCAAACTGATGCCGTTGCCAAGTGCTCGAGCGAAAACGAGAGCACAAAGCCAACGCAGAAGAAGTCACGGCTTCGGTTAAACTGGTTAAAATCTTCATGCAAACAGCCTAGTATTCTGTCTAAATTTTATAGCCTAGGAAAATTAACTACAAACTTGGGATCCAAAGAGCCAGGGAAAGAATATGACGACTGTGAGCTCGAAGAGTCATCAGTAAAGTGTGAAAATGGTATCAATAAAAAAGAAGAATACCGTGAGCCAACGTCTCCTGTGGAAAGCCATAATGAAAAAGAACCAAAAAAGGAAGGTTGGTGAATAAATAGATGGGCTTAAAATTAGTATGATTAACAAATTGCTACGCGTGGGAAGTCAGCCTTCAGGCTGCATAGCAAGCAGAGCTCTCTGTACAACATGAACATTTTCAGGAATTGAAAAGTAACTTTATGAAAGAGAAATTAACTTTTATACTCGTTTGTAATTGTTATTTATAACTTGACCTGTGTAGCTTAGGCCTTAAGGGGTATTTCTCTAAGATTATGTCCTTACTGTACAACAAAAAACCAGTCAGAATGTTACTGGGTTTATATTATTGCTCTTTTTTTGTCATCCTTGTCAATAGTGGGTGGATCCAAGAATTAAAGTGGGATAGCCATTGGCTATTGCTTTGCATCCCAAACCTGTGCAAACAATATCCTCTCCTTCTCCCCCGAGTCTTTAGTCCTTGTGTATTTTCAGCCTTCCCAGGCTCCGTAACGCTGGAGGTTATGAGATCAGCTCCTTGCCTGGCAGGTACGGATTTTGTTTGCATTGGTGAAGCAAGTTAACTGCTGAGGGAAGGGCCTTGGTTCCAAGTCAGCAGTTACTGAGTTGGTACATGCTTTCTGATCCACTGATGTTTATTAAGGCCTGAAGGAAGGCAGACTCTTTGGAGATCTCTTTGTTTCATCAGATTTGACTAAAATGAGCTGACAAGTTCAGGAAGCATCGGAGAGGACTGAGAATAACCAGAAACTGCACTGCCAAACACAAACTGTCCAGAAAGTGGCACTGTCAGAATTCAATTATAAGCCAAGAACTTAAACCAGAACTTAAAGTCCAAGGGTGAAAAGAAAGGGGCTCCCTGCTCAGTCACAAGGAGATGATACTGTGAAAATTGTGTGTGATGAACAGGTTTGGGTTTAATTCCTCTTTGGAATCCCTAAGAGGCTGTGTCTAACACAGGGATTTTCCAAGGAGGATGACAGGGTTCTGAAGCCTCTTTAAAATAAAATTCATCCTCATAAGCCATGTGGCATGTACTTTCTCCAGGTGCAGAGCTGGCTGTTTTTGAACTGGTGGAGAAACTGTTCCAGGGCCAGTTAGTACTGAGAACAAGATGCTTGGAGTGCGAGTGCTTCACTGAAAGAAGAGAAGACTTTCAGGACATCAGTGTTCCAGTGCAAGAAGATGAACTTTCTAAAACTGAAGAGAGTTCTGAAAGTAAGTAATTATCCACAAGGCTTGTGGTGTCTGTGTCTGCTTCTGCCAGCTGTTGAGCAAGGACAGGGCTGTAGTTATCACAGAACACTGTTTGTGCTGGTTAAAATTAGAGGTTCTTCTGTTATCTCTTTTCCTGATTAACTTTAGACTTTGGAAAC
Source organism: Laterallus jamaicensis coturniculus (assembly GCA_022605575.1). NCBI lineage: Eukaryota > Metazoa > Chordata > Aves > Gruiformes > Rallidae > Laterallus > Laterallus jamaicensis. Next base: position 32,754,364 of record JAKCOX010000007.1, read on the forward strand.
GTGGTGCTGATAATGTAGACAGATCCAGACAGTATTAAAGTTGTTTCAGATCTTAACACATCACATGGACTGCTCACCACGTTTTCCTGCTTAGGAATGGGCGTTTTCTTTGATGTGGGTCTTCACTTTCCTCCTGGATAAGAAGTTATGCTGCTTTTCCTTCTTTTTCTAAGCAGCTACCTGTGTTTGCTTCATTTCACAAGAAACATCTGCAGTTTTTTTCTCCAAAATAAAATATGTGAGAAACCAGCTTTCTGTTTATTTACTGTAAAAAAAGACCTTCAGTATTTTACACCATCTAATGATGGTGTATGTACCAGTATAAACCACATGCTATTACCCCTCTCCTCTCTCTTGTGAGTTTTAGTGATCTGCACTTTGTTTTTAGCTCTGTACAAAAGTAAGTACACCAACAGTGTGTTCTGAAGCACAGAATTTTTAAAGAAATTAATTCCCAGGGAGTTAATTTGGAGCAGCTTTTACTAGTTTAGCCCTCCTTGTTTTGCTGAAGGACTTGAGGGTAAAGCTTGTGGGGTGGCGGCAATGCGTGAAGTGAGGTAGGTGATGTCATCATCAGCAGGGTGAAGCTGTTGCAGGGGGCAAAATATCAAAAGCAAAAGGGAACTTTCTGGTTAATTTGGAGGTTTGTCTTAACGAGTGAAGTTCTCAGGTAGGTGCAGCCCATTTCCAGATGAAGCAACAGAATTAGTTGGTTGGATCTGAAGACAAGATTTGGGAAAACCGTGGAGTTTTAAGGGATAATATAGCCACAAAGTGATATTTTCCTCACTTCCTGAAAGGATGCCAAGATTTGTATGCATGTTCATGCACACTGAGTGTTGTGTGCTGACAGTAGTTCTGTGTCTTAACATCATTTGGTTTCTCATTACGCTGGTGGGATGCGTTGGCAATAACAGCATACCTGAGAATGTAACCACTCTTTCTTTTTATATTAGTTTCTCCAGAGCCAAAAACAGAAATGAAGACTCTCAAATGGGCCATTTCCCAGTTTGCATCAGTGGAAAGGATTGTGGGAGAGGATAAATACTTCTGTGAGAACTGCCATCACTACACAGAAGCAGAGCGCAGCCTTTTGTTCGATAAAATGCCTGAAGTTATAACAATTCATTTGAAGTGCTTTGCTGCTAGTGGCTTGGAGTGAGTATGCAGATTGCCTGTATTAACCAAAACCGTGTGCTCTTGGAAGGGGAGCCTTCTCAGAAGAGATGAAAATGCTTTGTAACTCTCCCAAAAGCAAAAGGAGATGGCTAGATTGCAATCAAATCAGTGGGGGACAGCCCCTAATTTCGGCTGCTCCTTGTGACAGTAGAAAGCCTTCATGAAGTTAACTCCAGAATACACTTCCCTAAGAATTCTTAGCACAGATTGGTTGGTGTATATTCTTACAACATCCTGATGTTTCTTACAGCTTGTGGTGACTTAATTTCACCTCTCCATGTGAGTTTAGAGGCAGGTTTAAGTACTTTAGCAGAATAAGTAATGAGAACAAACCTGGCTTTTACGATCCCAGCTTGTAGCTTTTGTTCTCTAACTCAACTCCAGTACTCAAATTCAGGGGGGAAAAACCAAACAAACCAGGAGATAAACATTTTAAAGATCTAACACACACTACAGAAATCCTTTAAAATACAGTAATCATTGATGCTCACCTGCTGAGCAATCAGTTTGATGTTATATACTGTAGGAATTCTTATTTTTTTGAGAGATTATTCTTATGAGAGTGTTCTTTACCTTCTTCCATAGTTGGGAATTTAGGGATTTCCTTTGGGAAGCCAAGTGGGAAAAAAAAACCAAACCAAACCCCTCTTGCCCTGTCCCTACAGCCTGGTACACAAATGAAACTGTGCCCCAGATTCTTCAGAAAGATGTCACACCATTAGGAGTGGATTTGAGACTCATTATCAGCTTCTCATGGTGTTCACTGAAACATAACTCATGTTAACGTTGCTGGATGCTGCAAAAGAAGACAAACTTGGGTTGGTCTCAGCATCCCCATAGCTGGCATCTGTTCCAGAGCACCCAGCATGCCTCTGCTGCCTCCCATGTGGTTTATAACTTAATGGCTACACGTAGTTTTATATATATATATATATATAGATATATATAGTTCTGAGACTTACTGCGGTGTTGCCTGGTGATGCGCAGGGAGTTGTTACTGAAGCACAAGTTATTGTGGCCTTTTATCCATCGAGTTCCCCATGCTTTGTGCTTCCCTGTTAGTTGGCTTTCCATGGCCAGAGCCAGCTTGCCAGGGGGAAGATGTAATGTGTGATGTTACATCATTCCTGGGATTTAGTTTGTAGCACTTGTGGTGCTGAGGTTTTCTAACTCATAATATATAGTGCCTTTGGAATACATGGACACCAGCTCTCAGTTGGTGGATGGTCTGTCAGAGGACTCTCTAAGCCAGTGCTGATAACTACAACCAGTGTAAATAAGGTCTGTAAAATCAGTGTCAAGGACTGTATGAAAGTACTTACACAGCAGTTTGCCAGGAACATCACCAGCAGAGTACTCACTCTGATTTTTGGAGTATCTAGGTGTCTGGAGAAGCAGAAGAGAAACTTCTCTGCCTCTGTAATGCCTGCTGACATCTCATCACACAAGTGTAGGGTCATAACATACAGAAGTGTGGTGTTGTTCTGCAGAATATTTGACTGTCACAACATGGTGGAGAGAAAGTTGCTTGCTTTTTAAAAACTGATGCTATTGTAGATGTGAGAAGGTATCCTGGTAGGACTACAGGCTAGGCAAAAAAAATACAACCCCAGATATCCACCTGAAAGGAAACCTGATGGTTATCTCACTTAGCTCCCTTGTTTGCTGTAGTTTTGTTTCTGGGAGGAGGTACTTGCAGGCTTAGCAGCCATCTCCTGAATCACTTACCTCTTCTGTCCTGGCAATCTTCAGATCCTGCTCTGAAATCCTGAGACCTGTATCTGGGTCAGCCTGAATCCCATCTCTTGGACTATTCTTCATGCCACATGTTTTCTGCCAGCAGCCAGAGGTCAAGGAAGCAGGAAAGGGAAAATCAGGTGTAGAACTGGAGTCGGTGATGAAGCTGAGACTGCTTAGAAGATTGTTGCCCAGTTTTTTGGCTTGGGTGTTTTACCTTGGCCAAAACCCATGGCATTTCTAAACAGCTTGGTTTGGAGGAATAAAGCAGGCAGGGAGCTCAGGCTAATTAAGCGAAGCACTGGCTCGTGTTGTAGTATCCAGGGTCACAATCACAGCAAACAATTGGCTTTGATCGAACTTCCCCCAATTAACTTAAACTCAGAACATTTCTTGTTAAAGAAACAACTATTGGTGGTTGAGACTGCAAGGGTTTGCCCTAGAAGCAATAACAGACTGCTCTTGCTGGCCTTGAGCTGAGATTTAAGACAAACAATCTTCATGCAGCTTCTCCTAGTCCCAATAAAAGCTTTGAAAACTTGCCTGCTTCTCAGTTGTGCTCCAGTCATATCATAATACCAACTCATAACCAGTTATGTTAACTCCTGTCATTACTGTTTAACTAACTTTAGTGGGTACTTAGAAAAAGGAGGGGGGAATCTCTTAAAATAGATGGTTGCTAGGCTGTGGGATGTAGTGTTAGGCATAGTCATAAAAATTACTTCACTGAGCAGGGCAGCCCAGGACAGATGCTCACCATAAGAACATTGCAAAGTGAGCAGCATCCCCCATCCAGCTCGCCTGTGGCTTTGTGACAGCAGGAATAGCCATCAGTAGAACGTATAGGCCACTTCAAGCTGTAGTTACTGGAGCTGCTGTAGCAAGAGGTCTTAACTTTCCCTTTCTTCTAAAGGTTTGATTGCTACGGTGGAGGACTGTCCAAGATCAACACTCCCTTACTGACCCCTCTCAAACTGTCGCTAGAAGAATGGAGCACAAAGCCGACCAACGACACCTACGGATTGTTCGCAGTGGTGATGCACAGCGGCATTACCATCAGCAGTGGACACTACACAGCTTCTGTCAAAATCACAGATCTCAATAGCCTGGAGTTGGATAAGGGGAACTTCATCACCGACCAAATGTACGACATGATTAAACCAGAACCGCTCAACGAGGAGGAGGCACGAACCGTGGCTGAGGACTACGACGACGGTGAAGTCTCCTTTAGAGTCAACGGGAGCACACAGCAGGGTAAAGTCCTGAACAAAAAGAACATGGAAGCTGTTGGACTTCTTGGGGGGCAGAAGAGCAAGCCTGACTGTGACCTGTACAACAACAAACCCCTGAACCCGGAGAAGTTTCTCAGTGTAGTTACAGAAACCAGGAATCCCGACGCCAGCAGCATGAACGGAAGCACGGAGTGCGGCACAGACCACAGCGAGCAGAACGGTGTTGCTGCCAGTGGACTAGAAAACAAAGCCCTGTACGTACTGCAGAGCCTGAAAGAGTATGAGGGGAAGTGGTTGCTTTTTGATGATTCTGAAGTGAAGGTCACAGAAGAAAAGGACTTCCTGAATTCTCTTTCTCCGACATCCTCGTCTACATCAACTCCTTACCTACTGTTTTATAAGAAAATTGTAGAGTGATGCTATATTTTGACTGTAAATAGTAGGGATCTGTGTCCAATTTGCATCAAAGCTACCTGGAAGGAGCAGCTGTTTGGGTTTTCAAAGCTACTGGATCATAATGTTTCTGGTCGTCTCGTTCCGTGTAAGTGGCTCAACTTGAATTAACGAACCGCGACATAGAACGTAACTCACACAGTAACCTTTATGCTGGAGAATAGTGATGTTACCTTTAGGAAATGCCAGTTTGTATAGCTCCTAAATGAGGCCTGCAGTCCCCAGTAGTGGTTTTAACACGACTCTATAGTTCTCAGCCATGCCCCTTGTATTATTAGCGCTTCTTTTTTTTTTTTTTAAAATAAAAGTTATTTGTATTCATATTCTGGAGTAAATGTATATTAACTAGCAGAGTTCATCAGAAGGTGTGTATTTTTGTAACTTGGGAAGTAATAATTCATATTTAGTCTTTGGCTTATGGACGTGGTTTATTCTCTTTACCCAGTTCTATACTGCTCGTTGCGACTGGAAGCGCAAGAAAAGGATCCTGTAACCTTGTTTGGTGTGTTGGAAGGAAGGGAATGTGCTGGGAAATGGTGTTAAAAGGGTTGGAGTGTAAATAGGTGTGACTGATACTGCAGAACAGGAGGAGCGTAGTGTAACTGAAGTAATTTTGTACTTTGAAGAGTAAAGCCCTCTGATACGCATATCTGTTCGGGTGGATTTGGAACTTAGTGGTGACCTGATAACAGTTAATTTGTACTTGGAGCTCATTGAAACGTGGGGAAATGGAAAGCATGTGGCTTGGATGCTTTGTTAAAGAGTGTATATACGAAATAAAAACTTTATGATATGCATCTGAGATGAGTAGGTCAGACTGTGTGTTGGGAGAGGGAAAAGTGGAAAGTGGAAGTGGTTGGGTGCTGTTACAGAAAGGTTGGGAAACCCTTTGGTGGAGAAATGGAACATATGAAGTGATTTAAAAATAATTCTGTAGGTTTTAACTGATTCTTGTACAGCACTATCCTGATTCGAAGGCACGTGGTGACATGGGGTAAGGAAGGTTCAGAGGCACAGGGATGAGGGCAGGATAGCATCAAACAAGTCAAATAAGGAGTTGGCACTAAATTCTATATTGAAATTGCAAATCACCTGTTAGCTGCTGAAACATTCAGGTGGATCCTGTAGACAGCAGCCAGTTAAAAATGGGACCCCCATGGGATGAGTGTTCCCCTGTGCTGTCAGAGGATGGATGGAATGACATCAAGCGCTGCTGCAGAGGCAAGGAGAGATCCCTGAGAGGTGAGCTGAGCTGAGCTGAGTGCACCCTCCTTTTCTATATAAACTTTTTCAAATACAAATTAACTTATTTACAAGAATAGAAACCCTAGAAACCTCTACCTATTTCTTCTGCAACAGTTGGTCTTTACAGTCTTTTATTATAACATGATAGAAACAGGCAGATAGCTCGTGAGAAGTCTCCCTCATGTATTTTCCATGTCGTGGTGGACCTGAGGATTTGTGCAGGCCTGGGTTTAGCCACAGGCTCTAGGTGATGATGTGTTACTAAAACAGGTTCCAGTCTAAAACGCTTGTCCTGTCATGGGAAAGCAGTGTCACAGAGGCTGGACTCAACTCAGAGCTGTGTACAAACTCAGGCTGAGTAGATACCTGCACTAATGGCCTTCTGCAGAGGAGAAAAAATCTGGAGCAACCAACACCCCAAGCCCTCTCACCCTTCCAACACATTGTGAGTGTAACACATCACTACACAGGGAGCTACATTAACCAGAGTAAGCATGACCTCACCTTGCAGGGGCCAGTACAGGCCCAGTTTGTTCCTGCCTGCAGTCTGGTGTGTGCAGACCCTCAGCCTGCAAATGGAACTTTGTTCTTCCACACTTATCTCCTTCAGTCAACTGCAGGCACAGAAACTGTTCCCAGGAAAGGAAATAAACACCATGACAGCAAACAGCTGTTTGGGAGAAGCACACACCAGCTGTGGGCCTCTGACCAGAAAACACACTGAAGGGTGGGCAAATCCCTTCACTGGGGGGTGTTGGGGTCTCTTTTGGGCGTTTAGTCCAGCAAAGCTCTTGCCCTCAAGACCAGAAGTAGTCACACACCTCAGAAACTCATGTCTGGATCGGGCCTGGGCCTGTATACAGTTCACTGCCCTAGAAACCAAACCGCAGCTGCCTGCTCCCAGCCTTCCGTGATACCTCACTGCAGTGCTCTATCAAAGGTCATGATGCACTGAAAACCAGTTGGATTTATGCTGACAGGGGAGCAACCCATAAAGCAAAGGATATTTATACAATATTTGAATTAAAATAGCTTCCTAGCTGAAGAACCAGTATGTGAGGAGCACTGTAAATTGAGGTTTCCTTTTCTCATGGCTGTTGGGATTGTTTTCCCCTTTTTCAGTCTGTAAATCTGCATCTTTTGCAAACTAACACTGCACCACTCCATCTGTAACAGTCCCTACTGAGTCTCCAACTCCCACAGAGCTGCCAGAGCCTTATCCCCATCCCTGGGCTTTGCATGAGGCCTCTAGAAACACCTCAGGGAAAGAGACATTGCTTAGGTTAGAGTTCTGGTTTGGGCAAGAAGCTCCACACAGGTTTCTTGCTCTAGATCCTGTAACACAGAGCTGGCTTGGGTCTGAGGGAAACAAACAGTCAGAGAGCAGCATGCAAAGAGCACCTCACTCAGCTACCCAAAACCCCCACGACCAGGAAGCTCCTGAACCACACAGACCAGGGGAAAGGGGGAAAATTGGCAGTGCTGCTCTCCCTTCCCCAACACACACCTTGACCACAGCCACTGCATCGCCTCACATCATCCCGCATCGCCTGGCCGGGCCCCACCCTGCCAGGCCCCATCCACCCTGCTGGGTACCATCCTCCAGGACAAGCCTCCCTGCCATGGTACAACTCCAACCACCAGCTCCAACCACAATCACACTGACAGGTCGTTGCTACTAACCCAGAGGAAGTACTGAGAATGAAGGCCCCTCCCCACCCTCACACCTCCCTTGCTGACGCACAAGGGTAGGCCCTTCCTGCAGCCACAAAAAAGGAGGGGGTGAACCCCAAACCAACACCCCCCCCTTCCCAGCACCTTCTTACCTCCAGGCATGTGTCAGAACTGAAGGTAAAACGCTTTAGGTTTCAGCAGTCAGATACTCAGACAGTGGAAGTGATGATGGATGTTTGCTCCTTTAAAAGCTCCTGTATAAACCCCTTTATGTCATATATAAAAAAGGGCATTTATCAAATCTGGGGCTTTGTGTGTATATGTAAATGTATGCAGAGTGAGGTATTTATAGAGAGAACAAGCTCATGTCTAACCACACGCCACCTCTTCCAAGGGCCCCCGTTCAGAACAGAGAGGAATACAAGGACTAGATTCAGGAGTGCTGCACTCAGCTCTGATGCTGATGGAACCACTGTAAACCAGCTTTCAATGTAAACACTCACATACATCCACAGAACACTGTTCTGTGTGTTCTTTTCCCCCATGGAATTAGTTTTTAAATGGAAAGAACATGGAAAAGCATTGAGCTGCAGGTATACTGCTGAGCTGAACTGCACACGTTCAGCGGGCTGAGGAGGTTACTGTGCTGCCTGAGGTTCCTCAGCTGGTGAAAACCACCACGGTGAAACAAGACATGACTCAGTTCTTCTGATGGCTACAGGTGGAATCCTTTTGCTTTGCAGCAAATGGTCTTGAAAGTTACAAAGGAGGGAGGACAGGGATGCCTGAGTCCAAAAATAAATAATAAATCACCACTTGGTTAAGAAGCATTATGGAGAGACTTACCTTCCTCTGAAACTTTCTCCCCAGGATGGTGAGTTCTGAAGCCCAATGCACAGGGAATTAAAGTGTAAACATTCACATATTTAATAGTACCATCAAAATAACCATCATCACTACATTAAAAATTTCAAAAATGCATTTGCTTATGGTCCTAATATAAATTAAATATATGAACTAAAAGTAAATAAATTTAACATTAGGTAATACTATAAATAAAGGTAAATGCGTTTAGTGTACCTTTGAGTCATAAAAATGCCTTAAAAAACAGGGAAGTTTACAGCTTATCACCAAGACTCTGGATACCACTGCCATGATTTTTCTTTTCTCAAACATTGATGAGTCTACATTTGACAATTCAGAATGATTTTTGGCCACTGAACACTTGGATGGAGGAAGAGGTGTGTGGGATGTCCAGGATGAAGTCCAAGTTTTATTTCACAATAAAACTTCTTTGATTCCCAGCGCTGATAACAAGGCTCTTTCTTTTCAAAACCTTAATTTTAAGTGCTTTTTTTTTTTTTTATTTTGGTTTTTAACTCGTTTAGATATCCATTTTGCGAAGACTCATCCTGCTGAAGGAGTCTCTGAGGGAGAGAAAATACAATGATGAGCTCATATTTTCCATGATGAAATAAGAAGCCTCTTCAGATGAATGATTCTGTACTTGGGTTCCAGGATTTTCTATGGCTGGCTACTACAAAAATTAAGTCATGGACTGGTTTGGGTGGGAAGGGATCTCAGAGCCCCCCACAGTCCCACCCCCTGCCACAAGAAGGGACACATTCCACCAGCCCAGGCTGCCCCAAGCCCCATCCAACCTGGCCTTGAGCCCTGCCAGGGATCCAGGGGAATCCCCAGCTTCTCTGAGCACCCCGTGTCAGGGCATCCCCCCTCCCCAGGAAGGATTTCTGCCTCCCAGCCCCTCTCCAGCTGCCCTCCTGCAGCTGAAGGCCGTTCTCCTGGGCCTGGCCCTCCCTGCCCTGGGCACCAGCCCCTCTCCAGCTCTCCTCGACGCCAGGAAGGGGCTCAGAGCTCTTCCCAGAAGCAGCCTTCTCCTCTGCAGGCTGAGCCAGCCCAGCAATCCCAGCCTGGCCCTAGAGCACAGATGCTCCAGCCCTCTGAGCATCATCTCGGTGGCCTCCTTGGGACTTGCTGCCACAGCTCCATATCCTCCTTGCCCTGGGGCCCCCTGATATGGACACAGCACTGGGTGGGGGAATCATTTAACTGCCCATGGTTTACTGACATGAAAGCTGGCACAACATTTAGTTTGCAAGTACATAGAGAAGTAGCAGGGTGTGCCTGGAATACCTGCATGAGGCCTGGGCTGAATCCCACAGGATCTGAAAACACCAGGACCAAAGTGCTTGTGAGGTTCCCACCTAGGTGGGGAGGGCAGCACCAGTACCTCCCCCATCCCCTGACAGGGAACGCTGGCTCCAGCACACTGGGAGCCACACATGTCACTGGGGAGAGCTTAAACACCATGAACCTGGGCAGCAAGGGAAGGGCCTTCAGGCAGGACCCAGCAGACAGGACAAGGCATCCACCTCAGGCACTGAAACATGGCTAAGCACTGCTGTGACCTGGGAACACTCATCTCCTGCTTCACCCAGCACTAAGCCTTGCTCTTTGCGTACTGTGGTTCTGCAGTTTCTCTTCTCACAGCACTTCTCACGCTCCCCACTGCTCTCTGGAGAACACTTACACAGGGAGAGGTTCCAAACTGGAGCTGTGTTCCCCTAAACCACCAGCATGGACAAGAGCTCAACTCCACATCCACACAGATCTAAAGGCTCAGTGCTAAGGATGCTCCTCCCAAGAAACAACCCCCATCCCACGCACGGGGGAGACCACAATGCCAGGGGAGATGCCTTGCTGAGCAGGGACACCACAGCCCAAGATTACATGGAAGGTAGGAGCTGGGAAACACTTCTGCCCCTATTTTGGGAGCCAGAGCCCTGCTAGAAACTTGATGAACCCCAAGCACCCCTCGCTAAGGGCTCTGCCCTGCGTCATGCACTCCCAGAGAGGGTTTTCCATTCAGTCTCACTGCAGACAAACAAGAAGCCCAGACTGCCTGGTCTTCCAGCACAGAAGACACCAACTGTTTCTCCACCCTGCCTGCCTTCAGAGCTCCTTGTCCCAGTTCCACTGGGAACAAACCAGTGTCAAAGTTCTGCCGCATTGAGGGTGGTTTTGACTCTAAAGAGAATGGGATGCAGGATGAAAATAAACTAACAGAAAAACTGCTCATCAGTTGGGAAGAAAAGGAACCAGTGCAAACTCCACTGGCCATCAGTGCTGGGGAGGGGACGTACCCAGAGGTCAGGACAGAAGGGAAAAAGAGTGGACTCAGCCAAAAGAGCCACCGCTGAAAACAAAGAGCTGTCACAGGTTCACCAGGAAGATCAGACACCCCATTTTACACCCTCCTTATCTCTGCTGAAAGAGTAAAATCAGATATCCACCTGTGGCAAGTGACTGGCAGCACGGCCTTATACAACTGTGGGATCTTTCTATTTATCAAAGGCTGCAGAGCTTCCTTCAACCGGTGGTAGTTCCTTTCGAGTTCTCGCTGATACTCCTTTTGGTCTGGACCGATCAGGCTCTTGTTCTTGCGCAGAGCATCTTCACATCTAGAAAACAAAAGCCTATGAGACTTGGGCACATAAAAAAGGACCCGCTTGCCAGAGAGCTGTTAGTCTAATAGTACCAAAAATATGTATATCATTCTATTCCCCTGGGATGACATGGAACATCCTCCTCTATCTTGTGTTTTGGGTAATGAAGACTCAGCTAAATGGGTTGGTGTTCAGAGGGAGAGGAGAGGATGTCCCATTTCCAATTCCCACTTCACTTCCAGAGTGGCAGCTCCTTTTTAGTTTTTATTTACTCTCCAGTTACATTTATCCTCCCTGAAGAGAAATGAAAAGCTGATCTCCACACAGCCACTTCCAGTGCAGGAGGTCTTAAAGATGGATAGATCTATGGCTCTCCCCAGGAAAGGTTAATAAATAGCAGGCTGAGAGATGTTTTTTGTGGTGAGGGTGAGGTGGCCCTGGGACAGGCTGCCCAGGGTGGTGTGGAGTCTCCTTCTCTGGAGATACTCAAGACCCATCTGGATGCCTTCCTGTGTGACCTGTCCTAAGGAAACTGCTTTGGCAGGGGGGCTGGACCCAATGATCTCTGGAGGTCCCTTCCAAACCCCTATAATTTTATGATTCTGTGAATCTGTGATGTTCACCAGGAACTCTTCTCCTTGGAAAGATTAAATTGTAACAAAGGGCATGAAAAGAACTGTACCAGCAGCACCACATACTGCATGTGGGAGAATCACCCTGCCACCGGGTCTATTTGCACAGAACATTTTTATTTATTATTATTTTTTTAATTCCTTGGTGCTTGCAAACGATGCTTGATGGAGGCTGCAGTCTGTATTACTCAAGAGGAAAGCAGAGCAGCCAGCACACATTTCATGAGAGAATTCTGCAGCACCCCACTGCTCTGTCTGGAGAAACTCACTTCAGAAGGAAGCTCAATCTTATGGTTGATTCAGTGGTTTCTCCTCAACCTGCCAAGCTGTGAGTTCATCTGTGCTGTGTGTTGACACAGGAATGCTTGCTCACGACTGAACTGTGATCTCTAATTCCTTCACAATAAACAGCAAAGCCACGTGGCTTCTGCCCCTTCAGCTGTGGACCAGCAGCACCAGTGAAACAGGGAACCAGCTGAGGAATACAGCTGCATCCAGAAACTACAGTTACAACGTGAATACTCCTCTCTCCCAACACCCCCGTGCTATTGTACTTGTGGTGGTGGTGGCTGCACCTGTCAGGCAGTTGGAAGACAACACTCCATACCTTTTTGTGAAGTCTTTGAAACAGAGCCGTAGTTTGTTGTGGTGCCTGAAGAGCTTTGGATCATTGGGTATTTCACACAAGAAAACTTGTGCGACTTCTAACGGTCCCTTTAGGAGCAGAAGAGAAAGGAGTGAGTTTCTCTGAACTGCCCATTGTATCCAACCACCAGAGAAACTTCTGGCACACAGAAACATTCATAAAACACAATGTTTCCTTACAAAATGCAGCTTGAACATTCACAGCTGGTAAACCTGGCATAAATCACCCAACACTGTGACACCCCAAGTGTTTTCTGCCTGGGTTTTGGGGTGGTTTTTTTAATAATTAAAACTCTGCTTTTGGAAAACAATGTGAGAAAACACAGAGGTTCTACCTTTGTTTTCTCTTATAAGGACTCTTGACAAAGTTTGCTCAACTCCCAACTAAGGCCGAGTTTAAGTAATGCAGATGGAACCAGGGAAGTGTTTGCCAGCTGCAAACTTGACCCAGAACTTGAAATTCCAGCTGATTATTTTACAGCTTGCATATTAATAGAGGTTTACTCATAGTCCTTCATGTTTCTCCCCCTCTGTTTTTCCCCATTCACTAGTTTTCCTTTCCATTTTGTTCAAAAACCACAGCAGGACACAATCCCACTTCCACCCACCAGAGCCTGGCCAACCAAAGGGAATGTAATAGAACTTGTTATTAAAGGGAAAAGGAGAAGCAGGCAGAAACAAATGTGAATGCCAGGAAGGAGCAGGTAACTGAGGGAGGGCTGGCCCTTTTCAGCCACTTTCCAGACCTAACTCAAATGGCAAAGTCACCCAGAGTAGCTGATCTAGACCCACCAGGAGCCTTAAATACATCCCACAGACTGAACAGGGAAAAAAATCTGAGGTAATTTAGCAATAACACCCAAGGCTGAGCATCCACTGCACCAACTGCACTACCCCAGTGTCTCCAGCTCAGACAGTGATCCTCACCTGATTTACTGTGGTACCTACTGATCCTTGCAGCACCATCTGCAGCATCTTTGGGTCCGCAGGGTCTTGGTGGGTGGCAAAAGCTAATTCCTGTGTTTTCTTCTGCATGTCTTCTATGGCAACTTCAATAGGTGTCAAAATGATCTACACAAGTAGCCAGAAGAGAGGACACTGGTTATGGCTGAGATTGCTGGCCAGGCACTGACTTTCAGAAGCACCAATGTCACCTTGGGGTGGCACACTGAGGTGGTGGAGAACACCAACAGGACTGACAGCCTGGACAGAAGCACTTGGGAAACACATGGTCTCAGTCTTTGCTTAAGAACATCAAGAAAAGGTTTGGTTTTTACAGGTGTTTCTACACCTGGGTTCTCAAGAGCTCACCAAGACTGAGCTTCTGAGTGGGCAGACTCATGTCCCTCTGTCATCACTGCAACCAACTGCCCGGGGCTATGGCACTGCATCAGTGTCCTGTCCCAGGGATTGCATCAGCTCCCAGCTGCCCTTGAAAAATTAGCACAGCTAGGGGATCAAGCTCTCTCCAAAGCCTCAGGAGCCCACTGGCCTGGGACTGCCAGGGCCATGCAAGCAAGCTGTGACACACAGCAAAGGACACACTGTGCATGTGCAATGACAGGGAGCGACCCGTGTTACCAGGAAGCTCACTACAAGCATCACCAGCTGCTGTGAGCTGGCCAGACTGGTCAAAGAGCTGGCAGGACAATTCTAAACTGGTCAGGTTTTACTTTAGGTCTAATAGGAACAGGGAAAAGTTTAATTGAAACGGGGGTGTGCTTAAACCCAAAATGAAGGAATCTCACACAGTGAACAGCCAGAGTGGCTGACAACAGCACCGTCTGCTCTGGCTGACAACAGCACCGTCTGCTCTCGCTCTCAGCCAAATTTATCCATCTCTGACTGAGAGGGGAAAGGCAGCCTGGTGATGGCACATCTGTGGTGTCATGACAGCACGAAGGGACACAGCTACAGTATCAAACTACACACGCACCAGCGTATTACACACGAATCTCAGCAACATTCCCTTCCCTCAGCCTTGCAGAGCAGCTCCCCTGCCACACAGAAGCCCCCGAGAGAGCAGAGCTCACCTCCTCTTTGTGAATGACATTTATCCTGGTTTTAATGTAAGGGAAAGCATGGGACGTGGTCAGGATGGTTTTCCTCTTGAACTGCTCATGCAGCTCCCCGTGAGCTCGGCCGTCCAGCGTGAAGGGCGTGCAGTACATGAAGCGCCGCAGGTTGTAGTTCTTGTCGAAGTAAGTTATCCTGTCCTTCATCTCATAGGTGTCGAAGTACGGCTCCACGTAGGTTATCTGGATGTAGGCCTGTGGGAAGGAATGCCAGTGTGCACAGTGAGGGACAGGGCCAGAGGAGAGCTGACTCCCAGGCCCTGCGACAACCCAGCCCACTCACTTTCCTCCAGAAAACACCTCTGGAAGAACCAGGACTGGTTTTGGCCTTTGCTCAGAAAAATCACACTCCTGTGGACAGGGACTAGGGGTGCCAGTGGTTGCTCAGCAGTTTCTGGGTCAAACACAGCACACCGTCCCTCTCCTCTCACACTCTTCACGTGAAGCGTTTCCTTCCTTTCCTTGTGGATAACTGTTCCTAGGCACGCTCCTGTTATTTCTCCTATGCTTAAAGGACACAGCATGGGAAGGACAAAATGCCACATCTGCAGAAAAGCTGGTGAATGGCAAACACCCTTCCTTCCCCATGCTCAGCTGAGACTACAGAAAGACAAATGCAGCCTGGGGCTCTGCTGTCCTTTGGTCCCCTCACTTTCCCTCCCTACCAGCCACTACAAGGGCTAGGACCAAACCGGTGAGTTCCTGTGCTGGGATGCCTTTCCCCGGCTCTCAGCCTGAGCAGCCATGAGATGCTCTGTACGTGGATTTTACCACCTTTCAGGTGAAATTCAGGGCAGGATTTGTCCTGTTCTGTTTGCATATGTTCAGGACCTGCTCAACTTCACAACACACTCTGTCAGGGAAGGCAGCAGGCCTGCCGGCGGCCTAGCTCTCCTCACCCAAGATTTAGGCCCTGACAATATTCTGTTCCCGTGAGAAAGGAAGAGTTCCTCACGCTGAGAGGATCCTAATAATCCCATTCTCAAAACACAGCGGCCTTGCTGATACGGGCACAGGCCACCCTAAACCAAGCAGCAGTTATGGGAAGGTATTTGGGAGTAACAGAACATGTTAGGAACCAGCCATAACAAGAGGGTCAAACAGCAGGTGTGCGGATGCTTTTAGGTAAACTAAGGATGTTTAGCTATAAGATAGGTTTATCAGAGCTTGTCATAATTGCTAACCAATCAATATGGTGTAAACAGTGTGTGTAACCAATTAGCAGTTTTTTAGCTTGCCACGTTGGTAGTAAAAAAGGTATATAATCTGTGTAACTTCACCTAATAAATGGCTTCACCTACAATTCATATCGAATTGCGTGTTGCTCTCTGCCACTCGCCACACCACTCTCATGTCCTTACCTTGTTAGGATCTAGTTTGCATTTGTCCACGGGGTTTGAGTCCTTAATCACTTCAAGCACATCTTCACCAAACCGTTCCCCGTAAAATCCCTACAATCAAGAGGAAATGCATTGAAGAAACCATCACATGAAGCCTTCAGAGATGGGGGTTGGAGGGACACAGGCAGATTTGGGGAGGCAAAGCTCCACATGCCTTCAAACGGCAGCTGTGCTGGGGCTGAATAGAATCTGCTGAACCTCAGAGGATTAAATCTGTCACATTCCAGGGACAACAGGAAAAAACAAGCCTGATGCCCCAGAAAGAAGGAGAGCCTTCCACATGCACACACACACTGCATGGCTCTGAACAAGCTGTTTGAGCTAGCTGTGCATCTGTGAGCTCGACAGACAATGGGGGTCACCAGGGGATCTCCCTGGGCATTGGGGCTGCATGGCAGCATGGCTTCACTGGGCCGGGTGAACGGATGGATTCTAAACTCAGCTACACGTGCTTAAACCTCACAGAGTACAGCTGCTTTCAGTGCAATGTGACAGCAGCTCAACTGTTGTGAGTGACAATGTGACATCAGACCTATTGTAGCGAGTAGAATAGGGCCAGGTCTGCCCTCCAGCCCTACGAACAAGGAGCGTGGCATGGTCCAGAACCATGATGCTGGATGCTCTCCCACCACCCATCTGTCCACAGCACTCACGGGGAATAGGCTCTGACCCATGTTGCCCCCCAAACTGTGCTAAGACATTAACTAGACACGGGTTAGCTGGCCCAAGACCAGACCAGACTAACCATTGCAGGCTACAGATGATCACTTGGCAGTACCTGGAGCTGCACCCAAGCCCCAGTTAGATTAACCAGAGATCCCTTTGCTAGCTCACGGCTTCAGACCTGTGATGTCCCACTTCAGGGGCTCTGAAATTCAGCCACCTGAAGAGGGTTCAATGCCTAGGAGAGAGGAATGTGATGTGAAGGCAACAAAACATCAGCAGAAAGCAACACTTTCTGAAAGTCAGATCCTGAAAGGCACCTCCACCTTTTTTCAAGGCCGGGTCACCCCATTCACACCAGGTGGCTGAAGAGAAACACAGACAGTACAGTACAGAATCACCAGGTTGGAAAAGCCCTTTAAGATCATCAAGTCCAACCGTTCCTGTCCTATGTTAAACCAGATCCCTGAGCACCTCATCTCCCCTCTGTTAAACACATTCAGGGGCGGTGACTCAACCCCCTCCCTGAGCAGCCTGTTCCAGACCCTAACAACTCTTTCAGTGAACAGCTGTCAGGGCCACAAACTCTTTAAGCATCGTAGCAGCTCTTGCTACAAGACCAGGGAAAACCTGTGGGACTCCTTTCCCTGCATTCCTCCCACAGAGGTGGCTCAGGCAAGAGGACAGGAGACATCAAGCCTGGGTCTGGGTCACTGACTGTTTCGTGAAGCTCGGCCTTGCACCTAGCCCAAGGGACACAGCGTGAGGTTTACCCAACGATTTTCATTGCCACCACTTCCTGCAATTTGGCAATGTAGCCCTTAAATAACTGATGCAAAATTAAACTGCAACCTGCAGACCCGAATTGGAGGTCAGCCACCAGCATCTCACCTCCAGCCTGTGGGAAATTTCGGCTAACTTTGTTATCGCGGGTTCCTTGTAAACAAACTCTTGCTCATCCAGGTCTCCAAATTTAGTTCCATAAAACCCAACACGGAAGTAGGTGCCAAACATCCTCTTTCCATCCTAGATTTGGAGAAAGAAGGGTTATTTCAGTGTGAAGACAGGCATATCCCCATGCCCAGCTGCAGGCAGGCTCCTGAATTTATGCAAAATAGAAAAGAAATTAAGAAAACAGGAAAAAAAACCCAAAACAAACAAACTAGAAAGGAAGAAGGGAAAGAAAACCACACCTGGAACTCAGCATGAATGCATTTAGCAGCAAACACTGCAATGAAATTATAAACTAACATGGAATTAGATGGGTCAGTTACGACCATTAGCCCAACCCTGCAATGACTTTTCCCACCCCAGGAGGAGTCTAGAGGTATTGGATGTCTCTGAGGACCAGTCAAAGGCGAGTCCCTTCGTTAGGGTAATTAGTTCAGGCCCTCCAAATCCTACTCAGACACTCTTCAGCATGGTGCACAGCCTGTGGGGAGGTCTGGTTGCTGACAGCCTGCAGCATGCAGGGATGATACTGAACACAGACACCCCTGAGAATTACCCACACCAGAGCCCCCCTAATCCACTCTCAAGTAATTGCAGGATTGGGCTGATGTCAATGTCCAGCTCACTCACACAGACACACACACTTTTTAAAGAGCACATCAACTGGGAGGTGTTACAATCTTTTCTAGCAACTAATGTCTAGTACAGAGGGCCAAAGTCACTCCTGGTCAAAGCAGATGCAACCCACTACACCATGTACCTGCTTCCACTTGAGCCAGTGGTGAATTTGGCCCAGAAATGTAACAAAAAGGAGAGAAACAAAGAAAAAGATATTTTTTTTTTGCTGGAAAATAATGAAGAAAATTTGATTAAGAGAAAAACAGAGAGAGAAGGAAAAGGCTTTAAAACTAAATCACCCCTTTGATTTTGTTAAAAACCCCCTCACGCTGCATGCACAAACCAGAAATGCCTTTCAGCAAGAAACTCTTGAGATGTTCACCTTTACTCTCATGAGAAAACGTGCTGTAGTATGTAGCTACACACTACTAAAGTGTGCTGTAGTATGTAATGCTCAGTGTTCTGAACCTGGGCCAGAGCTTGGTTTCAAGCAGTGCACACACACACCCCGGCTGCCACGTTATCAGTTACTTTTTACTTTAGTATTTTGCTATGGCAAAAGGGATCACTTGTGGTGACTGTGAACATGAGCTATGGAAGGCAAAGGGGATAAATAAGCCAAACTAATTTTTTTTTAAAAAATAAAAAGCCAAACAAACCCTCAGGCAAACTCCAGGGAGTGGGAAAAACGCTGTCACAGCAAGCCACTGGCTTTTCCTGGCCTGGAGGAAACTCTGGGGAGTGATGCTGGAGCTCTTGGTTCAGCTCTTCTCACCCCAGGCACAGCCAGGAGGACATGGCATTGCCTTTCTGGGGTGAGAGCTGCTGCCTGCCCCAAATGTTCAGGAGGGCAAAGCTCCCAGCTCTGCAGTGGAAGTGGAGCTGAAGTGACCAGAGGCAGCAGCATAACACCCACAGGAGATGCTGGCTTCACTGTGGGACATGGGACAGACACAAAGCCACCAGCTCTGCTCTCTGGTGTGAGAGAACAAGGAGTGGCAGTGAGCACTGCTCCTCCATGTGGTGCGGGTGGCTCCGTGGAGCCGGGCTCTAGCCTGTCCCTTTGGGCACCCCCCCTCCAGAGAGGGGCTGCTACCCAGCCCCACCTGCCAGAATGGGCTGAAGGGCTTCACCCAACCACAGCCACTCCCAGGGTGCAGCCCCCAGCTGCAAAGCTGTCACTGTTGTAATGGACACAGCATCTGGAATATCTGGGAGCTATTTCCCTGGGGTCCCTCTCTTTTCCTGTGCCTGTCCCTCTGAACCCACCCAGGAACAGCCTGATGAACATGCACTTACTCATCATCCCCTTCCAAGGCTACAGGATCTGGAAAATACTCCACAGGCCAAAATCCTTCAATGCCCAGCACTTCCAGCTTCCTGCACTGTTCTTGGGAACTCCATCTCAGTGTTAGAGGCACAAGACTGTGATTCCAGGGCTCCTTTCTCAAAGTACTTCCCAAGGTAGCAAAACACTCCCCCAAAACCTTACACAGGGCCTGGGCATGCTCCACATGGTGGGATCCTCCCCCAATCCATGGGCACAGGGCAGGCTCCAGCAATGGAGGATACACTCCTGCTCTTCCAACTCAGGTGTTTTTCCTACCTACTCAGGGAGAGACTTTCAGGCTACGAAGAACCTGGTCCTCACAAGGTACCTGCCACATGGACAGCTGCCCAGACACTCCTTACAGGCAGTGTATATTTGTGTTGCTGGGAAAGTAACAGCGTGTGAGGAAGGAAATGCTCTCTGTTGGTCAGCATCAATTAATCCAGTGTTCTGGTGACATCTACTAAATACATTAAGAGCAACGAGGCATTGGGAAGTCCCAGGAGTGACAACAGTGGGGAAGCCTGGTGAGATTCAGTGTGAAGGCAGCTCCCAACTGATAGACTTGCTTCATCGTCAGGAAGACCATTTGCATTGGCTTTTCCTAATAAATCCTGAGTTGCTGAAACTCAGTTATCAAATATTCAAGGGAGAAAAGCCAGCACTGGTCAGGAAGAGAAGCATCAAAGCCCTGGATCCCTCAGCCATGAAACGTATGTGACTCGTGTTGGGGGATCTGTCCATGGAAGCAAGGAGCTGGAAACATACTGCTCCAGGAGAGCAAACACCTGTGGGCTAATCCTCACCTCCAAGAGACATTTAGTAGCTACCAGCCCTTCTGGGATTGGGAAAGCTCATTTTCTTGCCTGGTGTTAATAATATAGGATGCCTTGGATCTTTGAATTGCAATTTAGCCAATATCAAAGTCAATCTCATCACAGTACTGAAATCAAAACAATTAACTTGAAAATACTCCATGGTCTTGTTTCTGAAAGAGCTAAAAATGCAGATACAAGGGAGAAATGATTAAAAGCATTTTATCTCCTATTATTTTATGAAAAATAATAGGTCTTTGGGAGGAGAAGAGAATGAAGGTGAACACTGAATAGCCATTACAGAACTGGCAGAGCAGATAACAGCCACCATGATTTATGAAGGTTCATGATTTGTTATTATGCATGGTAAATACCTTTCAAAAATTGCTGGGAATAAAGTTTGAGAGTTATCTCTTGCACACACAAAAAGCTTTGCCAACATTACTTGAAAAATCAGGACATGAGAGTGACCACCTGCCTTCTTCCCCAACACAGGACAGCTGCCCAAAGGCAGAGACAGCCCCAAGTATGAAGGAACACTAGAAAGTCCTTCATACACACCGTGCAGAAAGCAAAATCCAACCTATTTTCTTGCTCATTTTAAACCAAGGTCTTCTGCAGTGTTGCCAACTATTACAAACCTTCCAATATTGGGGTTTTTTTGGGAAGTACCAGCTCCCAGAGTCCTGCTATTTGATGGCAACCTCCCCCTGCCTCCTTTTAAAAAGCAGTTTTGAATCTGAATGGCGTAGGGTGGAAAGACTTTTTTCCCTAAGAACTTTCCCATCTGGAAAGCAACCAATAAAAGAATTCAACATTTAGTCAATGAACAAACATGAGCAGAAAAACCCCACTGCTGGGTATGATTAAGCAGGTCTCAGAAAGGTACCACTGCCAGATTCAAGATGCTTCTGAGCTTGTAGTTGGCAATACTGCTTCCCTTGTGACATGAGCTGGAGGTGGGGGGGGGGGGGCTTGCTGTTGGCATAGCTCTTTGGTAAAATGAAATTGGGGGTTCCACAGGGTAAAATAAACAAACAAACAAAAAAACCCAAACAGGGGGTGGGTGGAGGGGAGTGGGGAAGAGAAAGGAAGGGGAAAAAAATTCCACAAGTAGGAACTTACCACAACAGACAATAGTAAGAGTGGGGAGGAGGGTCAGCAACCAGGGCGATAGAGGAGAAAACAGAAAGTATTTAATTAGGGAAATTCCAAAACACAAACAAGCAGCAAATTGGCAGCAAATAAACTTTAAAATTAAAAAAAAAAGGGTGAGCATCAATTAAAGTATTTAAAATAAGGGGAAAAAAGGCAAAAACATGCAACAAATCCAAAAGCTACAAAGCACAAAGACCAGAAAAAGTGTGGCAATGAAGGAGCAACGATGACAGACGAGAACAGAAACCATGGGTGTCTTTTACCATGCAGTAAAACATGACTGAGTGATGTTAGAGTCATAACCAATGACAGGATTTTCTTCAGGGGTCGATTTAGGGGCAGACTAATCAAAATAGATGCTCACAGGCCTTCATGTTTGTTGGCTATTGACCACAGGTAATTTACACTCCTATGAGACACACTCAGGACTGCTGGGCTACCACATCTCCTGGGACTGTTCCCAGGAACAAGCAACTGATTTACAGGGCCAGCCTTTTAGGTGTTGGGGGGGGGTATGTTTAAACAACCAAATTTAATGTCTGGCTAGGCTGGAATTAAAACTGACTTTCAGATATCATCAGCCCAAATTATTTGCATCACACAATGTGGAAGGACTTTGTTCTTGGCCCTAGTTTGGGAAGCATGGGCTTGAAAGCTCTCCTGTGGTGGAAACATGGAGTGAGATGGCCCGGATTGAGTTGCCTGATTCAGAGAAAAGCAGAGGTAACTGGACAGCTGGGGACTAAGCAGATCATAACACATCATCTTCACAGAACGTTTCAAATGTCTTCTGAAACTTCTCGATGCTCCTGCACCCACTGTGTCCACTGGGCTAGGGCCGGAGTTAGCAAACTCACTGTACTGTGTGCAACTGTAGATGAAGCCAACGGCTCTGTCCATTATTTAATCCAAAAGTCTGGTACTCATGTGTGTGTGTGCTGTAGAGATGTGAGCAACCAGCCTCTCCAAAAATGAAAGCAGCAAAACTGACTCCCAGTTTACAAACCCCAGCTATTTTACTGCCAGATAAAGAGCTCCATAACAAATGGATTGCTCTTAAGAGACAGGGCTGAAGCAGCCTACTCTCTGAGCTATGGTCTGCATGGGCAGCAAACCAGTTCTGTGTTTCAGCACCTCTGAGCATTATTGCTTAAATCGACCCCTGTGGGTGGGGTGAAAATGTGGTATGGAGGGATGATTTTCTGTGTCAATGCTGATGAAAAGAAATATAAACAAATTATAAAAAACAAACTAGTGATGATACAGTGGCTCATTCACCAAAGAACCTCATTAGTGGAACACATCAGCATCCATGCACTACCTACTGCTTCTTATGAAGAATTTCCTACCACAACCACAATTGGTTTATTGGTATTTCTTTGGTTAATGAATTGTTTTAACAGCAGACAGCAACAGAAATACCCACAGCTAGCACATGTGGGCAAGCGTTGGCGTGAGTCATCTGAAAAATCTATTAGTGGTCTTTACTAACTAAAACAGTTACCTACCTCCCAGCCAGTACTCTGTGTAATGAAAAGTAAAAAGCTCATGTCACAGAAACCAAAAAAAAAATCGTTTCAAAGGCCAAAACATGACCATCAATGTAAGGTATCACAAACCCGAAATGGTTTCAATGTTTATAAGTCATCATGCACCCAAAACGGCCTTCTCTGGCCTAGAAGGACAATTGGTGACCACTCTTGACCAGTACACTTAACCTCAGGAGTCTGGCAGTGCCAGGACATGGAGAAAACCACCAGACTCTTGGCTGGATCCTATGAAATCGATGCACTGGTCAACATCGACTGAGCAGCTGATGGCAGCATGTGGGTAACTACACCAACAGACACACGATGCACCCAGCAGCCCATGACCAGAAAGCTGGTAGGGGTGGAGAGGCTCAGAGTAGCACTGGTATGTACTGGAAGAGGGTCTGCCTAGTGCTCGCCTGCCCCGAAAGGAAGGCATGCACCCAGCCAGCCTCTCCCAGAGGTAACACGGGCTTCTGAGACTTGCCAAGTGCTCTCCTCTCCTGCTCAGCTGAGCTCAGTTGAGTTTTGTGAGGGTTGGTATTTTCAAACCCACCTAAGCTGGTGGATTTTGCACTAAGTTCAGAAAGGTTCCTTCAGTTATTTATCCACTGTACAACCAGAAACCCAACATATCTGAGTGTTACCTACTGGGCTAAAGGCAAGATACAGTGTTTTTCCCAGAAATACAGCATGCAAAACACAGGCTAAACTAACACCTGAAAGGATAAACTGACAGAAATTTTTAACTCTTGAATATGTCTAAAGTTACAATGATGTTGTGTTATTGCTCATGCTTTTTATGTTTAATGTCCAGAGAGAAAAAATCCCTCTCATGATCCTTGCATTTACCATGGATCACCTTGTCACAATTCTCATGTAATAGGATTAAAATGTTTTGGGTTTTGTTTTTTTTCCCTAGAGAGGTAGTTTTTCTTTGCTCTGAGCACTGGAAGTTTCTTCATAACTCACACTGGAGCTGAAAATTCAAACCATTACCTGGTGAACAATCTTGCTGAATGCTTCTTGGAGTTTACCGTGAATAGTAGATAGCTTCTTGGCATCTCTATTAGCTTCATGAATAGGAATAAGGACTTTGTAAACCTCATTGACTGCTTCATACATGCCAGCCTACAAAAATAACGTCCATCAGATTGGTCCATCAATTTAACAGCAAGAATGATACATACCACCAGGATTTAAATTATGAAACTGGAAGATGAAAAGGTGGCACTGTGATGTAATCAGCACCTTCTCTTCAAATATACCCATACATGAACGGAATAAAAATGCCAGCCACCTCTGGAACCAAGAGCCTACTGCATTACACATTGCTACTAATAAATGAGATCATTAATGGAATCAAAATGAGGTTTTTTGGATGGATATATGCACCAGAGCACAAGAATCATAGAATCATAGAATGGCATGGGTTGGAAGGGACCCCAAGGATCACAGAGCTCCAACCCCCTGCCACAGGCAGGGCCACCAACCTCAGGCCTGGAGCTACACAAGGTTGCCCAGGGCCCCATCTCAACCTCGAACACTTCCAGGGATGGGGCATCCACCCCCTCTCTGGGCAAGAAGCTGAACAGGATCCTAACTGAATCCAACATGTAAGGGCACAGTACAGCCTGTTCCATTTAGTGCATGTTGAACCTAAGTGAGTTCTAAACCCACCTTTTGGCACTCCATGAGATGGGCGTTGCCAAGTTTCCTGAAGACGTCTCTAACAGAGGGGCTCCAGTCCATCATGAGCAGAGACACTGCATGGCATGGCCAGCCCACAGCAGGGCTTCTACATCTTTGCTCTGAAGTTACTGCTGCTTCTACTTAAATCCACTGAGTGATATTTCATGTTGTGGGAAATAATTCCCTTGCTTCCCTTGGTTTCTGGTGGATAAACTACTACCAGCTCAGTAACACTGCTCACATAAAGCTCTCAGCCCACTGTTTTTGAAGAGGACAAACATTATGGCCTTTTCTTTACTGTTGCAAACTCCTGGATCCTTAGTGTTGAAGTGAAAGACACTGGAAACATGCAAAGGCCTCTTGCTCCCAGATCTCATTCTTTGCAGGGCAAACTGAGCTGCCCACAACAACTAAAACTCCCAACACTTCACACAAATTAAGTGCTCACAACAGAGTTCTACATAGAGAAAACATTTTCCTTTGCATTGCCCAGCAGTATAAGACTGCTGAAGAAGATAGGTAAAGAAATAAATAGTCTTTTACCATGGAGAAAGATGCTGCAGCCTGTTCCAGCAATCCCACCAGACCTGCTTCTGTAAAATACTTTCCGGAACAGATACCTTCTTCATCTGGTGATACAACATCATCAGAAACTGCTGACTCCTCCAAAACATTCGAGGATATGTTCTAAGGAGGTACAATGTAGACAAAATGAGTTTACTCAGTTCAAACAATGTCCCAACACTTTAGATGCTTTGAAAGTCAGCTGATTTTCAAGCAAGTCCTAAAATTCCTGTGCATTCTGTTGAAATTCCTTATGAACCAGCAGGTACTTCAGTTCATGCTTAAACTAACTTGACTGGGCCACCCACCCATTCAAAGCTAAGTACATGCTTGTTTGCTGTACTCAATACTCAATCATTAGTCAGAGGAACCAATGTCATCAACTGCACCCAGGTTAGATCAGAGAGGGTGAAAACCCAGGGTGTAAATGAAGAAATAAAAAGAAACCCATTAGCTCAGCACTCTGGACATAAAGACACTGCAGAACCAAGACAGTCTTCGAGCGTAAGAAGAGGTTTTCAGAAGATGCTGTCACACTTTCCCTCCAAAACACACTGAGGAAGGGCAGTGTGAGTGTGCAGGCACAGCAATACCCGGCACACAGAGATCCTTGGGATCTTGGCAGCAGCTGATATAACCCAAAAATAAATTTCAGAGGAGGATTCCTACCTGAAATGTAACACACCCCACAGGGAGGTATTTTCGGTCTTCCAGCATGCTTAGGTATTCAGCCACCAAGGCTGCGGAGTGGACCAGGCACTGGGCTGACTCGGCGTGATTGCTCCTCTCGGAGTGCTTCCCAGCCATGTTCTGTAGCCATGTCAGGCGCAGGTCAGGGGAGTTCTGATAGCCCTTTGCGATCCTGATTGGAAAAAAGTCCCTCTGTGAAGAGTATTTCATTACTTCTGCTTCAATAACAACCTCCCTCAGTGCCAGGCTATCAAGAAATGCATGAGATAAGAAGCTATGCAGATGGAAAGTTGCCCTAAATTACAGGCATCTGAGCCAGTTAGTGGTGGGCAAGCAACAGAAGCCTGATGGCAGAACAGTTCTCCCCTGATAGCAGACCACTTTTACAGATGACTGCTGAAGCTCCTGACTGAAGCTCCCGTTTTTCCTGGAGACTGGTAGTAAGCCAAAGATGTGGGACAGTCAGAGCAGACCTGCCCAGTCACCTACGACAAAGTATCTTCTAAACCCTCAGGACCATTTGTGCAGACAACACTGTGCAACTTGGTAGCTGGGGTCTTAACATGGCTCTGGAGTATCTTTTGCATATGGTGATCATCCCATGTAGCACCACAAAAAAACCTTTTATGCAAGCAGGTCTGGAAAGATCATTTAGTTTTCCCTGATGCATGCAAGGAGAGTTGTCTTTACTCAGGTGGAACATGAGATTGTCAGGGACTTCTGGGGAACAGGAACTACTCTTACCCAAGATAAGCCACATAAATGCTAAACAAAACCTATGTGCACCACATTCAAACACAACAGACGGGTACACATTGGTCCAGGAGCACCCAGACCTGGAACTCATCCAAAATCAAGCTCTGTAAGGACACAAACATGCAACATCTCAGTCCACCACAAAACAAAGTAGCTGTGTTGGTGTCAGGTGGAATCACATTCCATGTAACTGCCAATAAACCCCAAGTAATCAAAGTTCACAGCACTAAGACACCTCCCACTCCAAACACAAAGTGCAGTAGGACAAAGCTTTGGTCAAACACCATGTGTGACACCTACCAACCCCACAGCAACTCGTTATGAACTCTACCTGTACATCAGGTCAATCAGCATTTCTGGATCTTCCTGATGCTCCTTCATTTTAACCGTGTCAGAGAGGATCATGTGGAGGTTGAACACTAGATCCTGGACCTGTAAAAAATACACTGCTGTAAAGGGATTTGAGCTACTTACCACCATGTTTGGAGCACAGGCACTATGAACCTTTGTGTGTTTGCACCTTGGTGTCAGAATTAATTGAGTTTGATGTACTTGGGTGCTAAGAGAAGCACTTCCTTCAGGGAAAACATGCAAATTCCAGCTGTAGATGGAGGTTTAACAACAGCCTGTGAATGAACTTCCCTTGTGGTATTTCTTTTACCTGATCAGGAAACGTTGTCTCCCTAAGCTCCAGATCTTCTTCAGCATATGTCAAAATAGTCTTCAGGGAACGCCGCAAAAATTCCTCATTGAAGTTCTGGGATGTCCCCACCAGGGATGAGAGAGACATGGTCACCTGCATTTTCACTCTGGCAAAGTTCTGCAACAGAAAAATTGGTTTTGTGTTTCAGCAACCTGGAGATCTGTAACAGTCTGCTGCAACACCAGTGTGCTGGTCATTGCACTCTCCCCCTAACACAAGGAGAGCCAACAAGGAGAACACAAGTTTTGGGAAAAGGGCTGTCTGGCTTTTAACCAGAGCCAGGGTTAAAACAGACCTGGTGCTGCTGACTTCAGAATCTGATGAGAGCATTATTTAGTTGCAGGTGAAGGTTATCCTGCAGAAGTTTTAGTTCTCACTCTTTCTCCCTGGTCTCCTCTCAAGCACCCCAAACGGGATGATGCTCAAGCTCCTCTCAGGAGCACAGCCTCCATGCCAGAAGCCTGCCTTTGGTTTGGTCTAGCCTGAAGACTGGCATCACTGTTAACTCGCTGCTATCACTCCCCTAACAGTTCTGCTGCTCACCCAAGGGGACTGGAACCAAAGCAGAATAACCAAAGGTGCCTGGAGATCTGCTACATGATGCCCACCAAATACCAACTGGAAGAGTTAAGGCTGGGAATTTTCTTGACAATTTAAAGTGCATGTGGGTGAGCCACGCTGAGATGTCATTAGAGGAGAGGTCTGAATGACAACAAAATCCCAGCCTTGCTAACACAGCCCCTTCAGAAAGGACACACACAAGCTGTGTCTCTGCTCTCGCCCAGAGTTGTGTGGAAACAAGGTGGAGGGGAGATCCTCCTGGCAGCCCCTCGAGCACAAACTGTCCAGTCTGAGGAGCATGCAAACCTTCTGAAGCTGCATGCTTGGAAACTCTTGCAGTGGATGTTCCAGACAGGGCTCCACATCTCCCTATAAAGTGACATGAGAGGCAGCATGCCTACAAAGGCATTTGGGGGCGTACAGTGAAGACTCTCACGCTGGAGCCTGGACACTCCTGCCATGCGCTGGCCAGCAGCATGAGGAGCTAGACAAACTCATGTCACTGCTGCCTGCCTCTCTTCCCTTTGCACATCATGTAAAGCCCTCCAACAGCCTTCCTCCCAGAGGAACACAGTGCTCCAACCCTCCATCATCAACCAGGTCACATGTAACAGCCTCAGGAAGTGCAGCAGGATACTCACATTCCCAATTTCAAAGTTTTGCCTCATCAGAAGGTAAAGTGAGGCACTCGCATGTGACCGTATGGTGCTGATACTGCTGCTACAGTGTCTCAGGAGCCTCAGGCACAGGTCTGCACACTGCTCAGTCTCTTCTTCAAACAGCAGCTCAGGGAACTGGAAAAACAGCACATGAGAAAAGTAGCGCTGGGACAGACAGGAACAAGCAGGTAGACAAAGGGCCAGGGCAATCCTGGGCAATGAGCACACGCTGGCATCAGAGCAGGTCCAATGCCCTCTGTTTCGAGGGGAATGATGCTAATCTGAACCACTTATAGAATGAGGCAGAAGCAGATTCACTGGCAGCACTGGAAGGCAACTCATTTTACCCACCCCTATAACTTGCTCCTGCATCTCCCCCCTTAGACTGATTTACATCAGTTACAAAACATCAGGCTTGAAACTTTGAGTCTTTCCCAGTGCACCTAGAGAAACTGGGAAATCCTTTAAATGATGGACCCAGTAAACCAAATCCATTTTAACTGAGAGTCACACAGCTTAAATTCTGCCAGTGCTTTGTGCTCCCTCCTAGCTAAGTGCCCCTGCCTGCTCCTCACAGGACAGTGGGAACCCACACCACACTTGGGCTTCACGAATTTTACTTCTGCATGCAACCATCAAACCCAGAGTGCAGAAACAGGTACTGACCGTGAAAACCAGCCCAGTTTTATCAACCCCCCCAGACTACAATCCCTGAGAATCAATACTGCACAGAATAACAAAAGCTCAGTGAAGTGACCCTGGTGTAAAGGAAGGCAAGAGTCCCACCCTCCATCAGTGCCGCTCGGGATGTATTACAGCACCCGTGGAGAATTCACCTTTGAAACCAAAGCCCTCTGTGTGGCGAAGCAGTGTTGGAGGTAAAGTGCACTTTGGTTGCAGGCCATGCTGTGCAGAAGCACTTTCAGCACCCCACCGAGGATACTCTCTTTGGACTCCGTCACAGAAACAGTCTGCAGTCAAAAGTAAACCAAGAGTTGCATCAGCAATAATGAACCTTGTGTATGTATATGAGTGTGTTTGTCTGCCTGTCTGTGTCTGTCTGTCTGTATGTGTGTGCATGTGCGAGCAGAGACAAGCCCTTCGGATGGGGAAATTACCGCTCAGCTGGGTCTGCGTTACAGTCACATCTCTGAGTCAACCCCGGTAATGAAAACCTGACGCAGACGGTGTAACGATGCTGCTTCCTCCCCCAGGAGGCTCTAACCTTCTGGGACCTTGTTCTATCAGAGAGACAGCCTGTAGCTGGTGTGGGGGTAGATTACTCAGGGGCAAGGCGCAAGCCTTGGGATTCCTGTGTGTCCCTGCAGCTCAGAGGCAGAATAGGAAGAGCCCTGGGACAGGCTGCCCAGGGGGATGTGGAGTCTCCTTTTCTGGAGATATTCCAGCCCTATCTGGATGCAGACCTCTGCGACCTGTCCTAGGGACCCTGCTTTGGCAGGGGATTGGACTCGATGATCTCTGGAGGTACCTTCCAACCCCTATGATTCTGTGACTCTGTAAGCCTGCTCTGCCTGCTCCCAGCTTGCACCCAGGTTCCACTGGTACAGAAAGCAGGGCCGAAACTGCCCCATGCCCCCACTTCCCAGCAAGGAGAGCAAACAGCTGGGCTGGGCACAGAGACCCAGGAGCCTGCACCATGCAAATTAAGTTTGGATACAGGAAGCTGACCCAGAGCCCAAATCTTCCCAGATTTGGGAAGAAATTAGAGGAATCGGTCAGGGCAGAACTTTTTACAGTTCGTTATTGAGTTCCAAGAACTTCTTACACTACAATAGTCAACAACCTCCAGAAGGACTGAAGGAAGGTACTGACATTTCAAACCAGGTCGTTACGGGCCGAGGATCAGGAGCAGCATCACACCCTTCTTGCTGCAGGAGGGGAGGCAAACAGTTCTGGCAGTGTTGGGGCAACTCAGAGCAGCAGGCCGGTTTTGTTAACAGCCTGTTACCTGGCCAGGTGATTGTAACACTATTACACCTCTATGTGCATGTCTTCCTTACCTGTACCACGATCTCCAGCGTATCCAAAATAATCAGATTCGCTTCCGTTGCAAGATTTCCATCGATAAGCGCCTCATGTTCTATCTCTGCCCTTGATCTATAATCAGGGAAAAGAAAACAATAAAGTTACTTTCTGTTTCAGAAACAGGCCTACATATTTTCCAGTCAAAAATATTCTCAAATTAGCTGACCCACCCTGCTCCAAGGTCACAATGTGTATATTCATTACCAGACAACACTACAAGGATATTTCAATGCATCCATTAAGCAAACAGGAAGGAAGAGTTGGGGTTTTTTTTACATATACAAACTTACACAGGATTTACGTTCATCATGCTCAGGAGAGACCACGCTATTTTCTCACACTTCGTTACTCTCCCAGGAACACAACAACCATTTAGAATCAAAGTCCAACTCAAAACTGGCATTTAGTAGCATCGTTAGGCATGCAACAGCACAACCAGGAACAGAACATATGGAGTTATGTTATAGGCTATGGACACATGGTGGTGCTACACGAGCTAGTAAATCTGCACGGTTGATCTGGGGAGCTGGACTGGTTGTAGCACAGGGTGCATGCTGTGAGCGAGCGATCTTTGTCTGTTTGAGCTGTGTTGTATTACAGTTGGTGAAAAATATCCTCCTCTCCAACAAAAACTACACAACTTTGCTGTTACACACCAGATGCTCACTTTCCTGGAAAGGCTTACGGAGTTCATACACCCACGAGCACCAGTGGCCCCAGGAATTCAGCAGCAACCACCTAATTTCAGCAGCACAAGCTGCCTTTGGCAAGGATCCCATAGTATATTTAAAGAGCCCAACTACAGCGTGCCCTACCACAGCTGCTGTCTCCAACAGACCATGAAGCCAACCCACAGGGACTGGCAAAACCCAGACGTCCTGGTTTCGACAGGGATAGTTATTTTTCTTCCCAGCAGCTGGCAGAAGCCTCTGTTTTGGGTTAGGATGAGAATAACGTTGATAACACACTGATGGTTTAGTTGTTGCCAAGCAGTCAAGGACGTTTCAGCTCCTTATACAAGCCTGCCATGGAGAAGGCAGGGTGTGCCCAAGAAGCTGGGAGGGGACACAGCCAGGACAATACCTGACTGGCCAAAGGGATATTCCATACCATATGACATCATGTTCCATACAGAACCAGGAGCGGGCCAGGAGGTGGCACAGCTCAGGAGCTAACAGAGCATCAGCTCCAGGTGGTGAGCAGTTGTGCTGGGCATCGCTGGTTGTGTTTACTACTACTATTTTCCTTTGCTGTCCTTTTGAAGTGCCTTCACCTCAACCCATGAGTTTTACCTGCTTCTTTTTGACTTGGGTGGGGGCCTGTGAGCGGCCGTGCGGTTGGTTATGCTGCCTACAGGGTTAAACCACAACACCAAGCAAAATATGCAGCAAAGGGGATGACAGCTGACTCGGCTCTGGGAGCTGCACTGCCGCAACCCTCCCTGGCCACGCTCTGCTTCCTCTGTGAGCTGGCTCATACACTCATTATCTACTCTTCAGCACCCATGGTATGAAGGTTTGGAGCCTGGTACTATATAAAATCACACCATCTACATAAAATAATACTACCTGCAATCAGCTGTATGGAATACTCAGTGCAAAAAGTCTCCTGGTTTCTAAAGGCCAGGCTCTACCTACACATGCAGGACACGCTTGCAGTGGAGGTCACAGTGAGTAAGTACAGGCTACAAAGCAAGTTTGTAGAGTTAGGTAAGCAGATTATTCTGTGGGGTGAGATAGCGTCCCTTGACCATCAAGGTATGCCATGGCTCACTAACATGTATGTGAGGTCCTTCTGGGAAGAGGAGAGGACTCAGACCCAGTGCCAGCAGTGAACTGACAAGTTCTTCCAGCCAAATTTTAATCTGGTGTAACTTTGTCCACAGCTCTGGACTTGTGTGGAGGTGAATTTTATACCTACATGACTGCATTAGTAGGTTGAAGCACCAGTCGTTTGGTTTTCCCAGTACCTCAAAGGGACTGGGGTCTTGGACAAAGAGCCACTCACTTGACATAAAAAGAGATCACATTCTTGTGTTGGACAAAGCAATTAGAAGCTGTGAAGATGTACTTTCAAATTCAGGAGGCATCAATGTCTTCAAGGGTAAAATTTGGCCTGATCTCCACCCGGGCTCTGAGGACCCCAGTCTCCAGAGTCTTCAGAGCTTCACTTGGGCTGAGATCACTTTCCTAGGGTTAGGAACAATCCTTTTGCTGGGAGGATGGAGACGGCAGGTTGCGATTTGAGGAAACAAGAACACGTGCACAGCGAAGCTCAAACACAACTCCTGAGCCCTCCAGGTTAAACCAGACCCAGAGAGGGAATTTCAAGGGAAATGGGTGTAAATAAGCAAAAAGAGCTCATTCCAATCAGCTGCACACGCACACACCCAAGACTTCTGCCAAGCATCACAAACACCGCTGTGATGATTGAGTCTGCAGATGTAGAGAATGGCAATCTGTAAGGACTGCACACCAACGCTACGGTACCTGGCTGGTTTGTGGCTTCTAAAAGCACAGCACATGTGGAAAAACAATCAAAGTGATGGATTAGGACAGGAAAGGAAAGCGAGCTTTGACAACTCCAGAATGCTCTTATGGAATAAAGGAAATATGATGTGAGATATATATGCTATCTGTGAATAGTTAATGGGTCTTCTCTCTGAATTACAGCTGACTATGGGGCCTTACGAAGGTAATGGGTTGGATCAGGCTCTTCAGATCTCATTTTAAAATCTAAGCAAGCAAGGGACAGCAGAAAAGCACAGTTAGACCAGGCAGTGCTGGACTAAAAGCTATTTGCACACTGCCAGCCCTGTTCCAGCCAAGGGCCCAATCCTGCTACCACAAGAGCTAAGAGGGTTGCTGACCTATGGGGAGAGAGACCCTGAGTTCCCATGGGCACTGTCACATTGTTAATGTAGAAGGATAAGGCAGAGTTACTTGTCAAGCTTTTCTGTGTTTTGACGCCAGTGAGTCATATCCTTTCTCCATCTCAAATTCTCTTGACTTCCAAACGCGCTCCCAGAAGGACTTCTCTCTGCAGGGTAATATTAAAACAACATTAGTAGCAACTCTAGATTTGCTCCCAAGTGACAGGTGACAGCAAATGATGACTTCTTAGAGCCCCAGGCTGTGGCGCTCACCCAAGATCACAGAAGCACAGAATCACTAGGTTGGAAAAGACCTTTGAGATCTTCAAGTCCAACCATACTCATCCTCTACTAACACATACCCCTAAGCACCTAATCTACCCAGCTTTTAAATACACCCAAGGTCAGTGAGTCTGACCCAGGGTGTACCCTGGGCAGCCTGCTCCAATGCCCAATAACCCTTTCGGTGAAGAACTTCTTCCTAATGTCTGATCTGACCCTGCCCTGGTACAGCTTGAGGCCATTCTCCCTCATCTCATCACCCATCGCTTGGACGAAGAGACCATCGCCCACCTCTCTGCACCCTCCTGTTAGGTCAGTGTAGGCAGTGATAAAGTCTCCCCTCAGCCTCCTCTTCTCCAGGCTAAACAATCTCAGTTCCTTCAGCTGCTCCTTGTAAGGTTTGCTCTCCAGCCCCTTCCCCAGCCTGGTTGCCCTTCTCTGGACACACTCAAGGACCTCAATGTCCTTCTTGTAGTGAGGGACCCAAAACTGAACCCTGGACTCGAAGTGTGGCCTCACCAGTGTCCAGTACAGGGGCACAATCGCTTTCCTGGATCTGCTGGCCACACTATTTCTCACACAAGCCAGGATGCCATTGGCCTTCCTGGCCACCTGGGCACCCTGCTCGCTCATGTTCAGTCACAGTCACCCAACACTCCCAGGTCCTTCTCACCAGACAGCTCTCCAGTCAGTCTCCCTCAAGCCTGTAACGCTCCTCAGGGTTGTTATGTCCCAAGCACAGGACTCTGCACTTGGCCTTGTTGAACCTCATCCTGTTGAGCTCAACCCATCGATCCAGCCTGTCCAGATCCCTCAGGAGAGCCTCCCTAAAAGATGTTAACATGGGCCCTAATTCCATCCCTGTTGAGTGGCACGAGAGGCAGCCAAATGCTGGCATGCTGCAGAGCTAATGGAGAGAGGTGGTGAGATACTCCAGTCAGGGAGGCAGCTAGCAGAGCTGCGAAGAGAGGCACCCTCCTTGGGCTACATATGGAGCCTGGGTTTGGCAATCCCCACCAGCCTGATGCTGCTGTCCTTGGCTGGCACACATCAGGGTGGTGCCGAGATCCCCTTTCCTACCTCCCCATCTTTTATGTCTTTATTCTCACTGCTGGGAGGGCAGGGGAATTTCAAGAAATAAAGGCAATCAGGCCAGATAAAGAAAAAATAATAAAGGACTAAATCTCTCTGACATGATTCATAATTATGGCTCTAAAATATTTATTCAACTTAGCCCACAGTGACCAGCTCACATGTACAGGGATGCCTGTGGCAGAGCAGGAGACCAAACCCAGGTCCTAGTCCCTGGGCCATCCTTCCTCCCAGAAATCACAAACAGCAAACAAGGTGCTTGTTACCCAAACTACCAGCTAGTTCAAGCCTCATTAAATTAGCAGAATTATCCAGGTATTTTCAGAGGTATCAAAACAAGATCAGACTGGTTTCCACTCTGACCCTAGCACAGGACACACTAAGAAGGTGGCTCTTAAAGAAGTTGCACTGGAAGAAGGTCAAGTGAGAACATCCCATAAATGAGGGGTGATCACCACACCATGTACACAAAAGCAACCAACAAATAAACTACTTGTAGTTGGAACTGAGGGAAAGTGTGGAAGAGACTTTGCTGACCCAGTGGAGCATGCCATAAACTGGAAACAGCTTTCTCTGGGGAACTCTTTTTCTGAAGGTCTTGATGGGCAGCATCCCACACCACAGATGGGGGCAAGTAGTGGCTGGCAGTGGGAGCAGCACAGAAGACTTTACTTACCTAGCTGTCCTCTGCTTCTTCGGACCATTTCCTGCCTTGCCCCTATGCTTCCCAAAATAGCTTCCTCAAGTTTGGCTCTCATGTCTTTCGATTTCTTGAATGTCAGACTGTTCATTCTTTCAAACACCTTCTTGCCCTGTGAGTTTCAAATGAGACCATGAGGAGAGATTCCTAACACCTGGGATATTTTCTAAGCTTTAACAATTTGAAACATCTCCCCTGTCTAAAGACAGATGAGAAGAAAGGAATACAGGCTCAGCTGCTAGCTTGATAATCCACCCCCCAACCCAGCAGCACTACAGAAAACTCTCTTCTTGTTGACAGTAGGCAAAATGGCCAAGAGCCATCCCCTCTCCCTGCAGATGCTCCCAGATGAGAGACAAGTGAGATGAACTGTGTAAGTAGTGAAACAAGGAGCAGACACTTGCAGGGTTGAAAAGTAAACAGGGAAAAAGGCAAGAGGTTGCCCACAGCAGTGCTTTGCCTTGGGATTGTGAGCACAGGAAATACTTAGGAGAGAGCAGGAAATGCCTTTCAGGAGTCATGTAAAGGACTGGAGCTTTCAGCAAGCCCTAGGAGGAACTTTGGGAGGTGTAAACAACAGAGCAGTACCTTGTATTCAAAGCAGGATACGCAAAGATAGAGTAAATCCAGCAGGCGATTGAGCTGCAACACTGACAGGTCTGTGAACCACTTCTGTAGGACACTTTCATCCGCGTTCTTGAGCACCCACAAGAGACAGATCAGGAGGCTGCGGCTGGACTCCGTTGAGAAGGTGGAGTGCTGTCTGCCACTCTGAAATAGACAGGTCAAGACATTTGCCTCATGGTATTTCATGTCCAAACACCCCAATCATCACTAAAAGAATCTGTACCACCACCCCAACCCAACTACCAAGCAGGACCAGAAGGTAGACAGACATTTTTTACTAAACCCCAGGAGATACACATTTCTCTGCCTCAACCCAACAGCTCAGTGGAGCCCACAGACTGTCAAGTGAGAGTGAAGCAGCAGTCTGAACCAAAATAATTACATTCTATGACTTCCCCCAAGACACCTGCAATAGCCTCCAGCAGGTTAAGAGTTAAACAGAGGAGCTCCATTCCTTAACTCATGGATGTGTCACTGTCTCACTCTGAGTGCACATCAACCCCAGCAAAATCGGGTCCTGAAGCAGGAGCTGAGGGAGAAGGGAGGAAGGATAGGGATTGCCTGCTACAGGCATCAGGAGGATTCCCCTGTGCAGGGAACAGGGGAAATGGCTTGTTCATGTCTTCAGCTGGGCAGGATTTAGGTGGGGTAGTAGTTTCTGCTTAGGGCTTATTGCTCATAATGACCATTGCGCTGCACAAAGCTTTTACCAGACTGTGTCAGAAAAAGAACAGAGAAATTCAGGAGAGAAAAATTTTTCAATTTTGTGAGGTTCATTGATTTCTATCCCTGTTTGGCATTTTATTATACCCTCTCTGAGACAGGCACAACACTCAAATGTGACTTGTGCCCCTCTGTCTTTCAGCCTTTGCCTCCATGCACAAGACTCAGCTGCAAATGAGTCCCTACCACTCCCTGATCAGTCCCACAAAATCCACATGGGTCAATATTTGCTTGTTGACACAGTTTGAGGGTCAAGGAACAGAGAGAGATGGCTTTGTACCGATGAGGTGAGTAGAAAACTGCTGGGCCGGGTGAGCTGAGGGACCGACGTTCCCGCGATGGCCATGGCAACTGTCTGGTTTATCATGCTTCCGCCCTCGCTTTCATAATCATCAACAGCGACGCAGCTTGGCCTCCCTCGCTGATTGTGACTCTCTGCAGAGAAGCACGTGCACTTAGTCAGTCCCCAAACATAACGTTTCCCTCCCCAGCCTCCCTCCGCAGCGTTAAGTTTCCTTGAACTGTCTGGGAACGCAAACCAGAAGTCATCACGCTAGTGGAGTCCTGCAAGTAAACAGGACTGACCGTTTTCCGAGGTCACACAAACCAAAATGGACAACAACTTTCAAATGCAACCTGCAAAACCTATCTAGAACCCTTCTGAAAACAGACCAGGTCCCTTTGAGTAGAATCATAGAATGGCATGGGTTGGAAGGGACCCTAAGGATCACAGAGCTCCAACCCCCTGCCACAGGCAGGGACACCAACCTCAGGCCTGGAGCTACACAAGGTTGCCCAGGGCCCCATCCAACCTGGCCTTGAACACCCCCAGACACAGGGCACCCACCCCCTCTCTGGGCACCCTATTCCAGCACCTTATCACTCTCTCTGTAAAAAACTTCCCCCTAATATCCAATCTAAACCTTCCTTCCTTTAGTTTTAATCCATCCCTCTTGTCCTGCCATTGTCTGTCCTTTTAAAAAGCTGAATCCCCTCCTGTTTATATGCTCCACTTCAAGTCCCCACCTGCAGATTTATCGCATCATTAAAGTCAAAGGATGTAGAAGATGACTCCAAATTCCAAATTATTCCAGATCAGACTCCCTGCCCTGATACGAAACAAGCCACCTCTGCTGCTCTTCAGGACACTGTGCAAAGCACACCTGAAGCAAGCTGCTGACAGAGCACGTACCAAAAAGGAAGAAGGAGAACTCTGCTTATCCTTCGGAATTGTTAGGAGAATTTTACAGTACATGGGGTGGCTTCTTAAGTAGGTTGGAGACACAGAGGGAGGCTGGTTTTGCATATATAGTGGACAGCCAGGTGTAAACTAAATGTAAAGACTTACATTTAGCAATGTTTACATTGCTAAATTTTCATTTCATGCAAACAAGTGGGACAATGCAGCTCCTGGGCAGCACAGTCATCAAAGGTCTAATTTTGCAGGTGCAGTTTAGAAAATGGATGTGAAAACACATCGAAGTTGCAATTCAAACAGAAACAACTTCACCCAACAGCAGAGGGTTCTGTACCCCAAACACACCTGTGAGTTAGAACCCAACCCCTCCAGTCTTGTGAGCAGATGAACATGCACCCAAAAACACAGAAGGTAAAATACCTGTGAAGTCATACAGCTGAGGCACGGTCTCCATGATCACGCCAATCAGAGGCAGATACAGCATTGCCACGCGGGCCTTTACCTGCGGGTCAGCGTACCGTGGATCCGAGTCGTGACTGGACAGTAAGTTGTGTACCATATTGATGACCTTCTTATGCAATCCAAATAAACTGCTAAAAGAGAGTTGGGTCATGCAGATTAGTTAACATCTTCAAAGCAAACACTATTTTGTAACTACGTGGCTTTAAAAAAAAAAAAAATCATCCTGGTTTTTATTTTTAGCTTCACATAAACTGCCATTACACAGCTTTTGATCTCCCATGGATTTTACAAATGTCTGGGGTTTTTGCTATGCCATATAAAACGTACAAAAATATCTTGTGGAGGAGCACACCCAATATAACGTGTATTTTCCATACAAAACCAAAGAGCCAGCTCCTGCTATGCTAATGTATCAAGGCTGCTAAAGACCGTTAGGAGAATTAGGGGAATATGGAAAACAGGGAGGGAAACTTGAGAGGACAGTGAGTTTAGCAAAAGTACTCATTGTGTTCTTTTTTGTTGTTTCTGTTTAACACCATTTCCAGAGAGAAAAGCCCCCCTGAGACAGAACTTTGCTTTTAGCAAATGACCGGGAAGTTTCTGCTTCAGTTCCCCGACCCTCATGCAATTAAAAATGAGATACTAAAGCTGCTTAATTCTGAACAAATAGTGTCAACAAAATGGAGGGGTAGAAAGACAACCAGCAAAAAATGG
This sequence comes from Laterallus jamaicensis coturniculus, assembly GCA_022605575.1. NCBI lineage: Eukaryota > Metazoa > Chordata > Aves > Gruiformes > Rallidae > Laterallus > Laterallus jamaicensis. The sequence goes on from JAKCOX010000007.1 coordinate 32,793,508, forward strand.
CCTTCCTCGTATTAGGATGCAAACAACAGCAGGGCCCAGGCACCATCGCCTTTTGCGGGGCACCCTGCGGCCTGCTGGGAGCTCATGCCTTGAAACCACCAACTCCCACAGAATCTCTCAAGAGCTCGCTCCGCTCCTTTCAATTCCCTCAGCCACCACACAGAGGCAAAACCCTCTCAGAGCAAATAGCAGGTACCTCTGTAGCTATTTGCTTCTGTAGGCAAACCAGGCCAGGAAGACAACTTTACCCCATGCATGAAGCAGCCAAGGAAGCCCATACATTATGCGTTAGCAAAACATACGCTTCAGTGTTCAGACCTGAGGTATTAAAACAAGTGCCGAATTTCAGGCAGTATCCACTTTACCTGAAAAGCAGAGTTGAGTTCTGGTTAAAAATAATAAATAATAATAATTTTTTAAAAAAAAGATGAGAGGCTTTGACTGGATTCTGGGGGGGGGGGGGTTAAATGATTTAAGAGACAGCGGTGGAGGTCTGGGGGACATGAGTTAGTTGTAGCTACGCTTCTTTCCTGTGTTTTTTAATCAAGCAATAATGAGATCCTTGTTTGTGTAATTAGTGAGGCCCTTAACTACTAGGAAGGAAATGCTTATTTAAGCGACTGGTTCCTTCAGGTTAAAGGAAAGTCTTTGTATTGTTATTCTGAAGGAGCTGTGTTTCTAACAGTTCAGGGAAACCATCCTGCAGGCCGCAGAGCCACATAAAGGGAAAATATACCCAAACAGAGCAGCGTGATTTAAACCCAGGCCAACATGGATTTCTTCTTCACTTTTCCAGAGCAGAGCAGGTACCATGGTGGATCAATCCAGAGCAAAGAGGAGGAAACACAGAGCACTAATCTTTCTGGCTGATAATGTGACAAATTGATCTTGCCGCCCTCTGAACATCCCCTCTGCTATCTCAGCCCTGGCCTGAACGTGTGTCAACACCGCACCGTTTTGGAAAACCGACTTCTGTCACTGAATACTGAGGGACAAATTCCAATTTTCTCACATCTGTCCTGTAACTTCAGTCAATATGAGCACTATGAAATGAGCAACAATTATTCTGAGTTAATAACCAAAGCACCACAGCTCTGTTCGCAGAGACAACCCGTTCAGAGTCGAGCTGCTTGGAATCACTCTCCGTTCTCCAGTTCTACAGCTGTCACGTTCAGCTGGCTGCCTTCATCTGTATGTCACACTTTCCTTTAGACTGCAAGTGCTCTGAGGAGGGCTGTTACGTCCCGAGTTACAACCGCACAGCACCCCACACAGAGGAGTAGATCTAACTCATCACCTTCAGTCGCCTGGGTACAGCAGGCTTTTCCATCCAGCTCAATCCCAAGAGCTCTTATAAAATGGAATGAGATAAAATTCCATGTGTTTTTCTAACGGAGCAAAAAGAGCAAGGACAGGAAAAATATAAAGCTCTGCATCACCTACAGAGATCTAAGGGAAAGCTCCAACACGGAAAACAACTCGATGGGCATCCTGCTCCACTCCTGCTGCAGGATACTGCAACCAGGAGTGATTCTGAGCTTTTTTCAACAGTGGTCAAAACATTTTAATGGCAAGCATGCCTGAGCCCTCTACTAATAACCTGCTGATGATACTATCTATTAGAAACCTTCACAGGCATTGGAAGAGCAGATCGGATCAGACTGGTTTCCTTTACATGGCAGATCTACCAGGGCAAATTTAAGCCTGAGAATAGCTAACAAGCAGCAGACCACAAGTCATTCTGGGAAGCAGCAGCAAACGCATTACTGTATGCGCCCCTGGCAGAATTCAGGGGCTTTGATCAAAAGTCTTCTCCAGAGCTGAACCGGGGGCTCTTTTTGTCTAGATAGGGTTGAGAGGTTATGAAGACAGGCTGAGAGAGTTGGGGTTGTTCAGCCTGGAGAAGAGAAGGCTCCAGGGAGACTTTATAGCACCTTCGAGTCCCTGGAGGGGCTGACAAAAAAGCTGGGGAGGGACTATTTGAAAGGGCCTGGAGTGATAGGATGAGAGAGAATGGTTTTAAATTGGAAGGGGGGAGATTTAGACTAGATGTTAAGAAGAAATTCTTCACTACAAGGGTGGTGAGGCGCTGGCACGGGTTGCCCAGCGAGGTGGTGGTTTCCCCTTCCATGGAGGTGTTTGAGGCTAGGTTGGATGGGGCCTTGAGCAGCCTGGTCTGGTGAGAGCTGTCCCTGCCCATGGCAGGGGGTTGGAACTAGGTGATCTCTGAGGTCCCTTCAAGCCCTGACCATTCAGTGATTCTATGAGAGGGGAGTGAGACCAGCAAGATGATGGTGATAGCTCCTTCCTGCAGCTGGGCAGGATTACCATCCTGGTGGATTACCATCCTCAGTTTACATGCTGAGGACTGCAGGGTGAGAGAGCTCAAGAGGCAGGTAGGTGAGAACAGCAAGTTTGGGAAGAACAAGGTCAAATACTGTCAGAGACAAGACCTGTTTTCTAACCAGCAAGCAGGATGTCCCTATGCTGCAAAAAGGATTTCTGCAGGCAGGGTTTATGGGTAAAGATTTGCTGTTTTTTCCATTTCAGGCCAAGCAAATGGAACTGCAGTTCGTAATGTACATATCTGAGAAAATATTCTAATTTATGGCATTACTTTCTTCTCTAACAGGACACAGAACGAATGTTTAACTCCTGAGACCGCTTGATAAAGGGGCAGAATTAACCATGAATTACCAGCATTTGTTGACTCAGCTGATATTCCTGAGTCCACCTTGAGAAAAATGCCTGCAAGAGGACTCAAGACAGTGGAAGCAATCAATAAGTTCCATCAAAACCCATTTTAAAGAGGCAAGGTGGAATACAGCCCTAAATAACACGAGTAACAGACTGGATGTCAGGATTAAAGGCTGTGCTCCCGCTTCAGAGAATTATTTGCTGCACAAGCCAGACAAGTCCCTGACAAACTCTGTGTGTTTGACTCTTATCTCTTTAGGTAACCCTGCAGGGGCCTCATCTATGTGTAACTTATGTTTAAAAGAGCTGGGAGGACCATAGGTGAAATGCAGGGTAACATTTAAAGCCACCAGCAACTGAGACTTCCTAAATGTTGAAAATCATTTTCTTGTTATAACAGAAAAGCGATTTTCCTCTTACAGCTCCAGCAGTACCCCAGCGGCAGCTGAGGGCTCCAGCAGGAACCACTCTCCCTTCTCCTCTGCTGGAAAAATGTGAATGAAATCACCTTTATGGAGTCAGAGTAAAGAAGTAAGAAATATGAGGGGTACAGAGAAAGAAAAGGATTTTGAAAGAACTGTTTTCTTATTTTCTCAGCTCACAAATTTAAAACAGTTGTGGCCATGCCAGAACTTGCTCTGGACCTACCAATCACTTGGAATTACAGAAAACTCTTGGAAAGAAAATTATAGATTTACCCTTCTGCATCAGGATCTAAAATGACAGCCAGTTCTGTTAACACAAGCCCAGCCAAGTAATGCTGCTGGCGGAAAGGCACGGACAATTCAAACATATTTGCAATCTTCTGGTCTTGGACATTTGTGGAGAACCCAGAACTCTGTGAAAAGAATCAAGTTTCAGAAGTTGCACAATGAGGCCCCCTTGGAACACAGAGGTAAAGCTGATGAACTATGTTAGAGGCCATTTTCAGAATCAAAGACTGCCTCACATAAACCACCTTTTCCCTTTTTTTGCTAGGATCTGGGCACATCGATTTACATCATGCCCACACTCACTAACTCTTCTATTGATTGTTTGCTGTTACTGCCTTCCCCCCTAAAGGGCAGACCTTGGGAAGTTAAGCTTAATAACCATTAAAGGTGGGTTAGTAAACTTCTAACTCGGGTAAGGATACCCTTACTCAGGCTTAGGAAAGCTTCCATTTGATTAATTTACGTAATTTTGCAATTAATTAATCCACTTGCTAATTAAAATTATTTTTTCTGAGCACACCAGGACAATGCTAGTGTGCTAAAGATACCCTTGTTTTCTAAGAAAAGGGTAACACTGGACCAAAAGTTTTCTTTAAAGGCTCATTTATATTCATACATTTGTCCAGTACAGGAGGGGACCAGATCCCTAGGGACAGAAAGGCGTGGGGTCACTGTGAGGGTATGGGACACAGGCACTCTCTTTTCAGTTACAAATAAATCAAAAGAAATAAAAAATCTATGAGTTGGGAAAAGCTAATTTCTAAATAAACACTTCCAAAAACCCATTAGCAAGCTGAGACTGAAAATACAGGGGACACAACTGCTTCAAGTGATGTAAGGCTCAGAACAAAGCTCAGCTTGCATTCCCACAGAGGATCCTTGTCACAGCGTACCTGAGAAGTTGCTGAAGACACAGATGGTGATGGAGATGCAGGTGGTGTGAGCAAGCTGCAGGGTAAATTCAAGGTGACATAGTGCTCGTGGCTGCAAATGATGCGAAGGAAGTCCAGCCTCAAAGACACCAGGTTACTTGGATTTGTTAAGGTAAACAGCTTTGAAGCCACCTGGTGAGTTTACCCCAAAAGATTGGAGTTAGCACCAAAGCAGAGAGCTAATGCAGCCCTAGCCCCCCTGCCCCACCACTGTTCCCAAACCACATCCAAAGCAAGAACTGAAGAGCCTGATGTCATTAAATGGTCACATCCCCACCATTCCTTTGTACTGCAGATTAAAACTGTGACGTGCAGGACCCATACACATCCCAGCCAGCAAAATGTCTATCAACACAAGATGTGTGTAAAGGCCCTATTTATATAAGCAAATGAAGAACCCATAGACACATCCTGTTGATTTCACTAGGGAGCTGCAAGGAGGAGGACTGCCCAGCGTGATGCATTAACGCATCAAAGATGCAGGTTGGCTAACAGACAGTAGGCAACGAAGCTCAAATGCTATTCCTCTTCTTGCCTCTTACATAAAATGTTTGTGACTCTGTGGCAAAAACGAGCCTAAGCCTGAGCTCCTGATACCTCATCATCTCCCCTTGTACACAGCATCAGCGCAGATGTCCACAGTCAAATGAAACTTGGTGGTTGGAGGTGATTTCCCTGTCATGATTTGCAAATGAGCTGCCAAATGCGTAACAGAAACCCTCCTTTTGGGGGAGGACACCTTTGTCCTCAGAAGCATTGAAGGGGAGCTTGGTGATCAATATGATCATACAGAATTAACATGTCCTTGAGAGACACCACCCCACACACACACCCCTCCCCCCCTCCCCGACAAAGCGTAATAGTGTGATCTCCCCCACCCATTTTTGCTTCAATTACTCTGAACATGGGGAGCAGAGGGAAGAATTCTTCTTTCCTGATGCATGTCACAGAATCACAAGGTTGGAAAAGACCTTTAAGATCATTGAGTCCAACTGTTCCTGTCCTACGCTAAACCATATCCCTTCGCATCTCATACACCCATCTGTTAAACACACCCAGGGTCGGTGACCCAACCCCCTCCCTGGGCAGCCTGTTCCACATCCCCACAACTCTTTCAGTGAAGAACTTTTCCATAACATCTGATCTGACCCTGCCCTGGTGCAGCTTGGGGCCATTACTCCTGTCACTTGGCTGAAGGAACCAGTCTATTCAGTCAAGGGAGTTACTCCCACTTCACACTTCAGAGTGTACTCAAAAGGGTGTAAACACTAAACCACCACTGAGAATAGCTTTCTTGCTCCAAAAAGACCTAAACAGCAGAATCCTGGGTCCATACTTTACTGTCTGTGCAAAGAAAGTTAGAGGAATAGGCTCTGCTACGGTTCCCCATTAAGTCATAATATTTATCTGCATTCACCTGTTTGTAGCAGGTCTTAATAAGACCAAAAACAAATCCTCTGTCCATGATAGACAACAGGTCATTGAGGAAAAACGCAAGGCTGGTGTTGAGCCTTTCAACCATTTCTGTATCCTAGAGAAAAGGAAGAAAAAAAAAAGGGGAAAGAAAATGAAGACGAGCACAGTGTGTGTTTTTAAACAACAATTCCTGGTCCAGGCACTACAGCAAACACTATGCAGAAGGTGAAATATAATAATGCTGAATAGATCGATGTAGATGTAGCTTGAGACAATTAATATAACTTGAATTTGTGTATTTTAAGAATATATTTGGCTTGGTTTTTAGTAGAATATGGCTGTGTTGTAACTGTGTGAGCTGTTTCATGAAAGCAGCTACAAAACCTAGCTTAGCCTTGAAGCTAGTGAAGATATGGGAATCATAAATAATGAGACCAACGACCAATTAAGAGACAGAGTATATCTTGTTTTCAGTTAAAAGGCATTCCTAACTAGCTTGTGTAGGAAAGTGTTTTGAACTCAGGAATGTGTTTTGGTAACCATGGAGAAAACCATAAAGAGCATGCACTGAGAGAGAGGAAGACAACAAGCCTTCATCCCTGACGACCACCGGAAGACCCCCTGGGTGTCACTGAGCATGCTCTATCTGGGAGGAGTTAGTGTAAATGACTTCCTGGAAATAATTTGCATAACCCAACCTTTTCTTAGAAATTATAATGAATATGTATAATTAATCTGTATAAATATGAGAAATTTGGCTTTAATGGGCGCACGCATTTGGAGGAGCGATCGATCCCCTGTGTGCCCAGCGCTGCAATAAAGGATACCTGCTTCATAGTCACCAAGGCTGTTGAGTTTTGATTCCAGCTTTCTGGCATCAGCCTGGTGCCTGAGCTGTGACCAGGGTTCCCTTTAATCGTTTGCTATTACCTTCTGAAACCGAGTGACTATATCACTGGCGATTGTGCTGACCAAAGCAGTTACATCATCCATGAACCGCTCAGGAAAACGATTCTTCCTTGATGTATCCAGTTTGTCAGCAAAATACAAATGATGCACCATGCTCTTCACCTACAGGAACATAAATTACAACAAAGTCACTTGCAGCCGTTGCTGTTCGTGTTTTAAACTGCAAAGTGTAGGAGAAGAAAGGGAGGTGTTTCCAGTTTGCTCACCATCAGCTCGAAGAAGAACCAGGCCTGCTGTAGGGCCGCCTCCCGCACGCTCCCGCTGCACACAACCCACTGTAAGGCCAGCTCTTCATGAAAAAGCTACACAGATTCAAATCCAGAGTTAGTCCAGGCCTCCAAATCAGCTCACAAAACAGTCCACATGAGAAATGGTAGCACGGTCCGTGGGAAGTATGGCAAACAATGAGTTTAAGCAAAATAAAGTAACTGGGAACATGACAGCAGTGGTGGCATCCCTTAAAGAAACCCCCAACTAACAATGAAGGATGATGTTATGATATGTGATGTGAGAAACGTTTCATAGCATCTTGCTCCAAAAATTTCAAGTGTCAAAAGAATTTTCCACCCACCCAAAATAAAAAAAAAAAAAAGGAAAAAAAATAGTTTGGTGCTCAAATTTTAGTTTAAAAGTCTACCTTGCTGCCTGGTCTGATTTTTGCAGGAAAAAGGAGTAAAAAGTGGACATATAAAGGCATTTGTACATAGATGTATATTTACTGTGACTTAAAACAGCAAGAAAGAAACGTGGGGCTAAGGAACAGCCTTTGGCTTTCTTTTCTCAGGAGGCCAACCCACAGACTGGATGTTGTCAGCGATGACATTGTTGTTACACAAGTCAGGTGTTGTGCCTTTCTGACAGTGTTTAGCAGGATCTCATCTCTCCTAAGGGAGTGCATTCAGAAGTAACTCCAGTTCCTGGAGTCACTCTGGATTAACACCTACATAACTGAGCTCAGCACACCTCCTCAACACCGGCCATCCAACACATCATAATTGTGCACACAAGAACGTATCATTTACACGTCCAGACAGCACGTTTTTTGAAAGCCGGTAAGAAAACAGCTCCAAACAGTATGAACATTAAATCAGACAAGCTACTCCTGGATCATTTTCCTCTTCCCAATTCACCTCTGTCAGAACACTTCACATTCCCTACAGCCTGGGTATTTTCAGAGGTGTTAAGCTACAGCAGCTCTTAAGGATCTCGGGGGAAAAAAACCAGGCTATAAATAAAAGAATAGACTGCATCATGTTTTCAGAACAACTTGACCTCCCTGCCCCACAATATCAATTGTCTTCACTGAAATCTACCTTTTTAGTTGGTAATCGTCCTGTTAATGTTTGTAAGAAACTTGACGTCTCAGTGTGCGAAGACATACGATTACAACTTCGATCCGTAGCCTACGGAGTGGAGATGAATGAATGATGACAGGACATTAAAGTTTGCTGTGGATGGGTTCTGCAGCTCAAGGACAAGGTAGGTTTACAAAATTACTGTTCCAACTGTAGGCTTTAACTGCCTTTACACCTTTTTATGCATTCTCAAACTCTTTATTCATTTACAGATTTGGTTTAAACATAACGACAGTACTTTTTATTGCCTTAAAACAGAGAGGCTATTTAAAGAACTGCACGTTCTTATGCACAGACACTTAATGCTGCAAAGCATGAAACTTTTTCATCATTGTTATTTCATCAACATGCATAGGTCAGGGAGGTAATACTTCTCATTTCAGTCCATACCTCTCAATCTACCGGAGGCCGAGGCTGTGGGGATGTAACCCCACAGCGATGCTGCTACTGGCCTGGGGAATGAGAAAATTACTGAGATTCTGATGGAAATAATTTGCCATGAGTGCAGGCAAACTCCAACTAAGTGTTTCTGGAAGGATGATAAAACTTGAAAGGAGGTACACTTGAGAGGTACGTTCAAGGCAACCATGCAGTGGAAAGCAGCAGGCAACAGGGGCTGAATAAATTCTGTCTTTAAACCTAAGCTGCTGTAAAGTTTTCATACTTTGCAACATACAACAGATACAACTGGCCCTGGTAAGTCACCAGCTCTGGCACTCACGTGTATGTGTTTTAAGAGAGAATTTTTACACGTGTACCAATTTTGGTTTAATTCTATTCAAACAGTCAGGAAGGATTACTTGACAATGACTACTAAATGCTTGATGAAAATGGCAACATGGTTCACAAGGTCAAAAGAAATGGCGAGCATGGACAAAATTATGAAGCTGTGATTAATGTTCCCACTTAGAAACGAGCTCCACTCGAAGCTGAAACTAGTGTTAGAGAGAGAGAAAGAAAAGAAAAGCAGTCACAGCATTTACATTTCACAGACCAGCACCCACTGAAAGGAAACAAGGGGACACGTTCACGCATTTTCAGGTTTGTCATGCAGTGTGGTGAGGTGGTAGGGGAGAAGATGCTCACTTATAAAATAAAACTCATGAAGTTTTCAAGGAATAAATGAAGAATAATAACAATAATAAAAAAAACCAAACAAATGAAACAAACCACCAAAATTGGAGTAAACACTGAAAGGAAGAGAATTCTACAGGGAAACATCAGGGAAAACAAAGCCAGAAAAACCTCTACCGAAGACACCACCTGTGTTGACTCTGCACTTGGGCTGGGGTTGGATCCCCATGGGGCTGCTTTTGGACCACCAGTGTTAACCCAGGAATTGGAGCGGTCTAAGCCCTGAGCATGTAATAGAAAGCAGTTGGGAAAGGAAAGAAATATTACATGTTGCATGCCATACAGTAGTCAAAGTTTAGTCCTTAAAAGCAATCAAACCAGGTACACTGCAAAGACATCACCAGTTAGCACCATTAAAGCAGCCTGAAGTCTCGGGTATCTGTTGAGACATTTCAGTCCAGAGCATTATTTTGTATCTCATCACACACAGATATCAAATTAACACTGTTTGTTGACAGCTCTGGTCCAACCTGTCCTATCTGGAATGTCTGACATTGAAAAACTCCCTTCCTCCTGAAAAACCCCACTCTTCGATCACTCTAAACGCTTTCACTTCAGCAGATGGAGCCAGCCCAGATTTACAGTGTGACTGAGGATAATTGGTGCACAGATGTGAAATCACAGAACCCCAGACTGGTTTGGGTGGGAAGGGCTCTCAGAGCCCCCCTGCTGCTGCCCCCTGCCATGGGCAGGGACACACTCCGCCAGTCCAGGGTGCCCCAAGCCCCATCCAACCCAGCCTTGAACCCTGCCAGGGATCTAAGGGCAGCCCCAGCTTCTCTGGGCACCCTGCACCAGGGTCTCCCCCCTCCCTGGGAAGGATTTCTGCCTCCCAGCCCCTCTCCAGCTGCCCTCCTGCAGCTGAAGGCCATTCCCCTGGGCCTGGCCCTCCCTGTCTTGGGCACCAGCCCCTCTCCAGCTCTCCTGGAGCCCATCGAGAGACAGGAAAGGGCTCAGAGATCTCCCCAGAGACTTCCCTTCTCCAGGCTGAGGCAGCCCAGCTTTCCCAGCCTGGCTCTGGAGCAGAGGTGCTCCAGCCCTCTGAGCATCCAAAAACCCATAAAGGATGCTCTTTGAGGCTTCCAGCACTTAAAGGGTAAACTGTGGGCTAACAAACAGTTTAAGCTCTACAACTCCTACAGAGATGCTGAGAAACTTTGAAAAGACTCTCAGCTCTCACAGGGTCTCTTAGTCATGGAATAAAAACTGCTGGCAGAGTAACCCTGTGACCAGGATTTCAAGTGGACATTTGGGTATTGTCTCTGGGCAGCGTGCAAAGAGAGGAAAGAGCACCTACCTCTTCTGGAACCAACCTGCTCTGCCAAGCAAAATATCTGAAAAACCACCCTGCTTTTTAAAAGCCCAATCTAGTCCATACTCTAAATTCTACTCCTGTGATGAATCAGATGGGCAAAATCCCTGTGGATCCCTCCTCTCTCTCTGCTCCCTTCTCTCTCAAGGAAGAAAAGGAAAAAATTTAAACTTGTGTTTGCCACCAAGTCAAGAACGTTCAGTGGGATGCAGTGGACTTTTCCTGGGCCTCAGGAACAAGCTCTAACAGAGGCAGTTTTGCAATGCTACAACCAAACAGCAGCTCCCTGTAAATTCCACACATTGGTTCTGACCCTCACCGGAGCAAGAGCTTTCATCTTAGTTTCTGGGCTTCTTCCCCATGCATGCAGCAAAGGTGCAGCCCTTTCCATCGGAGTGATTTCCATTGGCCACACAGTCCAATCAAGCTTAACGATCTATTTCTCCCAGTAAAGAAAAACCCACCTCAAGGTTGAACCCAGCATGTGATCTGTAACCTGAGATTCAAATCATTAATCCATGGAGCTACCCTCCATGCAGAGAGCAGCAACGTTGTCATTTTGCTTAAGATGTCCAATAAAAAACTAGATGCTGAATGCACATAAGGAGGGTGTTTGAATCTCAATGCCTTTTTTTGAGAAGTAAATCAAAGCTCTCTGCCCTGTTCAGACCCATAAACATGTTTTATTTTGCTCCCTGTGAATTAAGGTTGAGAGGACTTTGCAGAATGCTGATCTAAGCTCAGACCAGGTCTAATTTTGAAAATGCCTTTATCACACTCAGGTCTCTGCTCAGAAGCTTTCTAATCAGGTCACCCTGGTTCTGGGGAAAAAACACATATCCCATGTTTGCAAAAGCAGAAGTCATTTTGTCAAAATACGAACTGGGAAAGATTCTTGGGTTTTTGGAAAATAAAAACAGTACAAGAGCTTCTTATTGCTTGGCAGAGTCACTCAGTTGTTCACAAAATGATTAAGTTCTGCTCTATCTCTGGGGTTCAACCCACAGCAGGATCCGTGCAGGAACATACCACTCATTTATGAAAATCCACTGCTGCAGCAAGGAAACTTCAAACCTTTCCTGTTTCTTTCTGAGCTTAATTTCTCATGCTCAGACTACCCTAAAGGAAACTCTTCCCTCAACAATTATTCATGTGATAGGTTTTTCCTTAAAGCCTAGAATAGATCTCTGAAAGAAAATCTCTCTTTGTTTTGTATCGTGACATTCTTCACCAAGCCAGCACATGTGAAACTTGTGACAGCCTGTGTAAATCCTGTGTGTACATTAGTGCCTTTGCCATGTCACAGAAGGTCAGGGTTGTTTAATTAGTGAGCTCTTTAAAATATTTTAAGACTTCTAAATCTAAACTTTGATGGAAGAAATAATGATTTGCCTACCCACACTTCTTCAGCCTCTTATCTAGTCAGCAAACAACGCTGTTATTCATTGAACACTGGTAACCTCTTTCTGAAGCTGTATTTTTCTTGCCCTTATAAAACCCAAGACCAAACAGTGTTGGGTTAGGGTGAGTGCTTCAGTAACAAAGTTGCTCACTGATCTGCTAAAGGACTGAACGTGGCAGCTCTCTGAAAGGGCTCAGGAATTCATCTGTGCTGGAAAAAACACAAGCGAGAGAGCATCTCGTCTGGTCTAAGTTACCACAGTTTGAAGATTAATTAAAAGAGAACCCCAAACAAGCTAAGGGACACCTCTCAGGGAAGAGAATCACCAACACAGTAGATCTACCCTGGCTCATCCCACTTATTTGAGGCACAAAACTGAAGTGCTCAAACTGGGATGGCAGCAGCCCTGTGCACTTGGAAGTCACCGGAGGGGAACAAGCTGTGTACACTGAGCCCTCTGGAGCCAAATAAAGCCATGCCAGATGCGCCACACTGATGTGTCCCCACTGAAAAGTCACCTGTAGGTGTGGGGGTCACTGTGAGTGCAGAGTGACCACACCATAAATTCACACTGCAGCTCAGCTGGCTGAACTACAGCTCACTCACTAACCACCAAAAATCCTCCTTGGCCCATGCAGGGACTAGGAACATTCCCACTGTGTGCATGATCTCTGCTCTGGACAGAAGTAGTTGAGAGCTTCTGTGCTGCCATTAGTGCTGAACACATAGAAGAAGAGAGAGTTTGGGTTTGGGAGGTTAAGAGTGGGATCACAGGGCGGCAAGGTTTGGGGAGAGGTAACAGAGCTGGGCAGAGGATACGGCTGCTGGCCATGTGAAAAGTGAGGCAGTAAAACCATTCCTGTCCTACTAGTCTTGGGAAGGCAATTCCAGAAGGACTCTTGCCTCCAGCCATCACACCTGTGGAAGTAACTGCCAGGATGGTCTCTAACAAGTTACAGAGACTGTTTTCAAAGAGTGGAGTTCCAGTAGAGTTAGCAGCAGCTGCCAGAAAAGTCTGAGAAGGGGCTGTTAGTAAAGACACCTTTTCATTGGAAAAAAACACAAAGACTTCCCAGTTCTCTCTTCAAAGGTTAAATAACAGGTGCTGAAGCTCCTGCAAGGCCCTCAGCAGCACAAGCCTACCTTACTGCCAATGATGGAGCGCACTTCATCGTCAGGAGAGGTGGGGGTCCCAGATATGTCTGGGTTGCTGTTGCTGAGGCTCCGTGAGCGGTTCAGGTTAAGGCTTGCTGGTCGGACAGCAGATCGAGCCATGGTGGCATAATGCACTGATCCCCCTAAGCCACCAGGACCTGTGGTGGTGTATGGCAGAACATCCTGTTAGAGCCTTGATCCCGTGCCTCTTCACACCAGCTGGATGGAGCAAACCCTTTGGATAACCTTGGTCTGGCCCATAAGGAAGTGTCCCCCGTGCCCCCCTCTGCCTGGTTCTCCAAGGCAAGCAGCAGGGAGAAAGGGATGGGATTAAGAAGCTGTGTTACCCACCAGCCTGCAGGAAGCTCCCTAGGGTCTAGGCAGCCTGGTGAGATACGTCTTTAGCTAAAGGGATATTTTCCAGACCTCAGACTTGAAAACCACCAAAAGACTGGGCACAGTTTTGAGTACACAACCTCCCAACCCCTCTGAGGTTTCCCACTCTGTGCAAGAAGCAAGTGCTGTGCACAACGGCCCTTCCAAAGCCTAGTTCTCTCCAGCTCATTCACATCATCTCTTCCCCCACGCAGATACATCCCTGGATCTCAGCAGGGATGGAATTAATTTGTTTCCCTCCTATACCCAGACATGTGTATTCAAGTATCTCACATTCCTTTCCCAGTGTTTTAACTTTTGCTGGAACTGGATAAAAGTACAAAAGTACTAGTGAGGAAGATTGTGACATGGGACAGGCCAAAAGCATACCACATCTAACTTGCTACAGACAGCAAAACTATGGTATTTTGCCATAATTTAGGCTCATGGTCTTACAGTGGTGACACTGCTATTTAAGATCATTAAATAGTTCCATCTCTGCCATGGCCAAGTGTAATTAAACTCATGGCTACACTGGATCACGGGGAAAGTTAATAAAAGGGTTTGGCAGGGAACCAGCAGTGCAGTTGGAGCTCAGGAGCATCTGCCAGCAAGCAATTTCTGCTTGTTCTTAACACACTGTGCTTGGAAATAAATGGGAGAAAAAACCAGAAAGAGCTACCTGGTGATGGTGAGTTGGGGTAGGTGTTAGGTAGGCGAAAAACGTAATAAATATAGGAAGCAAGAAGGCTGTTTCTGCCATGCTGGTCCTGATTTCCATCCAAGTTCTTGTGAAGTCTGTTTATGATTGATGCCATCGCTTCAAAAGATGCTTGGCCCAGGTTAACTGAAAGTAATAAGTGAGGGGTTTGGTTTAGACTGCTGCAGTAGCCATGAGCAAATCCTAAAGGTGCGTTTCATCCACCTTCTAAAGGATTAATTGGGAAGCTGGTTGGTGTGTAGCGAGCGTTTCTCATGAAAAAAAGAACTTGGGGTTTGAACTGGGTCTAATAAACAGCTGGAGGGGAAGACAGGTGCTGCAGAGATAAGCTTCCTCTTTTACTAATAACAAATTCAATGAATTTAGGCCTGATTTCTGGAATCAGCCCAATTTTGGTCATGAACTGCAATGCTAACAAGATCAAGTCCTTGTTTAATGGATGGCTAATATCCTTTGGATATTTATCATACTTTTCACAGTTAATTATTTCATCCATTTAAGCCTTAGCCAAAATATAAACTGTATCAAAAAGGACAATTTCATTCTGCTTTGGAAAAAAATCTGTTCTAAAAAGGAGCACAGAAATCCAAACATGAATCAAGGTAGATGTTCTAAACAAATTAGGGATGAAGCAGGCAGCAGCTGCAGATTGTAAATCTTAGGGGTTTTTTTTAAACTAAGACACTAATGTCCTCAATGCTCCAGACAGATAAACTAAACCAATACAGAACACTTAAAACAGTGAAAGAGCTTTAAAATATTAAATAAAACCCCAAGCAAGTTAAATTCTTAATTTTGGAATGTCAGTATGGAGACACCTTGACAGGCTCCACTGCTACGCAAATGCTGAGCATCCAACCCATCAAAGTCAGGTCTTGTTCTGGTGTCTCAACTCAGACATCAACTCACAAGTTACTCTTGGAAACCTTTGTATTAAATATTGCTACCCACTGACCTGGATGCCAGCATGTTGTATTTGGAAGTTACACAGTATATTAGTAGCACTACAATAAAGCATAAACCCAGACTTTTTTTTTTTTAATTTCTACATAAATATGATCAAATTGGAAGTGTCAAACTTTCAGGGATGTAATTCTCTATAAAACTTAAATAGAATACCTATTTGGCCTGCAATGACAGGAGGTCTTACTACCAGAAGAATCAGTTTGTCAAGCAGGAGATGAAGAAATCGCACTACCGGCTCCAGTTGAGAGGAATTTAAAGCTGAAATGCTGCTCTTCAGTTCGTTTTCCAAATTGTTTTCCATAATTCTCATGTCTCCTATTCGCACAGGGAACATGTGCTCATCCAGAGCATGGACAAGTGCAAAGAACTTGTCAAGATAAGGGTCCTACAGAGAAGCAAAACAAACATATAATCAGCAAGGAGCTCCAATATTAACTCCACTTCCTATGGATTGCTACCTTGTGGCTGAATTCTCTTCCTCATTCTTCTATCTGACCACTTAATCTCACGAAATTAGGAGAAACTCAACATCATTGAGCTTGTGCATATGTCTAATTCAACTGAAATCAGTTCAGAAGCTGTCAGGACAAAACTAGAGGACTCACAGACTGTGTATTAGGGAAAAACCCACAAAAATGCAATAAAATCATGTTATCATTTGCAGTATTAATAAAATACACAAAACCCATCAATATGACATACTGAGAATTAATGAAACAAAAGCCTAAATGATTAGTCAGAATGATTGCCATCTTTCTTTTCAGACTGAAGGAAGACAGATAAGAAATACACAGAGAAACAAGAGTGTCAGAGGGGAAAAGAGAAACAAGAAATTATTATATGCCTGGACTCTATGTCAGACCTGTTGTGTTAAATGCAACGGCCTGAGCTCTGAAAATACTGTTGGCCATTCACCCTCTGTGAATAAAGGCCAAACTGCTTGTATTTTTAAGCTGAACTTCTCAAATATACTCAGAGCAGAACATGGAATATCAGGTCTGCTGGCTTAGAACTGAAAACGAGATTGTAATTGCACTACAAGTTCTTGTATTATTATTACTATTATTATTATTCTTACTACTATTATTACTATTATTATTATTCTCTTCACAGTATGAACTTTGATGGTGGTTCAGCTGTCATAAGACTACCCAACTCTTTATCCAATGGCTACTCCTAACGCTCACCTGAGTGTGGAGGGATGATACCGCAACAACCTCTACGTTGAAAACCCCTTTGTGGTTATCCACCCACTTCATCCCAGGGAGTGGGACCTGCAGGGATACAGGAAGGTGAGCAAGAATGTGAGAGAGAGCAGAGCTGCAGCACTTCCAAGTACGATTTCTCTTCACTTTACTGTCAGATCACACACATGTGCTCACACACACATCTAAACTTAACAGTATTTAAGAAACAAATAACCTAAAGGTAAAAACTACATGCATGTGCACACACACGTATGTACACATACACTGTCTCACTTAACAGGAGCATTCTCCTGCTGATTTTCAGCACAAAGAACAACTCACCTCTGGAGAGAGCACTGAATAAGCCTGTGGTGGTTTTTCTAGAGAAACAGGCAGGCAGAACTGACCGGTCTTCAGCCGTCCATTCTGAAGCATCGGTATCCACTTCAAGGAGAAGGGATTAACAGAAGAAAGGAAACAAAACCACACATTTCTTAAGGCTTTCTGGAACTCTGTGAGCTTGACTGTCAATCTCAAATTCCATGATGGTGTATGAGTTGACAGGGATGCTCAACAAATTGCAAACCAATGCATTGTGAATGCATCCTGTGCTGAATAACACAGACTGGAAGACACTCACGGTGTATCCAACTGGAGTCTCCAGGGGAGTGTTTTGTTTTTGTTGGCAACTGACGTGGTAGAAAGTAAAAAGCAGGTGGTGGTGATCGGTTAAAGTGGCTGGAAGCTTAATCTTGATTTCCTCGTGAAAATCAGGCGATCTGTGCAGAGAGCAGACCCTCAACTGAGTCATCAATGTGCAGAGAGCAGACCCTCAACTGAGTCATCAATACAGACTGCGTGGTTTGCTACCTCATGCTCGAGACTGAATCCTCTGAGTTAAAGCATCTGGAGGGCAGGACGTCTGTGGACTCCCTCATGGGATTAAAGCTCCACTTTCTGATCCCCAAGAACCGGAAAAACTTCCCATGTGCATTTACAGCCCACAAAACCTCAAAGTGTCAGCCCCCTCCTCAGGCAGGCCCTCCAAACTGCTCCCCACAAGCAATGAACTCTTAGGCCAGGTTTAGGCCTAAGGTTAGGGCCAGGTTCAGCTTTCCCTACCCCAGCTCTAATCAAATTTAATTTCAATACCAACTACTTCCAATTTGTGCCTAAAGGGCCCCAGCAAGCAAAGCACAGGCCAACCTGAGTTTATAACATAAACCTTGGTGTCTGCTAACACAAGGCTTGTACTTAGAGCATCTGCTGAGCTGGGCTACGTACTCAGGATCACAGTCCCTGACAAACACCCATGGTTTGTACCAGAGCAAACCAAAACTCTGGCTCCTGTCATCACAAAACTCTTAACGACAGCATCAACTGACCCCACAGTTGTTGTGTGTGCAATGTGGATATCCACTATTAAATAATTAACACCAAGACAGAGTCACTGGTGAGTTATTCCACTTTCACACTGGTAAAGCTTCCATTGGGTGCAATCCCACTACCCGTGGGGCCACGTCCTCTGTGAAGCTGCCATGGGTTTTACCTGTTGTGATACACCACAGCTGTGTACGCTTCTTTGGAAAACTCAGGACAGCTAGATTTGCCAAAGATGACCTGTGGAGGGGGGAAAAAAAAGCCACAGAAATCCTCCTATGAAACTGTGCCAAGAATTTGTTCCTTAATCCCACAGAGAGGTTTACAGCTCCATTGACGAGCCTGTTCAGCTGTGTACAGTCACATCTGCTTGTTATGCACCCCTCCACTTCTATGCAACGCTTTACTCCATCACTGAAGGGGTCACAGGTTTAATGATCCTCGTCAGACATGCACACACACAGGGCTGAAGAACTGATGAGCCACCCTTATGCACTGGCAAAAACCAGGAGTTGGGAATTTGGAAGAAATCAGGGAAAGACAGACAGATAGACAGAAAGAAATGCAGTCTTTGCAATGACTCAGAGGAAACTCTCTTTGGTCAGTGGAGACAGGACAAGGGGCAATGGCTGCAAATTGGAGCACAGAAGTTCCACACCAATATGGGGAGGAACTTTTTCACAGTGAGGGAGCCCTGGGACAGGCTGCCCAGGGGGTGTGGAGTCTCCTTCTCTGGAGAGATTCCAGCCCCATCTGGACACCGACCTGTGCAGTATGAGCTGGGGAGCTGCTTTGGCAGGGGGGTTGTACCCCATGAGCTCTTCAGGTCCCTTCCAACCCCTACAGCTCTGTGATTCTGTGAAACAGTGTCTCCAATTCCACACCTGAACACCATGCTTTGGGAAGGATGGGAATCAACTAAAGCTCACGGCTGAGAAGCAATGATAGAAAGACAGAAAGACATCAAGGCAGAACAAATTTCAGGAGAATCAGGGTAACAGAGCTCAGAAAAACAGAAAGTTACCAAGTGAGTAAGAACCACTAAGCTCTACAGGGATTTTCACCCCAGCAGTAGAGGAAAGGGCCACTTCACACAGGCTGTACAAGAACTGCCTTGGGGGAAGGTACATCACAGCCAGAACTTCACCGGGTGCTGATCTCTTCTGGCCCCGAACACAAGTGCTACTATCACCCTGAATATTTGTGTCAGGGAAGCAATGATGCTGTTCCAATCACAGGGTGTCTGCTCTCAGGTTAGAATACTGGCCAGGGCCATTTTGCAACCTCTATTGAACAAGCTCTTTGCTCTGAATTACTGTAATTACACACTGCCCTGAACTTGTTATCCCAAAATCTATTCCAGTGAGGTTTTAACACGGGGATTTTAGGACTGTAACATGTACTCTGCCCTACCAGCATGCACACCAAGCATAAAGTGCCTCCCTCACCGGCATGGCATTGCTTGGGTCCTCTCCATACATGAACTGGACTTTTACAGTGATATTCCTGGCAGACCCTTGGCGGTTGGCGAAGTTAAGGCTCTGAGGATAGACGTAAAGAAGATTCCTGCAAGAGACAAAGGCATCAAATGAGCATGAGAGGGTTCACTCCTTTATCAGTGCTATCATTCAAAACTCAATGGAGACACTCAGAGTCACAGCGAAGAGCCTGGCATTCTCCATTAGCTAGGTAAGGCTTCAACTTAAGCATACAGCCACACAAGCAGTTTGATAATGACCCCTTATTTCAGACATCAAAAAGCATAACTTTTTGAACTGCCATCATCTTTTGAAACAGTTCCCAGCTACAGGGGTACTTGAAAAATATATCTAAAAATTCAACAATTCCACAATCCAAGAGGTTCAAGTGGAAGGACAACAGATGAATAGAAAAGCACTGAGAAGTGTTTATTTATTCTACCCTGAGTGGCTGGTTTCTGTTAAGTATCTTCCTTGTGACATGCAGGGTGTTTTCTTTCTTTGTTTTTTAACCATCTTCTTACATCACAATGACTCCAGGTTACACCTCTCCTCTGAAAATGGATTAAACTAAAGGGGCACCCATAGCTTCAGCAGATATGCAACCTTTGGAATGACTCCAAGGGAATGGTGTCTTCAATTCACCCCCTGAGTACCATTCTTTGGGAAGGATGGGAATCAAGTAGGATTAGTCAGGAGCTCTGGAAAACAGTGGGGATGGTCTCACACCAGGAGTGTTTAATTTGGAGGAAATGGCTCGGGCTACAGGTAGTAACAACACTCGAGGACTAAAGGACTGCTAGAAGGACCAAAGGAGTAAAGCCATCAGCACATCCACAGGCAATATGACAGGATGTAATGGGCTGAAGATGCAGCACAGAAGATTAAGGTTAGACAGGAGAGAAAACGTTCTGACCCAAAGGCTAATTAAGCAGTAGAGCAAATTGCCTGGTGAAGGTGTGCATTTGCCATTTTCTGTTAGCTTTTGAGGACAGACACCTGCCCAGATGGGTTTATAGACAACCTCAACCTTCACTGGGCAGGGGACACATTTTGGAGACCCCTTCCAGGTCCATTTCTCCCAGCCTGTGATTACCTTAACCACAACAGTGACGAGATGCAAAATCATGCAATATTTTCCATCCTCTTCACTCTGCCAGTCCCTGCCAGCCAAGTACAAGCTGGATTCACACATCATTAGCCAAACTGCCCACCACAGCCCCCCCAACCTGCCATAGGAGCAAGTCACACCACAGGAAGTCCCTTGCATGTTCCTATCAAGACAGAGAAGTCAACAGCCCTGAACCTTCCCATTCCACATAACTGTTCAAAGGAAATATACCTTCTTTCACCTCCAAATGAGTAAAAGTACGTGAATTATTATAGGTTTTTAAAAAGCCAGGCTGGAAATACCCTCTCCATCTCCCACACAGCCCTGTCCACTGGACCAGCACCACTCACCCTTGGACACCTTGGCTCCCTCCAAACAGCACCGAGAGGGATGCTCACCACAGGCAACTGGACAGCCTGATGGTTAGGTGAGAGATTCACCTTGCTGTCTTGCATCTCCTAGGGATAAAAGACTGGCATGTTGCCTTTTGCCTAACCACCAAAGCAACCAAGGCCTGGCTTGTAAGGCAAGAGGTAGAAGAAGTTCCCTTCCCCTCTGTACCCCGCAGGGAGCTATTCAGTGACTACGAACACAATCTGCAGGTAGTTTCCAACTATTCCTTGTCCCAGAGAGACAAGAGACAACAGATGGGCAGAGGAAACTGCAGCGTTGAGCACAGCAGGACAACAACATTTTAAGTGCAATAAAGCAGTCGTTACAGGAGTCCTGGCAACAGTAGACTGAACACAGAAAGATCCTTTCTTGCTTGTCAGGAGAGCAGGGATTGGGTTGCTCAGTGAAGGTACCTGGTGCCTTTCTAGATGCTGTGGGTACCCAAAATGCCTGCCCTGGGCTAGCAGTGGGTCACTCTCCTGAAGGACCAGACGGAAACAGGGTGGGCTGCCCTAGATGGCAACATTACTGCCAATGGATCCCACCCAAGGACCGGGCTGTGACAGCAACTCCATCTGCTCCCCAACAGCCATGTGCACCCCCATCTACAGACACAGGCCTACAGAACCCACTGAAGGCCTCTGAAGAAAAAAGTGTCTTCTCAAGGTCAGCACCTACACAAAGCAACCCATCTGTGTACCTCCAGAAGGCTACACAGCACAGCATGCTGAAGCCAGGCTCTTCTTCACCCCTCCAGGCAGAGGAATACGCTTAGTTGGCATGTGGGAATTTCTTCCCTTTCAAGTCCTTCATGGTGAATTAAGTTTTTGAATCCCATCCCCGTTGGTCGCTTTGCCTAATCAATGTGCTCTTACTGTATCAGAGGGGGCCTGTACCTTTTTTGTGGCTCTACTAAATTACTTCGTTCTGGCATGAATACATTTGCTCCTTGATGTTCTTTTTAAGATGAAAATGGATATGAAAATTTACTCTAAAATGTACATTGCTCATAAAACTTTTATTAAGTGTTATTAGTGCTTAAGAGAAGGATTTAATGTATTTGTGAAGCCAGGCTCCCAGATCCCTATATTAAAGGCAGTCTTACACTCAGGTCTGATTTATGCTGAATAGCAGAGGTGAGTCTAAACCAAGCTTGCAGTTCTCCTGCCACCTCTTCTGCTGGAGCCTGGCCTGCTGGGAGCAAAGATGTTTCACCAATTTGGTATGTCTCTAGAAAGATCACAGAATCACAGAGTTGTAGGGGTTGGAAGGGACCTCAAGAGATCATGGGGTCCAACCCCCCTGCCAAAGCAGCTCCCCAGCTCATACCGCACAGATGGGCATCCAGACGAGTCTTGAATATCTCCAGAGAAGGAGACTCCACCACCTCCCTGGGCAGCCTATTCCAGTACTCTGTCACCCATCACTTTGCAGGAGGATACAAGAGTAGTGTTCTTACACTTGTTGTGAGGTGCCAGTAATTAAAAGCGTAATTTGAAGGAAAATAATTCAATAGTAGGCAAATACTTCAGTTTATAAGCACTGTAGGTTGCGTTAGAGATGGTGCAGGAGACCAACAAGCAGACACTACAGCTGATGGTACACGCATTCATGGCAACCAGTGCTGGAGATGTACAGGTTGCTTCTCCATCTACTGCCTTTCAAGCCCTTGTCATATGAAGGGCTCAGCAGAGAGTTCTCCTGTGCTTCCTTGGGAAGAAGCTCATGCTGCTTAGGGGAGTTCAGATGCACAGCTCCCACTGTGAGAGAGGAATGCTTGCTGCTGTTAAAGCAGCCACTCTCCAGAGGGTTTCTTGTAACAGACTGAGAATTTATGGACAGAGAGGGGGTGGAAAACTGACCCTCTCGCACATCAGCACATGACCCCATGTGAAACATCCTATTTTATCTTACCAGACAAAGGTGAAAGCCACAGATCTTCCTGCCTTCCATTAGCACAGTTACAGGAGCCCCAGAAAGAGACTGACAGCTAAGAAACCCAAAGGAACATTTTAAATCTCTTTAAGGAACCGATGCCCCATCACAGCCACCCCAGGAGGCTGACTTCTGAGTTCCTCCCCTTGTTATTCTCTTTGATTCACTACATCTCAACTTCTCATCTACTTATTTATGTACACGACTACCAGGACTCAGCAGACTTCACAGGACACAGGAGGTGTAACCACCATCCTCTGAAAACAAAGTGACACAAGGGTTCTGTGCGGCGTGCTGGGAGAAGCTGCCTCACCACAGGGTGAGATGGAAGGTCTCCAAGGTGCTGGACCTTTAAAGGCAAAACAAGTGGTATGACATTGAACATGGCCTTCATAAATGAAGAGAGGGCAGTCCCAACCCTGTATTATATGCAAAGAGTGGGTAGCAAGAGGAAAGAGCAACTTTCTGGTGGTTCAGGCTCAGAAAGGTCTCATATCAGAGTGTTAAATTCTTTGTAGAAGTGGCTGACCACAAAAATAACACTGCAACCCCACTGACAACGCTAAGTGTGCACTGATTAAAGGAAAGGATCACTAGTCCTTCTGCTTCCAGGTAACAGCTCCTTCCTTGATGGTACTATTCAGACTTCTAGCAATAAGAGTTTCAGCCAGAAGCTCTAAACCCTAGGACTTGTGCCCGGAGTTTTTATATAATGCTAAGCAAAATGTATTCAAAGCTTATCTCAAACAGATCTCAAAAGTCATTTTACCTCCATAAAATGAACTGCTAAAGCACAAAGGCTTCCCAAGCCATGGAAATAACGGCACCAGGCCTTCCTCTAAATATTTATATAGTGTGATTACAGCCATTTTGCAAAATCCTTCATAAAGGTATTGTAACATTAAGAGCTGGTCCTAACTCTTCAAGGCAGTGTCTAACTACTGGGGAAATTTCCCTTTTCAGTAAAACCCAGAGACCTTTTTCTTTGCTTTATTCCTACTATAAAAATCATTTAGAGCCCATTTAAGAAGGGTCACCTAGGTCTGTGAGAGACCTTCAGGATCATGCCTGTTACACACATCGTTCCCCGGCCGGGCTGGCAGGTTCCTGAGGCAGGAATTCCCCCTTAAGATTCAGGAGCTATAGGAACCTTCTGGTTAAATCATACCAGAGGGTTTTCTCTCCTCTGTTTTCCTGTGTCCCACTTTTTGTATGGACTCTGTGACTGTTGTGACATCTAAGGGGGATATCTTGTTATCATCACCCCTTGACTTCATTGGTACTGGCATTAATATGGAAACATGCTTGGCAGCCACTCATGGGTTGGGGTTTTTTCTTAATGTTTGACATCAGAACATTCTGACTGCCTTTCCCATCCAGAAAACAAATCTTTCTGAAGGGCAGTGTCATGCCTGAGCAGCATCCTGGCAGAACCAAGCTCCTGTAGCTCACTGAGTTACCCCTGAGCTTCAACTGAGGCACAGGAACGGGCAGCGAGCAGTGCCACACAGGAACTTCTCGAGCTGCAGAAACCTGGTAAAACATCTGTTATTGCTATTCTCTTGAGTAAACTCCTATGTTTTCCTGAAGACTAAGCCAAGAATAAAGATCTTTGGGGGGTGATAGGGCTCAGGAGAATTCAAAACTATTTAAAACAAAATGAAGTCTTCTTGTGACCGTGAGAAACAGCTAACACAACAGAGAAATATTCATCTGAAACCCTGGAAAACCAAAGTCACTCAAGCACTTTGAAGCAGATTGCAGAAAGTTTATATTCTTTCTTAATCTGGCAACCAGTTCTTTAAGTTTCATGGGCCCCAAATCGCTGTGTCAGATGCCAGAGGCTGGGCTTTGCTCCTTGTTTCAGAGCAGCC
This sequence comes from Laterallus jamaicensis coturniculus, assembly GCA_022605575.1. NCBI lineage: Eukaryota > Metazoa > Chordata > Aves > Gruiformes > Rallidae > Laterallus > Laterallus jamaicensis. The sequence continues at coordinate 32,818,013 of JAKCOX010000007.1, forward strand.
CAGGTAAAAACCATGCCTAAGCTTCACCTACACAGGTGAAATTCCACCAGGTTTCCCTCCAGGAAACACAGAACCTTTCAAAAGGTTCACTTGCTTATCTCACTTTGTTAAACACTGGGAGTGTTAACAGGAAGGGGTTGGGTATTGCCTTGGCCTACCATTCAAAGCAAAAACCATCAAACCCTTTGGGGGTGAAGTGGTAAGAACTCTAACAACTTCCCACAAAGATACAAGAGAAGTGCCCTAAGCACTGGCCAGATCCTGCCTGTGCTCTTTTTTTTTTTTGTGGTTTTGTAGAGGTTTTTTACTCATTTGGACAGCTCTGCACACATTTACCTCTGCAGAGAAGGATCTGGGATGGATGACAGGTTGGCCATGAGCCAGCAGTGTGGCCTGGAGGCTAAGAGAGCCAATAGGGTCCCGGGGGGCATCAAAAGAAGCGTGGCCAGCAGGTCACAGGAGGTGATCCTCCCCCTCTACTCTGCCCTGGTCAGGCCCCACCTGGAGTATTGTGTCCAGTTCTGGGCTCCCTGGGATAAAAAAGCCAGGGATCTCCTGGAGAGAGTCCAGAGGAGACTACAAAGGTGATTAAGGACCTGGAGCATCTCCCCTGTGAGGAAAGGCTGAGTGAGTTGGGGCTGTTCAGCCTGGAGAAAAAAAGCCTGAGAGGGGATCTGATCAGTGGTTATCAATAGCTGAAGGGTGGGACATGGGGGGAAATGGCCAGCCTCTTCTCAGTGTCTGTGGAGATAGGACAAGGGGCAATGGCCTCAAGTTCGAGCACAGGGGGTTCCCCCCAAATCTGTGGAACAACTTCTTCCTGGTGAGGGAGCCCTGGGACAGGCTGCCCAGGGGGTGTGGAGTCTCCTTCTCTGGAGAGATTCCAGTGCCATCTGGATGCCAACCTGTGTGACCTGTCCTAGGACCTGCTTTGGCAGGGGGTTGGACCCAATGAGCTCTGGAGGTCCCTTCCAATCCCTATGATTCGGTGAATTACGGGCAGGGAGGTTACCTGCACATTATCAACCCTTCAGCACAAAGGAAGCCTCATGTATGAGATAACAACTGCATACTGAAAGTCATTTTTCTGCTGATGCATCATATCACACGTGCATATGTACACCAACAGCTACACCACCAGAGAGTCCAGGGGAAGAATTACCAAACATAAAAGAATCTAGAAAAAACCCTATAAACCCACTGAAGAACAGATTAGATTATGCACAGACTGATTTCTTGGGATTGCTGTGAGTGATTCCAGAAGGAAAAATGCCTTTCATTCCCTCTGCAGCGCTACTCGGAAACCACACATGCCGCCATGCAGAGACCCACCACTGCAGAACAGCACATTTATTTCAGAGTACTCGTAGTCTTGCTTTATGTAGTGTGAATCTTAAGCAGTGAGAAGAATGGTATGGCAAGGAATGTAAGTGAGGTGTTATTTACCTCATCCTCCTCTGGAAAGCAGGTCTTAAAAAATAAGTTTTATATGGTGTAAATTACTGCACAAACCTTAACATAGTAGAATCGCATCCAGGCAATCTCTGGACCCAATTCCCTCTTTCTCACTTAATCTGAACTAGATGACAAGTAAATCCACTGCAGCATGATGAGTTACATCAGAAAATGGTACAAGATGAGAATCAAGTTGTGTGAATCATATTCTGCCCTTCCTCAGCTTCTTGAGGAGCTGCACAACCTGAAATACAGCGTCCGGTGTACGGAAAGCCCTTTTATACTCCTGAGGCAATAAAGGGAATCATATGACACAAACAAGGAGCAATTAAGGCTCTTATGAAGACAATGATCCGAAATTAATCTATTAAAGTGAAAAACACTGCATCAGGAATAGCATTTTCTAACAGAAGGTCTGGCAGATGGAAAAGTTCAGAACCAGTTTAATCAGCAACATTGCCCGCTGGTGGTTTTATCTTCCCAGGTATCAACCTACATTCAGAGAAGGGTTACATTCGTTCAAGCACACAGTTTAATGATCAACTCGTCGGTCTGCCTCTTCTGAAATGAAGAGGAGTATAAATAGATCAAATTCTTCAACCCAGAACAGTCACACAGCAAAAACTGTTAGTAGAAAAAAACCTCCACCTCTGCATCCTGAACAAGCAAAGAGCAGAAAGCATGAAAATCATTCTGGTCTTTCTATTCCTTGCCCCACTCGCTCCTTCAGCTAAAGCTGAGAAGGATTATTCCTTCTTTGATGCTGCTGCACCTCCTGAGACCAAGTCAAGATTTGCCATGTTAGATGACGTACGAATCTTAGCCAATGGACTCCTCCAGCTTGGGCATGGTCTTAAAGACTTTGTCCACAAGACAAAGGGGCAGATGAATGACATCTTTCAAAAACTTTACATTTTTGACAGGTCTTTTTATGAGCTCTCACTGCAAACCAGTGAAATCAAAGAAGAAGAAGAACAGCTCAGGCAAACCACAGCCAGACTGCAAATCAACAACGAAGAGATAAAGAATCTCTCACAGGAAATGAATTCCAAGATTGAAGACCTCATACAAAACAAAATCCAGCTGCAAGAGAAAGTGTGGGGACTGGAAGACAAAGTCACAAAACTGGCCATTATCCAGCCTTCCATCCAAGAGACAGAAGAAATTTCTTCACTCAAAGTAAGTAGACTTGCCAATGTCTCTGACACACAAAACCAAACCAAATTGCAATGGTGTTATTGGTAGTTATGCAATGGAAGCTTGTGTTTTCCCTTTCTCTTCACTGTACCACTACTGTGTATTTTAAAGAAATAAATCACTTCAACAATCTTAAGAGAATGAGTGTCAATCTGACACACTCCTTATTTTGCAGTAAAATTCCCCCATGGTATCAGTGAGAAAATGGTGAGAAATTGTAAGGCTTTGGATTTTTTCAGGGGTTTGGGTTGGTTTTTTTTTTTGCAAATCAGTTTTAAGAAAACCTGTAATAACAATGATAAAAAACCTTTCTGCAATCAGTAAAATAATTGATTACCAAGCCCAAAGGTTTCTGTGCTGTCATCTCGTTACAAATCAACGCACTAGGAACTGCCTTGCCCAGTATAAAACCAGGATGTTTAGACCTTTTACAAGGGATATTTGTAGTACCTATATAGGTATATCTATCTATCTATAGGTATATACATATATATATATATATATATATTCACCTACCTAAATACCTCCAGAGTCACCTTGCAAGTGTTAGCAGCCCTGATGTCAATGCCTGCAAGTATTTAGGGTATAAGGTTTCCTGTGGGAAAGGGGTATTAATGGGATTTTATAGAAGTGTAAAGGCTGAGTAACTTGTGTGAGACAATGTTGGATGTTTGCAACAAAGCAGAAAGATGAATCCAGATCTCCCAAATCCCAAGCTCCTACCTTACATGCTGGGAGTTGTTCCCTGGGTTTGATTGGTAGCATACCTAATTTGAACCAAGGGCCAACTTTGCAGGCTGCAATTGTTCTGGATGTGAAAATGGAAGGAAAACAGCAACAACCACAAAGGTCTACAAACCTGCAGGTAGCATGTCTTAATAAATAATGGATGTTCACAGGGAAAGATATCTGCTCCCTCAGAGGCAAAGCAGGCCTCTGAGCCTTTGGGAAAAGAAAAGCATTTTCTTTGGGAAAAGAAAAGCATTGTTAAATGGTTTGTGCCTCAAAACTAGCCCCACTGCAAGAGCCAAGGAGGAAGTGCCATGGTGACAGTCTTCTAACCACTATCCCCTCCCTCCCTTCCTGTCCTCAGGCTTTTGTGGAGCAGCAGGACAACCACATCAAGCAACTTCTCAAAATCGTTGAGGGCCAGCATGTGCAACTCGACAGACAGCACAACCAAATAATGGAACTGGAGGACAAGGTACAGCAATCACCACCATTTCTCCTTCCAGAATTTGTCATCTCCCCTAAGAACAGAGGAGTCAGTGGGCCAACCATTCACTGGGGTCAGCCATTCCTCTTGTTCAGTTTGCAATGTAGAAGAGGGTATGAACAAGACCAAGAACACAGCTTTGAAAGGCTGTCTATCAACACCAGGCTGCTGCATTTTCTGACTGCTGATTTTCTTTCCCCTCTCCCCTCTTATTATCTATCATGTTATTGTTCTACCTTGCTCTTCTAAGTATCATTGCTTTCCACCTCCTCCTTCATTTCCAATATCCACTCCACTGGGGAACCATGCTCTGCAGTCCAACATGTGTCACCGTTACGCTGGGTATAACTGACACACTCATATTTAATTCATTCCTAAGAGGAGGCTATAAAAGGAAAATGCATTTCAGCCTAAGGAACTGTGGGTTCTGAGCTCTTTAGATGTTGGCATTATTTGTCTAAGTGATGTCACCTGAGGAAATAAGTTAAATCTGTTTGCCCATTAAGGTGAACCCCGTGAGAACGGGTCATTTACTCACCTCATGAATCCTCCCTGGTTTGAGCACTGGCCCTGCTGACATTCAGGCAACTGAAATCCACTGGTGCAGCTCTACAGTTATTTTTATGCTGTAAATTGGGTGTTCTAAAGGATTCCACTGATGAGAAAAATCCTTCTCTGCATGACACTGCTCAGCCCAAAATGAGAATCTCATCACTTCAGAGCCTTGGGAAATTAACAGTCAGTAATCATGGCTCTTTCAGCTAAACCACATAGAGCTCCAGGAGCTGGCAGAGAACTCCTTCACGGGGGAGCCAACGGAACCAGAAGCCATCTCCTTCCCGGTGCGCAACGCCACGGCTGTGGCGTACCGATCTGACGGTGAGACCTCCTCTCTGAGACAGTGAGACCTTTTCTCTTAGGCACGACTACACTACACATTGCATTTACTGTACTGTCTGGGAAAGCTTTGCATTGGTTTCTAAGTCAAAGACTAAAAGCCAAAGACTTTCATGTTAGATACAGTGCTGCAGGAAGGAGCTAAACTCTGCACTGGAAAAAATGCCACCCCACTATATATGTTCTTGTCTCTGGGGTGTCATGCCAAAACAATGTTGAGTAGTGCTGTACTCCTGTCCTTAACCTCTGACTGCCATTCACCCCTTGTGCCTCATGCTGCAACCATCCTTTTACCAACACTTCTGGTGCTGCTGATACCTGTCTTGGGAAGTACAAATGGAGAACTAATTTTCTTCCTGCTGGCTAATCCTGAGATTTGGAAGAGCTTTCTTTAAAGTTGAGAGGCATTTCTGAGCTGCAGCAACGGGAATGGCATTTACTGGGAACTTTATAAGGGGTACTGATGTCAGTTTGTCAGAGTCCAGCCTTAGGCTTTACAGATTTTCCAAAATTATCTAAACTGAAGCTTTGTCTGACTTAAAAAATTCCGTTGGTCCAACCTCTGTACAACTGGGCAGCTGTGCTGCCAGCTCTGTCCATTCCATGACATCTAGTGCAAAACAGAATCACCAAAGAGATTCTTCTAGTTTTTGCTTTGGTTCTACCCAATACAGAAATTTAAATCATACAAAGCTGGGTTAAAACACCCCCACCAGGGTTTGTAACTGTCTGCCCTTCGCTTCCCCAGGTGCTGCTCCTGACTGCACAGCTCTGTACCACAGTGGCACGCGGTCCAGTGGCGTTTACACCATCCAGCCCAATGGCTCAGAAGCTTTTGATGTCTACTGTGAAATGAAATTTGGTAAGAAAACTGTGCTAGCACAGCTAAAAAGCCCTCTCTTGTCCCAAAGTACTGTCATGTGTCCTCTTGACTTCTCTTACTGTCGTTACCTGTGCTCTAGACTCGGGTTTCCCACACTCTGAAGTCTACTTCCTGCTTTCATTCTTTACTCACCTCTTGTTTGTAAGGAAGAAAGGGCTTTCAATTACGTGACATAAATTAGGTATATTAAAATCCCAAGCCCCTTTAGTTACAGATAATGAAAATGACAATTATAAATGCCACTGTATTACAGAATCATAGAATCACCTGGGTTGGAAGAGACCTTTAAGATCATTGAGTCCAACCACAGCCTAACCCGGCCTAGTCCACCTCTAGACCATGTCCTCAAGCATAAAACTTGGAACCACAAATAGCTTTTCCCAATGAAACTGAACAGCAAATCGCAAACACCTCAGTAAAATTTTGTTTCATTAACAAGGGTTATGGCTTGAGAGACACCAAACTGCAGAGGTGAGTCCTGGAGACAGGAGTCCTGTATTTCACATAGTTATGTATCAGACAGGTCCAGAATTGTCAAAGAGCAGGATGCACAGCAGCTACCCAACTCCATCTGTGTAAGAACCCCATGTGTCTGTTCCTTTTGCCACAATCCAGAAACCACACATTGTTTGGCCAGTTCACTGTTCCCTGTTTTCTTCACCCTCAGTGCAGCATCCTGCAGTGCTGCTCTGCGCGTGTCCTGCCCCGCTTCCCCACAGGGTCCCTTTGCCACAGTTACCCGATGCAAACAGGGCAGGGCCATGTCATCTGTTTGGATGGGTAAACAGAGCAGCACAGGACTGCCCTGTGTGAAAGGCTCCTTTGCTGATATCCGCTGGAACTGGTGAAACAAGGTTGTCATGACCTGGTCAGGAGAAAGACCCCACTGTCAGCCTTGGTGTGGACACGGCCTCCAGCACTTCAATACCTGCCACAGAGTTGTGCTCCCAGCAGCCAAGTGCTATCAGCACAGGGAGCCTGACAATCAAACGTCTGGAACGTTTCATATCTCTTCTTTATCACTTTCTCCATGTTTGTGTTTCTGAGTCCTCATAAACAAATGAAACCCAGCTGAGGCAACTTAACAAAGTCAGTCCAGTGAGCTGAGTCACCACAACTGTGGCACAGGACACTCCAATGGCCCCATGTCCTGTTCAGCTGCGCTCACTTGAATTTCTTTCATGAAGATTTAGGCTCATCACTCTGCCTCTCATGGACAGTTAATAAGGCCATGGCCAAGGTGAGCCTGCTCTCCACAGAGCTGAGAGGCTTCACAGCTCTGTACACGTGCACTTGGGTCTGCTGCAGAATGAAGAGTAAGCAGGGTTCACATGGAGCCACCTTCAATGCAAACCTGTTTTCTCAGCAATGTCTATAAATACGTAAAGGGTGATGGTCAGGAGGATGGAGCCAGGCTCTCCTCAGGGATGGCCAATGATAGGACAAGGGGCAATGGATGCAAGCTGGAGTACAGGAGGTTCCACATGAACATAAGGAAAAACTTTTTCATTCTGAGGGTGATGGAGCACTGGGCCAGGCTGCCGGGAGAGGCTGTGGAGTCTCCTTCTCTGGAGACATTCAAACCTGCCTGGACACATTCCTGTGAGACCTAATCTAGGTGATCCTGCTTTGGCAGGGTGGGTTGGACTAGGTGACCTTTCAAGGTCCCTTCCAATCCCTATCACTCTGTGATTCTGTGATGCTTTTTCACCACAGTAGAGTTCGAGCTCACCTAAGGGCAGCCATGGCAGTGAAGTCACAGTCAGCAGCTGATGATTCCAGCTCCTTCCAATCTTCTCTCTTCACTCAAGCCAGGCTTGAGTCAGGCTTGTGACATCGCTCCCCTTTGCTTTGCAGGCAGTTCCTGGACTGTTATCCAGAAGAGAGTGGATGGATCACTGGATTTTAATCAAACCTGGGATGCCTATACAAACGGCTTTGGTGACCTCAATGGTAAAAGTGCTTTTTTGGTGTCATTTCTTTGTATCAGTTGATTTGAGAAGCTGAATCTTCTTACTGAAAGATGTTTACATGAGAGTGATCAAACCTTGACAGCTTACCTGATTAGCAGAACACCAGAAAGTGCTTAAGAGAAAAGGTGACTCAGTAAAATTCTGAGACACACCTTCAAACATGTGGTTAGAAACTGAATCACAGCCAGAGTGCTTTAAATGCTCTATTAATTGCTGAGATTTTACTCTTTATAAAAGCACCTCCCAAAGCCTTTAAAATGCACACAAACACAAACCTCACCAAGTTGCTGTCACTACTTTCTCTCAAACTTTCTGCAATCCCCCTTCCCTTCAAAACACCCCACCACTTTTTCCAACCTCAGGAGAGCTGGGGCTGCGTGTGCTCCCCCACGTAAACATCTGTGGCACCTCAGTGCACAGTGGCCAATCCCCTCAATGGCTGGATAGGGTGAGGAAACACCCACATTCCCCAGTTAATCATCAACTCCAAGGAACCTGCAGCACCAAGTGCTGTTTTTCAGCAGCCTCCCCACACAGAACATTTTCCCTATTTTTCCTGTACGGAAACTCCTGAGATGACTTTACTTTTGTTTAGAAAATATTTTGACTTTCTAAGCATAGCACACAGCAAAACCTCACCAACGAGGGCAGCGGTATTGACTTACTCCCACCTCTGTATTGTCAAAGAGTTGCTGTGTTTCAGCCTTTCCCACATTTTGGGGAGGTAGGCTGCATAGTTTGATCATATCGGAGGCTATAGCTGCTCCTTGACTGGTCCCTGATCCCCAACATACTAAACCAACAAGAAGCCACATCTTTTCAGCACTGTATTTTGCAGAGGATCACATCATAGAATCATAGACTGGTCTGGGTTGGAAGGGACCCCAAGGATCACAGAGTTCCAACCCCCCTGCCACAGGCAGGGCCACCAACCTCCAGGCCTGGAGCTACACAAGGTTGCCCAGGGCATCATTCTCTTCTGTGTCCTACTCAGTTCTGTGCTGCGTACTCTAAGGTGATAAAAATAGCACAACCTACTGCTCCTCACCTGTAAATCAGGAGTATTTTACTCAGCCACCTCCCCTCCTATTGCCTTAAATGCCAGGGGCACGTATGGCACTCACATTCAGCTGCGCTATCGCTACGTGTGGCAATTACCTCCCTTGCACTGATACCAGCAGTGCTGAGAATAAGCTATGGAATGAATATAATTTATGAAACTAATTGAACTAATTATCAAGAATTCAAGGAAAAGAAAAATGCTCGAGTTAAATTCCCAGTGTGCACAAGGGGACTGAAACCTCCATTGAGTTCTGCAGCTCTTCCCTTAAAAAATACAATTGCAATTAGGTTTTATGTATGTCATTGGCTCCATTTGTCACAAGGTCCCAATTATGAGTGTTTTAAATGCTTCCAGCTCCCTCTCAGTTTCACAAGAGGTGGGAAAGTTGAGAGAGAAGCTCCAGTTCATTTCTATCTCTTGCTTTTATTGATCACTGGTGTGCAATTAAGAAGAGGTAAACAGAAAGAATGTAGCAAGAGACCTCTGAAAAGATCAACAGTCCCCAAGACTCATATTATTGATTTAATTAAAGCAATGATTAAATCCTTTTAAATACTACATTTTCACACACAGGCTACCTGCAGGTTATCTGTAAACCCAAATTCAACAGCAGTGTGAGCGACACAGGGTTTTAGGGAAAGTTTATCACATAACCCCTTCCCCACTAACACTCTGCCCAGTGACTTCTGTCCCCTACTGCTCACCTCTGACATCTCTTGCTTCTGACATTGTGCGGTTTATTTGAACATATATATTCAAATACTGGCATTTTAAAGGTGAACAAGCTATCTGAGGAATGGGTTGGAGGGCTGAAAAACCCAGGAAGCGTGCTCATGCCTAGCTCCCCATTAACAGCTTCTATTCACTATGACTTTGCAGAGGAGTTCTGGCTAGGCCTGAACAAGACCTATTCCATTACTAAACAAGGGGACTACATCTTAAGGATTGAGCTGCAGGACTGGAAGGATAATCAACGTCACGTTGAGTATGCATTCAGTTTGGGAGGCCCAGGAACAGACTACACTCTCCAGCTGTCACGGATCTCCGGGAGCATCCCCAACGCACTGCCAGAGCAGACAGAACTGAGGTTCTCGACTGCAGACCATGATATGGACATAATAAATGACTTCAACTGCCCAGAGAACTACCTAGGTATCTGTATGGTGGGCATAGGAACACAGGAGGTTGTTATGTGAAGGATGGCACTGTGCTTTAGTGGGTGGTTACAGGCATCAGCCTGGGTTTAGATACAGAGAAGAGAGGGTAGCAGCATCTTTCTCCTTGCAGGAAAGGACAGGAAGATGGTTTTTGTTGGCAGATAACAGGGTGCCACAACAACGAGGCATCATCTTTCTATTTTACAGACAGGTAAAACAAAAGCATAGTGAGCCAGTGCAAATGGCCAACGTCAGAAGCTGAACTAGCAGCATAGGTTGAAATAAAACCCCCAGGAGGAGATCCTGAGGTATGAAGTAAAGGGCTGCTCCTCCTCGGGTGCCTGCTCCAGTGGGGCAGCTCAAGGTCAGATTGTTTAATCCATCCTTGTAAAAAAAAGAGGACAAACTGACTCTTAACATCATTTTGACTGCAATCCAAAAGTTGAGTGATGGGGATTTTCCATTCAAAGGCAGATTCTAGCTGTTTGTTAAGTATACATGCTATCATTGCTCAAGAGAGATGTGAGGCTGAAGACACACTTCTCCAAAATAATTTGGTTAAAGAATGCCTAAGCCTTTGATTTTATGAAGCTTTTACATGTTGCCAGTTTCAGCAAAAGCAAACAATTGAAAAGGCAATTAATGATTAAACCAGAGGATACAGAACTGCCCCCCACCCCAGACACCCGCTTCAGCCACCAAACATTTTATATGTCAATCCAGGCTTGAGATTTACGTCTGAAGCAACGCTGAGAGCGTTACTCAGCTCTAGTGACCATAAAGGAGATGGCCAATGACTTCCACAGCACTAGAGTTTCATTCTTAGGGCAGTCACTTCCAGTCCTTTGCAATCAGAAGCAGGATTACAATTTAAGCTCGTGGTTGAGGACAGCAGACAATAAAGCAGGTAGTTTCTTAACTAAAGGTTCTTCAGCCTCCTGTAGATACCAATATTTAACTATTTGTAGCTGAGGAAAATAGCAGCAAACCAGGAAGTCAGTTGTAGAAGCTCATGGGAAACATAAAAGCATGGAACTAACTCCCAGGTGTCCTAGTTGAGAAGCAGACAATAACAGGGAGCAGAACGTCTTTGTATCAGCCCTCAACCTGAGAGCGTAAGTGGGTACATGTACAAGCACCATCCTGTCAGGGTGTCCTGGGTAACAACCACTTGGGCCAGAACCAGTCTAAAGAAGGTTTCTGTTGCAAACAGGGGGTGTCTACTCAGGAATGCTAGGGTACCACTGACATCACAATATTTTTCCTTAGGAGGCTGGTGGCACAGTGAATGTGAGGAAACCAATCTTAACGGGAAATACGTCACGCCGAGGTCAAGAGGAAGACTAGACAGAAGGAAAGGCTTATACTGGAAGCCCAAGAAAGGAAGATACTACTTGCTCAAGTCAACCAAAATAATGATACACCCTACAGATTTAAAAAGCTTTGACTGAGTGCTTAACCTGGTGCCTTTTAAATTCAGAACACATACACTGAACATTATAACATCAAAGAGAAGTCTGTGTTCTGTTTAATAACAGATGCGTGTCTAGATCCATACGCTGTATGGTGCTTTCTCCAATACATAAACCTGGGCCATTTGTGATGGTCTTACAGTATGTTTGGTGAGTATTCTCCTTCGCCCCACATCAGCCTGCTGTAACTTTCATGGAGCTGTTACCTCCCCAGGATGAAGCTCTCATGGCTAAGAATCCACCACCTATTCGTGTATTAGGTACTACTGCTTGGAACAGGTTTTCTGGCTGTTGCATTGGTTTCTGGGGTGTGTAGTAGGGAACACAAAACATGTCTGAGTAAACAGAGGGCTGGCAAAGTGCTCCAGAAGACAGTTAAGTACTAATCAAGGGGGATGGGGGGAATCTTTATTTTGTAAAGTAACTGATTTGTTGGTTCATGTACTCATTGTGGAAGGAAAGATGAGCCATTCCCCATTTTAGGGGTCTGTGTACTACCAGACTAACTGTCAGCAGTGTAGCTCAGGCCACTCTTCGCTGAAGCACTGTCCTCATGCAGCTCTAGATGTGTACACACAAGTAAGCCACAGCACAGCCCTAGCTTTTAAACACCACACTTAGAAGAATAACTTGAGAGCTAAGCTTTCTTACCACAAGTTAAGAGCTAAGCTTCAAAGCCTATAGAAATAAATAAGGGATCTTGCCTTCTCATTTGATTCAGAGCCATCCCTCTGTGACCTTTCTGTACAGCTAAGAAATTAAGTGAAAGACCAAGCGAGCACAGGACTAAACACCTTTCAAACAGAGAACAGGTACCTGTGAGAGGCAACTCCAATGCAGTCAGTGGTACCAACCAACAACCCTTGCAGGCACAACCTATGTGATAGTGTTGGTCCTGCTCCTGAGAACACACATACATCTGTTTAACTTCAGCTGCAGAGTGCTGTAAGGCAAAAGGACTGCTGACATGCCGTGGAAGCTGGACCCCAGTTCTGCAGCTACACTGAGTCATATTGACTTGTATATCTTGTCTAACCCTTGTACAGTATAGACTTTTTTATCTCAACACTTGCAACAAGTCAGAAAATGGTGTGAAACTGTGATTTGTCAGAGTGAAACAACTGTGAACAGGACGTGCTATTTACAGAGGAACCACAACAATACTTTAACTCCTCATGGAATTATTACTAAGAAGAGATCACACAGCACTGCTTATTTGTACTGGTGTATTGTAATGTTCAATTACCTGTCCATCCTCAAGAAATTAATAAATAGATAAATAAATTAAACTTTTTAAGACATGAGATGTGGAACTCGACTAAACTCCTCCTTGTAAGCTAGGGTTTATAAAAAAGAACAACTTGGTTTGCATTCCTCTAACTTTTACAACAAGGAATAACTGATTTGGTGACTAAGTTGATTAAATTACTCAACAGAAGAAGGCAATTCCACTCAGAGGTGTAATGTCATCAAAGACACTGTGAACAAGCCTTACGTGGTACGTAACAAAGAGGAATCTGCTCTCTGCCTGGGCTTAGACACAGAAAGGTTATTGTTTTCCAAGATACTTTAGAAAAATTCCTCATCTTCCAGATTTTCAGAAGATTTTTTCAAGTATTGTAAACAAAGAAAGTGCTTTTAACTCAACATGGAAATATGAATTAAGGGAACATGTATTTTCTTCATTTTTATGCCCCACTTTAAGGACAAAGTCATTGAAAGTGTTAGAAAGTAACAGAAACAGTAAGAGAATTAATGGTTTTAGCACACAAAGAACACAAAACCTCCATAAAACTGAAAAGAATAACTAAATTCCACTGCAAATTTGGGGAAATTGAGAAACTTCTCTCATGTTCCCATTCACAGCCAAGTTCTATGCCAGTATGCTCATCCCTTCACATTTGTGTATCTTCTGCTGCGTCAGCCTGGACCCTTTTCATGCCTCTGGCACAGCAGACACACTGATACAGCAAGTTTTGCAACAAACCAGATGATAAGGGAAGAATTTCTAGATGTGCCAGGCTCAGGGCCCAAAATGTGCAATGTTATTTCAAAACTCTGACCTGTATGTGGTGTTTGGAACGTAGACATCCCTGGCAGGAAACTCCAGGATTTCTCTTGTAGGTCGGACTCTGCTGTCTGGGTAAAGTTTGACTTGCAGCAACTCTGGAGTTAGACAGTAATGGGGATTCTCTGGAGCTGGAGATATGTCTATCTTCAGTTGAGCTGTAAGAAGAAGATGGTTTTATTACAATAAACAGGAGTTAAATGTAAATTGAAAAGTGTGTTCATGCTTTGTTTCTTCAGGTTAATGTTCCATATATTAATATATGGAATGTTAACCCATAATTTCATATAATTAATATACTGATTTTATATGGAGATGTTAAAAACAAGGAACAGTGAATCAAGCTGGGTCCCAGTTGTAAGAACCAACAGAGACCAACAGCAAAATGCTGTTCTCATTCCATAACAATAATACTGAGAGGCCCAACAGCTGTGAAAAGCAATATTCCATGTCTCAACAGGAATCTTGCCTATCAAACCAGAAGGGTACACCAGGAGTTGCATCAAGGTTCCTGAGTAGTTTCCTGTAGGATGTCAGCTGACAGCACTGGTAGAACCCTTCTTGTTGGTGGGTGGCACTGAGGCTGGAATGATTGTAAAAATTTGGGAAACAGGAAAAACGGCATCACATGACTAAGCTGAAACACAAGAAGGAGCTAAGGACTTGTGTTCAGAAGACAAACATACAATCTTTAAGAAGAACCCCAAAGAGCTGGCATGGATCAATGCTGTAGAAAAGGGCTGGGTGACACCAGTGACAGTAAGGCATCATCCAGAGAAAGCTACAGCCCTTCCAAGATCCCTTACTGCAGTGTGATGGGTAACACAGTGGAGGCAAATTTGTCTGCTTTGCTTGGTGTTGAGGGTTCAGGAGGAGCAGCTCACCCAGCCTAGAGCACCATGCTTGACACAGACACATTAAGGAACCTCCAGCTGAGAGTAACAGGTGATTTTAACATCACAGCCTTTGAGGAAGGGTTGAAAAGGACCCGAGATTGGTCAGGCTGTGAAAGGGAGGTGACTAAGAGTGAGCTAATAACAGCATCCAAGCAGTGGGAAGGTTGTGATAACCACCCTGAGGGCATGACAGACCATAATCAGGTTAATTTGCAGCAAGATAATTTTGCAGTTTTCTTAATACCTAAGCTCACTACAAGGACAGCTGAGTGCCAGGAGAGCCAGTATAAGGAAGAGGCAGGATTGCTGTCACTGGAGATAAAACTTAAAGAGCAGGTTAAGTAAATATTGTCAGGAAGAGCAACAGGTCAGGGACCAGAGATGTTTCACTGCAGATATGCCAGCACCTTTGTTTCCCTTTCTCAAACAGAGGTGGAGTCTCTTCCTGTTAACCAAGTGGGAGCCAGGAGAGACAGCTTCTCTCAGGAGGAGGAGGTTAAGGGCTTTGGGGTTCACATCCTCTTCTCACAGATGCTTTCTGTTTCACACATGCCAGTGAAACACCTGCCAAAACGCCACCATTAGCGCTCATAGTCAACCCAGGATTGCTGTCAGTGACTTCTGAGGGTTCTTTCATCTCCTCACTTTTAAGAACTGGTTGGCAATTGGGAATGACTACCCAAATATCCTAACACATGAGCCAAAAGATCTCACTCAATACCTGTGATGGGTCTCAATCTCCGTAACACCGATGACGGCCGTCTCATGTCAGCAAGGAACTTGTACAGATCTTCATCACTCAGGCGATCACCCTCCTGTTGGGTGTTGGGAAGAAAATGGTTATCTACAAAGCTTCTTTCCTCTCATCTCCAGAGGTACATTCCCAGAACAAGGCATTAATATGAACACCCTAGATTACAGTTCATTTCTCCATCCTTTTTCCTTCCTTTTTTTCCTTATTAATCATCATGACAGCTGCAGGAACTTCTCATTGAAAACCTTTTCTCTCCCCATCAATATTATCTTTTCCAAAACTGTTTAAAGATTTCCCAAAAATATCCAATTTTTAGCAAGTAAAACTGTTTGAAAAAGTATCTGTCATTCAGGTAGAGCCTCATTCCTTCTCCTCTGCATTTTGTTTGGTAAGAGCCTACAAGAGGCTTACTTTTCAGGAGAAGTGTTAAGAAATAGTGGGAAGTGGCAGAAGTCTGTTGTCAGTTTTCCTTGTTCCACATTCTTGGAGCTCAGAATTTCATTAGGAAATATGACTCTGCCACCCTCTAGCAATCCAAAAGCAGAAGATATCTGATAATAAAAGTAATAAATCCCACTATGAAAAAAAAGAAGCAAATAGAAGGAGAAGAACGCTGGGAGAAGTGTTCATTTAATTGTAGGAGAGGAGAAATGGAAGATAAAAGATACAGAATAATTAGAAACTTAAAATCTTCTATCAACACTTGGCAGTTTTTGAAGGATAAGTGAATAAAACAAACTGTTTCAAAGTTGTGAAGTGAAAAGAACCTCCACAAAGTAAATAAATACAGGTTTTTGTGAATCTAACCCAGTGAACTGGTGTGTATTACAGAGGGCTGCAGAACACTGTCAGTGGAAGGGCTGCATTAGCAGTGCTGTAAGACAATTTTTTCATGCTTTCTACATCTTGGGTGCAAACCTGGATTTTATTAACACCCCAAGTAAATGAAACTTCCCACTCTGCTCCAGGTCACTGAGATCCCAGAGATCCTCTATTTCCAGAGTCCAATTACAGTCACACTGAGTTTCACCGAAGCACGGAGCACGAGAGGCAGGAGTCACCCTCCACTTTACATGGTCTGCACCATGACAACTTCATGCCCATGATGGCACTGCTCTTTATTTGCCCTACTGTAGCTAAGAGCAGACTTTGGATGGCTACCCAGAGTGAAGCTGGCATGCAAACAAAAGGGGGGAAAAAAACCCCCAAGGGTGGTGGTGGTGGGAAACACATAAAAGAGGTTAACCAACTTTCAATATCTAGCATCTAAATTTTTCTACTTCCAGTAATTGAGAAGCCAGTCCAAAAAAAATACATACCTGGTTGCTCACAATTAAATCTCTTTTTATACACAGAGGTGGCATTCAAACAACAGTTTTACCTGAACCAGATGTGGCATTAAGCAAATCTTAGCAAAAAGTAATGAACTGAAACCACTTTCTAAGCCTAACTAAAAATTGCATTCTGTTTAATCATGTTTTCTACTGCTTCTCAGGAAAATCCCAAGCTGTGGCTAAGAAAAGCTGCTGCTCAGTAAAGCAGCATTGGAAGTGAAATGCTGTTTTCCCAGGCATCCCTACATGAGTCCAGGGAACTAATGGCAAGCTCAGATCTCACTGATGAACCTGGTTCTGAGCCTGCTGATGTTTCAACAGGATTCCTTATCACCCATCAAACTAAAGGAGTCAACTGACCATTGTGGTAAAGAGTCACAGACTCACAAGGCTGGAAAAGACCTTTAAGATCATCAAGTCAAATCGTTCCTGTCCTGTGCTAAAACATTTCCCTGAGCATCTCATCTACCTGTCCTTTAAATACATCCAGGGTTGTGATTCAACCTGAGCAGCCTGTTCCAGTGCCCAATAACCCTTCTGGTGCAGAACTTCTTCCTAACGTCTAAAAGCCATGCAACTCCTATCTGGAATGCTTTATGGCACCATAAATCACAGAATCAGAATCATAGGGATTGGAAGGGACCTCCAGAGCTCATCAAGTCCAACCTCCCTGCCAAAGCAGGGTCCCTATGACAGGTCACACAGGTAAAAACCAGAACAGTTCCCCTCAGTTTTTGTGAACTTGCTTCTATGTGAACTTTTAAGCAGGCTGCCTTTTACCAAGGCACACCAGAAAAATCTGGAGCAAAATAAATTATATTTTTATATTATATTCTCCTGGGGAAAGCCAGCTCTATTATCTAGTTCAAGTCAAAAGCAGCTAATAATTTCAAGTTCCAGTGTATAATTATTCACAGTAAACTCATCAAAAGAATTCACTAAGTGACTCTGGACATGCTGCTGGCAGAGTAAAGCACCTGATACAATAAACCCACTGCACACAGATCAGTAATACCCTGTGATCAGGGAACAGACATTACAGGCATTGAAAGCATCACAAATTAATCATTCAGGTCTAAATCGACTTCACACGATCAAATTGCTCTGTCCAAGGAGCAACTCTGTAATTAGAGAGCTCTGTACAATACCTGCTTAAAGAAGTTTGTCACTGTCAGAGTAGCTGGTCTGAAGCTTGTCAGATTACAAGCCTCATCCCCACTTGTGGTTCTCTCCAGCGATCGCCTCCCAACAATACTGGAATTCCTCCTCTCTGACCAGGATCCTTTACGTTCTTCAAAGAAGAGAAAAGGGAAAGAATTAAAATGATTAAATTTTTTTTAAAACCCTAATAAATAGAAGAACAATTGCCCAAAAGCCTGCCTCTGTTCCAACCAGGATTTCCTACACAAGAAGATAGCTGCTGCTTTTGGAAATTATACAGTGAGTGTGATAGAAGAGGTGGTTATGCTAAGATAATCACACTCCTGAGGCACCAGGAGGCTATGAAGCACAGCTGACTACTTCTGCTCCTCTCACAGCATCCTCACCCCAGTGCCTTACTGCTATTATAAAAGTCTTTATCATGTAGAGATTTATGTATTTCCCTTGCTCTGAAAGATGATAAAGTTGGCAGTTTTGGGGATACTGAAGAGCAGTTTCAGATGAGCTGTGTGGTTCACAAAAGATTAATCCACTCCTTTGGAAAATGTTCATCAGCCTGTAACACCCTCTCAGCCTTAGAAGCCTGGTTTTAAATAATCTAACAGATGGTTTGCTTGTGAAACCCTCAAAAGAGAAGAATCCATTGTCATCATGGACTTGGTTTATTTCCACCATGACCCAAGACTATCAGAAGGCCATGGGGCAGCAAAAGGAGCAACAGCAGCGACAGGGCATGTGAATCAAGACTTGGGTAAACTCCATTTGTCCACGTTTACTTGTGCCAATGCCAGATACTGTACCTCCTGTGCCAACTTCTACTTCTGTGGAATCTCTTTCCAAGCTTCCAGCACTGCTCACAATGTTCATTAGGTGAATGGCTGTCCAGGCAAAAGGCATTCGATACTTGCCCAGTCTTTGGCAAAACTGTTCTGCCTGGCATTTCAGTTTCTCCAGCTTTTCCTTATTCTGTGAAGAAAACATTCAATCCAAGAGATTAAAAAGGAAGGAATAGGAACAAAGGTTCATTTAGCAAAACGAGGAAGTAACAGCAGTATCTTTCCTAACTCACAAGGATTTTGTGCTTCAACAGCACCTTCTAGAGGAGGATCGCTCAGTGCAGGACAACCAGACTCCTGCCTCACCAACTGCCATCATCAGGCTAAGGGTCCCAGGCACAGGACAGCCCAAGGGTCAGAGCAGTTGGCTTCACTCCCTTAAGCCTCCCCAACAGCCTCCCAAATCCCAGTGAGCTCCTCTGCCTGCTGCCCTTGCAAGAAAAGCTGAATTTTTCTCTGTGAAGTTTGACACAGTCCCATGTAATGTGATTTTAGGCAGTAGGTGCTCAAATCAGCTGCAGTTGCATGGGAAACTGGAAACATTCCTTCAATAAGCAGTACCCTACTCATTTTATTGGGAGAAAAAAGGAGTAAGAGAGAACTTTTCTGTAATTCTGCACATTGAAGAGCTATTCTTTTGCTTCAGAAAGTTGTTCCCTACTAAGAAGCCCCCAGACAGGGTGCAGGATAAAAACAGAGCGCTCTGTTGCTCACCTTCTTCTGGTTCAGGGCATGTTTACGTACCTTACAGGGAAGGAGATTTTGGAAAATCACCTTTTCACCTACTTTCCCAAGCCCAAATCTAATTCCAACATTTCACTGAGGCACACATCAGCTTACTGACCATAGGAAATGATGATCACACTTAAAACTAATGTATTTTACCTTTGTTATCTAAATACCTGAGGTGAGAGATCCATTTTCCATATTGCAGTGCAGTGACATAGACAGAGGTAAGCAAAAAATGTGAACTTCTTCAGCTAAAAATAGATTAGAACCTTAGGAAGGTGAAATTGTGTTAAGAGTTAACAAATTAACATCCTGGCTCCTTTGAAAAAAGCATCTTGGAAAGGCTCTTAATCACAGGAAGGGCCAGCATCTCATGGGGTTTTCTCCTTCATGCAGCCCTGACTATTACATCTCAATGTTCAGTGGGTTCAAACAAATCGTGTGTTTGATTAGGAACCATTTCTGAGTCTCAAGAGTATTGTTTCACAGTCTATGTATGCAAGGCTTGCTCTTCAAGGTCTCTCATCCACCTTACAAACTGGAGTTGTAAACCAACATAGCTCAAGCAACAATGAAAGCAGCAACTTGTGGTTCTACAGCCACATTAAGCTGGAGGAAAAACAAACCAGCAGCCTGGGGGAAATGACTGGGGAAAGGTCTTAGTCTGGGTGCCACCAAATTCTGCAGGTGGTACCCAAGCTTCTGTCTGTTCCTCAAGCCTGGAAATTCCCACCCTGACTCTGATTCACTTCAACAAGCAACCAACTGCCAACCATAGGGAATAAGATGGCATTCCTCCCTCTGGGAAATCTCCACTTCCAGGCCTGAGCACAGGGCTTCTACAGCAAGGAGACAGGCTGCACTGAAACACATGTGGGAAGAGAATGGGTCAAACTGGGGCAGGTACTTGCCATCCACTGCACATTAGAGGACAATGCCCAAACTGCTGAAGGCAGGAATTAAAGGGAGGGACATAGTTAATGGGAAAAAACAAAGGTGGAAGTGTAACAGCCTTACACTATCCTTCCTGTATGTAAGAAAAGGACAGCTTTATCCTGCTGCTGAGGGTGGCCCTCTACAACATTAGGGAAAAGAAAAATCAGCAGAAAATAGCAAGAGAAAAAGACTAGAAATGCAATTCAAAACTGGGCCTGATGGAGAATCTCCTGACAACATATTTCATCTACTTTATAACCCTTCCAGAGGAAGGCAGAGGTACCATGATGGGGTTAAGCTGCAGAAGCAAGGGAAAAGTTGGAATTTTACTGCAAATTTACATCAAGAGCTGCCTTCACTTGACCCAGCTATAAGCATGGAGCTGATCCTCTGGGACAGGGAATCATAGATGACTGAGCTTGATGGTAACCACACGTCTCCCCTGGCAGCTACAAAAACTGATGACCTTTAACTACTCCACCCTAATAAGGCATCAAGATTCAAGGGTCTTTGACTCTTCTTTGGCCTTTAGAATTTAACTAGATTCTTAATTAAAAATGGATCCTTTTAACAACAGGAACAGTGCTGATGGCTGTTAAGTCCAAAGTAAAAGAAAATAACATTTAATATGTTAATAACAAAATGTCTTAAAGCACTTGTAGCCAAATTAAATCAAAGCATCAAAAAACTTCTTACCTTTGCTGCATCAGATTCTTTAAAAATCATGTAAGGCTCTGCACACTCCCCAATATCTCCCTGCTGTAATACTTTTTCCAGCTAGGAAAGGAAAATGAGCCATTATAAGGACACGTATCCAGCAAGGATTGTTAAATTAAACAAACAAGAAGCAAAAACATTCTCTGTGAAGAGTTAAAGCTTGATTTCCCTTTGTGAGCTGGGGAAGGAGCACTGCACTCAAGTTGTCAGGGCTGTTAAGTTCCCAGATCTCCAGCTATAACTGAATCACATGTGTAAAATATGGGTTCAAAGGGAACATACACCAATTGCTTCAGTTCAATCTGTTCTAGAGCCACCTTCAGTTCACTTTTAAGGCCTAAAAGGCAGCTTACACTGTCTTCAGCATCACCATGTTCAGAATTCTGCCCTTATGTTCAGAATTCTGCCCTTATTTCCACTCTCCATAGTAAGGACCTATTGCAGCAGCACAAGAAGGTGACTCAGATGCACTCAGCTAAAACAAGCACTTTTCCTATCAAGTACCAAAATAATCAGACAATTAAAATTAGCCAAAGAGTAGATGGCTGCTATGAAGTCTCCAAGTAAGCCAATGCCTCTTGAGCACAAAACTGCTCAAGGCTCAGATTCTAATAAAAATATCTTCCCGATCACATGCATGAAGACTGTTTCTTTCAGAAGCACCCTGGCCTCCCTCCCATGCCTGTGACTGTGCACACGCTGTTACTAGAGTATCTTTAAACTTCTCCCATGCTTACAGAGCACCATTCCTACTTGTCTACCAGTAGAACTCCAAAAGGCTACTGCATTTTCAAGAACAAAACTGCTTTGCATCAAATCTTGCACTCCCTGGTGTGTTTACACTAGCAATACCAGTGGTTTCTGGAGTGGTTTCCCAGTAAGACCTGAAATTCACCTGTTCAGGCACACTATGCATCTGGTTTATTTATTCCTGACCATATCCTTTTCATCATGAAATCAAAAAATCAGCTCAGCCACCAGCTCCCCTTTGGATGACTGGTTTTACAAGCACTAATGTGCAGGCACAAGGTTTTTGGGACAGATCCCCATCTCATAAACACAGGGTTCTCTCTTATCTTGTAAAAATCAGAGGAGTGAATACACATGCACAGGCAGAATGGGATTTTTGGATGGAGTTCAGAGAATTGTACCAAAAACCAGGGACAAGAATATGCTCCAACACTGCTGAAAGCCTGATTCTCACCTGGGACTGTTTTGTCGTGCCACAAAGCCTCAACTCATTTCCAGAAGCTTATTCCTTGTGTCAGAAGCAGTTCTGGAAGAACTTGCACACACAGAGTGCTCAGCTAGCAGGCAATGTAACGACTGCCTGGGAACTGGAAGCATGTAGTGAACCTCCCTTTCATAACAGGATGATTTTAATGCAGAGACTGGCCAAAACAAACCCTGATTCAAATGCCAGCCTGAACTAGGAGCATTTGGGTACTCATCACATCAAATGAGAGAAGAGAGAATAACTTTTATCTCTGTATACTTTATTCCAGGAGTGACCAGTGCAGCATTTTATTTCAGTTATGGATCTCACTTCCTTAGCAATTTCAATTCTTAAAGACATTTGAAAATCTGGCTTGAGGGCATCTATCACTTTTGGAAATGAGATTCAGATCAACATCTATTTTTAAATCACTCACTTATCTACCATCATCAGGAGCCAGCATATGATTTCATACAAAAAACCAAGGTCAAGCCCCAGGAATCTGCTCTGTATCAAGCAAACCTTTGTGCTCTTTACAGTTTTTCAATGATAGAACGATGCATATCTTCACTGAACTGTTTCTGTTCCCAAGGAACTTAACATACTAAGTGAGAATACCTGAAAGGAAACACAATTATTCTGTGCTGCTGGTGTTTAAGCTTTTAGGAACAGAATTCTGTTCTCCAAACATAACTAAGTCATCAGCTAATCAGCCAGGCTTGTTTGTATTTTATTTTAAATAGAAAACAAGAGACAAGAATTTAATTTTCTTTGCCATTTCTTACCTTTATTACCAGAAAGACATCTTGAGAGGGATAAGTGATAGAAAAGATGGCAGATCTGGCCAGTGTGGATATAGCAGCAGGGGGGACGTGTGGACGAAGCATTCCCTTCATTTGTTCAGAGTTTAAATCAAAGTAGAAATTTTCTGAAATCTAAGGAAGAAGTTGGGTAGCTTCAAGCATTACTTAAGACTTTTTTTTTTTGGTAAACTCTTCATAAACACAGCAGATGATTTAAAACCATAAGTCAAAAAAAAATCTCCCTACCAACAGGGTGTCCTTTCAAACTGTGTATATATATATATATATATATATATTAAAAAAGGCCCTTTCATTAAGAAATCAAGGCAGGTCAGTGGGAAAGGAGAAAGGAAATGGAGCAAACAATACACACTATGCATAGTGTGTCTACCCTGCCCTGGGCAGGCCCCACCTGGAGTGTTGTGTCCAGTTCTGGGCTCCCTGGGATAAAAAGGACAGGGATCTCCTGGAGAGAGTCCAGAGAAGGGCTACGAAGATGATGAAGGGCCTGGAGCATCTCCCCTGTGAGGAAAGGCTGAGAGAGCTGGGGCTGTTCAGCCTGGAGAGAAGATGACTGAGGGGGGACCTAATCAATGTTTATCAATATCTTAAGCATGGGGTGCAGGGGGAATTGGCCAGCCCCTTTTCAGTGTCAGTGGAGACAGCACAAGGGGCAATGGCTGCAAATTGGAGCACAGGGAGTTCCACACCAACATGGGGAGGAACTTTTCCCCAGTGAGGGTGAGGGAGCCCTGGGACAGGCTGCCCAGGGGGTGTGGAGTCTCCTTCTCTGGAGAGATTCCAGCCCTGTCTGGACGCCTATCTGTGCAGTATGAGCTGGGGAGCTGCTTTGGCAGGGGGGTTGTACCCCATGAGCTCTCGAGGTCCCTTCCAACCCCTACAGCTCTGTGATTCTGTGATAGAGCTTCCTCCAGTTACTGGAAGGTTCCATCACAGGACTAGGAGGTATGATTGATACCTGAACTGAAAATGTTAAAGAATCAAAATAAACAAAGGTTTCAAAGATGATTCACAGAAAAAGAAAGCAAAAACCCAAGGTATCTTGCAAGACAGGGTGAGCTTTCTATGCTGAAACACCAAACCCTCAGCTGCACTGAGGCTTCACAGCCCAAAAGAAGGCGAGCTGGTTATCGACACCAGAGGTCAGTAAAGAACTTACTACCTTCGAGGGGAAAAAAAATGGAGTAATGAGATGGTAAAATTGGCTTATGAAATGCGATTTAAATATTAAACAAAGTTCACATAATATTCCACATACTCTCATCTACATAACTTAAAACTCAATGCATTAAATTCAAGTCTTAAAGAGATAAATGTCAAGACACATATTTTTAACATTTTTCTCTCACTACTGCTAATATCTTGAATTAGGAAAACTAAGAGACTCTTCAAATATTAAATACAGAACATAAATAGGGGAAGAAATGTATTTTGCACTCCCTGTAACTTAGATCTTGAAAAGAGCCCTTGGTTTTGTTTAGATTTTAGCAGTTTTACCATGTATGACTTTCTTGTGCATTATTAAAATGTTACTTGGACACATACCATGCTGAATGATGAAAAAGAGATTAAGGAAGTCATAAAAACTTAATCTAAATAAAAGGTTTCAGTTACTTAAGTTCTCTCCAGGGAAGAGACTTTTGAAAGCCAAGATTGGACAATATATATATTCTGATTTCAGGCACTCACATATTCGATAATATTTTTAGAAAAGTGGTTATACTTCAACTGCTTTACTAAGCAGAAGAAGAGCACACAAGATGGTTCATGAAGTGCCTTCATCATTCTTCCAACTACTAGTATGTCACTGTCTTCATAAAGGTTTGTTTCCACAATGAATTCCTCCCTCTCTCCTCTCTTGGGATGCTTCAGTGGAAACGTTGTCACTGGAGTAATGAGAAACCTACCTTTTTCTTTTCTTTAACATCATACAAAGCCAAACTTGCAAAGATGGGCTCAATTTCTATTTCAAACCTGGAAAGAAAGAAACACATGAGATTGGTTGACTCGCATTTTGTAAGAAAGAATAACCTACCCTGTCTCCAAATCCTTCCTGGGTGATGGCCAAGATGTCTGGGCCAGCTGAGCCAGCCTATGAGCTTGCTCCTGCTCAACAGGGATCTTGTTCCCCAGTTCTCCCCTGACTCTCCCCTATCCTGCTGCCTCTGCATCGCCTCTGCCTGCTTCTACCAGAACCTGGACCTGGTTTAGAAGGTCCCAGGACCTTCTAAAAGCCATTTCAACTCACTGATCCAACAAAGAGGTTGGGATTAGGGTCACAGGACAAAGAGCAGACTTCTGTAAATGCTTTTATCTCCTTCAAGTGTTTGAAAGCTAAGCAAAGCAACCTAATAGCTTCCTTGAAGGGAGAGGACTTACTGGGAAAGCTGCACCACTCAGCTCCTCCCAAGGCCTTGAGCCACTGCCCTGTGTGCTGATTTACTGAGCTGACCTGTTGATATGGTGAAATGGCCAACTGCTCCTCTCAGAATTACCAGCCAGAGAGCTCCTTCCTGGGCAGAGTCAGGCACAGCTACCTGGGCACTTTGCAACAGGTCACTTTGTGAGTAACACCAGCCTCTGAAAGGCCTCAGGTTTTCAGTTACTGTTACTGGGCATTTGTGCTAACTGAAACACTTCCAGCCTAACCACTGACCCAGGAGACAGCTAAACTTGTTACTAAGTCACTTGGGAAGTTAAAGAAATTTTAAAACCTCCCACATTCAGAATCTGTCCCTACACCAAAGCAAGCTGGGGCTGAAATGCCATTCTCCTCCCCAAGAAATGAATGCCCACCCACGGTGGGACACCCCCACGTGCTCTGTCCTTACACAGAGCTCTCTCACCTTTCCAGCCCAGATCTGGTTTTGCCAACAGGGAGAACACCACACAAGACTGCATCATCGAACAGGTATTTTCTCTAGTTTTGCAACAAAGGTGATATTAACCTGAAAATGACCCTGCTTAGGTCATCTTAGCCTTCTCCCTGGGGAAGACTGCCTACTTCCTTCCGTGCTACTAAGGCACAGATCTTGGCTGCTCCCCATCACAACTCTTAAGTACAGTTTCAGAGATTACAAACAAGCAGGTACTGGGTCAAAGCAATAAATTTACCATCAGCAGGAGATGTTTAAATAG
Source organism: Laterallus jamaicensis coturniculus (assembly GCA_022605575.1). Classification (NCBI taxonomy): domain Eukaryota; kingdom Metazoa; phylum Chordata; class Aves; order Gruiformes; family Rallidae; genus Laterallus; species Laterallus jamaicensis. The sequence goes on from JAKCOX010000007.1 coordinate 32,843,935, forward strand.
CAGAAATCATTAATTTCCAGTTTCCAACGTACTTATGTTAAAGACACCATCCTTTGGAGAAGCAGCTCCACTGCTACTGTATATTATGTTGTTCCAGTTCATAAAAGGCTGCAAAATCAGTTCGTCTCTATGGCTATATTAGGTCCTGGAGTACTCTATGAGCAGGAGATATGTCCCACACATATATCTCAGTTATGAGCCGCAATGTAGTCTAACTGGAGCTCTCTAATAAGAAGGGTTGACCTAACTGAGGACACAGAAGATGAATACAGCAGTGTGGAAAATCAGTTTTGTACTTTATTTCTCCAAGGGAATAACAGTAAAATTTTACCTTGTGTTATTAGAGAAGAGTTATAGGCAATGAACCAGCTGCAGGTAACCCTATATTCAGGAGCTCCACTTCATTAAACTTGTTTAACAGGTTTCTATTCCTCCAGTTAATGCTTGCTAAGTATATAAAGTCTTCAGTCTTAAAGGGACACAGTCAAGGTTGTTGAGCCTAAACTTCAGCAAATCTTTGGTTGTCTTATGTTTTAAGGCTTAAACATTTTAAATCTTTTTTTTCTTTCCCCTCCCACCTCCTAAATGCCCTTGTTAAAGAGCTGAACACCAGTGACTGGAAAGCTTTGGGGGAGCATGTGTGCTAGTAACAAGGAACAGGTCACATAGCTACAGCCAGGCTGAAAAGCAACACAGAGGAAAGCCATGAAGATAAAAGTGCCTGATGTACAGTATTGTGGAACTTATCCTTCACAGAACTAACCATCAATCCTACAGCCAAGCAACGTTACACCCCTTCAAGGGGTGTAACCAAGGCAGCAGAGTTACTCCAGAAGCACAGGGGGTACAACAGCAGATTTAAATTCTGAATTTCTGTAAAGCAGCTGTTGGAGTGGTACTTACTTAAGGGACAAACACTTCACCAGGAGTCTTTGGCCAAAGTGTTCTTTGGGTACTTCAGGGACGCTGAGTCGCTCTATAGGCTCCTCCTGGAATTCATCAGAGGAACAGGAATTCAGAGACACAACACTTGTACAAACCACTAATGCCATTATGAAGCAAACAAGTGTTATCACTTATTTCTTTCCTAAGACAATAAGACCAATTTAATCCAAGCCTTATCAGCATGTTGCATTCATCAGCAGCTATAAATATGCTAAATTAAATCCCTTTAATGTTTCGACATTATTTGGGATTGCATAACCATAAAGGAAAACCTTCTGCAGAAAGTATTATCTATGGCAAGACAATATCCTAAAATACATACGACCTGCAAAAGAGCTAAGGTTCTCAGAGATGATAAACACAGGTGACCTTAGCTCCATTAAATCTGTGGCAGACTGACAATTTTCACACTCCCTATACCCTTCATGTTTCTAGTCTCACCCACGGGTAGAGAAAGATACCTCATCTGGTGCTGGATGTAGTGCAAAAAGCTCCTTATGCCTGCTGGACTTCCTCTGATCTTCATTGTGGTGGTCAATCTCTTCATTTGGGGTTCGGTCCAAGAGGTTTGGGAGAAGGGCATCTGGGAGGGAATTCTTCAGATCAAAAATACTGCATGCCCAGCTGCCCCGGGGAGTATCGTCAATCGACATTGAACGGCGCTTAAGGTCATCCTGAGATTCAACAAATTAAAAGCAACTTATAATGGGAAAGGGACTGCACTTTGGAAACATGACTATAAATTAGGTTTTATGTAGCAAGGTCTTAAAGGTACATTACTTGTTCATCCTGGTAACTGTTGCCATCCGGAGCTTCGTCAGACTCAAAGATCTGTTTGGGGAGCCCCTTTTGCCTCTCCTTCTGTTTGTCTAAAGTGTTGGGATTAAACCCTGTTCCCAGCTTGTGGTATCTGCAAACAAAAGTAGTTCAAATACATTCTTAGCATCCTTTTTGACCCCAAGCCCCAAAGCAGAATCACAGAACACACCCCATGTTATCAGTGTGGGTCCTCTCAAAGCACAAACTGCTCTCTGCAAAGAGTATTTCCAGTCACCCACCATAGCTGGGTAATAATTCAACAGCCAGTGTTCCAGTACTACAACACGACCCTGTTCAGCTAAAAAGCAGCCCTGACTGGTGTTAAAAGAGGCTTTGATTGAGATGCCAAACTTAAAACAGGCCAGGAACACAGGGATGGGAGGCCAGTGGTGCTGCTGGAGCAAGAACTGACTTGGGGCAGACAGTATTATTACTTCTAAAGCCAGAACACCAACTGTAGGCAGGACTCACATGAAGCAAAGTCCTGAGCACCCCTGGAAAACACATGACTTTCTGACCCAAACCAAAAGAAACATCTTTCTAGAGCACCTTTATAGGCAGAACTGGGTCCTTCAGAGCTCCCCAGAGTGTAAGAGCTGTTGCTAGTAAACAGTCTGTCTCCTGTTGCTGATGAGATGAGATCTCTTTGACTAACAAACGTCTGGATACCAAACAGCACTGTACCTGTATTTACACAGGCAAATGGCCAGCACCACAGTCTGCTTACAATACATACTCAGTCAGTTCTCAGAGTACAGCTGGTGTCACACCTAGAATTTCTCCCACCCTGCCCTGCTACTGAAGTCACCAGAACCATGCAGAGACATGGGAAACCCGTGGATGTGCTACCCCTGAGTAAGGACAGGGAGGAGACAAGGGAGGAAAGCGTTTCCATCGCTGGGTCATCATTCCTGAGAGCTGAGCTCTCCCTGTAATCCTCACCTGGATGTCCACATTTCCATCACAGCCTCCCCAACAGCCATGAATTCATTCTACATCAGACCTGACTTCAGAGATGTCTGTGATCATTGCCACCATCAGTTCAGCAGACAGAAATTATGCCATAAGGTTGAAATAAGAATGTGCTGTTGGTTTTTTCAGGCCAGTGAAGAAAACTTCTTTACCTCTTCCAATACCCTTTAAGTAATCACTGAATAGATGGATCTGTCTGTCTCCCCCCTCAAAAAACCCCCCACTTTGATTACAAAGAATTGTAGACAGAGACTGAAATAAAGAGTATTTCCCTTGGGGTGGGGGAGAGAGAAGGATGGCACAGCACAAGCCATGTTCTTCTAAAGCAAGAAGAGCTGGACTTTGTGCCCCCAGAAATAGCCAAACCACTATAGGAAATCCAATAGAATGGACTAAGAGGAATCTGTTACCATCCCTACTTGAAAAACAATTCAGCCCTTCCTAGTCAGGCTTTCAGGCTCTTCCCCTGCTCCAGCAGTAACCCTTCTGTTCCTACGCAGTCCACTGCCAGATTCTAAGTAAAAACTGCTGTGAATGTTTACAGAAGCACCTCTCCTCCTCTGAAGGGGCAAGAAAGCCTTTGCCTCTAGTTCAACAGCCACTCAGCACATCTTCAACCCACTCAGGAGACTGATGTCTTTAGCTTCATGTCTTCACCTGCAGCTGATCTGCAGAGGACAGAAAGCTCCACTGCCTCCAACTGAACCTCCTCAGTGCAGAAATCAGAGTCAGGTATTCCAGAAACGAAGAGGTGTACTGGCTGGGGGGTCACATTGTCTGAACCTACCATGCTGTCTACACTCTGCCACAAGGGCTGAGAGTTAATAAAGCATCTCTCTCCCCTGTTTCCTTCTGGGTAGGGTTGTTGTTTTGCTTTTTGATATGAGATTACAAACCACATTTTTATTAGGTGATCTCAGCACTGTAAAACATCTCTTCAGCACCCCCCTGAAGTGGTTCCTAGGACAACATTAAACCAGTGAATTGTAGCGACTGACACAAGGGCAGAGCTGGAGCTGTAGTCATTTGTAGGTGATGTACATCACATGGATCACTTATTCCTTGACAGTAGCTCTTGAAGTCATCAGACTTTCAATCATCTGACAGTGTGTATGCTCTGAGCAAAGCTACTCAGAAACTTCCTGCTAATTTGCATAAATTAATGCATGCACATTCTCTAAATGGTAACTCATTAGGTAAATGCTTTGATAGTCCAAAGACTAACAATTATTTGTTTAAATTACATACTTTCCCAAAGTCTCTTTGGGAACAAACGAACGCTGCAGAGGGCACCTTATCTATCAGCTGGTTGTGCCTGCACATAAATCTTCCACCAGTACAAAATTAGCAGAACTTCCCTCTAAAAAGAGCTAAAAATACGTGGAACAAAGAAAGAGACAAACCCTGAAAGTAATTTTACTTGTTCCCATTCCCTAATTTCACTACTATTCCAAAGGAATAACTGTGAATGGCCTAGATTTCCAAAAATGCCCCAAGGGGGTTTTTGATGCCTGAGATCTGATTTTTGAAACACAAAGCATCATTTCAGCTAAACACAAAGCATCAGTTCAGCTGAGCTAGGCAACAAAAAGCCAGGGCACATGGAATCAGAAGCCAGGACAATTATTTTTGAGCCTCCTCATACCAGCTAGCCATCCTGCAAAAACCTAAACAGGAAATGGAGCTGACAAACACCACAGGGGAACTCACTTTCTGTTCACAATCGCCCAGTCTTCCGTGTAACTTCTCACACAGTCCCTCACGTGAGGGTCCATCTCACTGTTGAAAGAATAAAGACAAACACCTTGAAAATCACAGGCATGATGATGACTTCTTAACTGTACACACTTCCACTCAGCTTTGCATTTACTCTTTCAGGCATTTCCAGGCAAAAATTCCAGGCTTCACAGAATCATAGAATGGCATGTTTAATAGCAAATAACCTGGTAATATTTGTACATAAAACATCTCTCGTTGGTTTTGTGACTGGCTGATGCTTGTTGGGGGTAGGTTCCCTCTTTGGCTAGGTACAGGTACAAGTATTTCCTTTCTTTAGAGCCTTTGCCCATTGCAGGCAGTGGGATATTGCATGAATCTCATAGAATCACTGAATGGTCTGGGTTGGAAGGGACCCCAAGGATCACAGAGCTACAACCCCCCTGCCACAGGCAGGGCCACCAACCTCAGGCCTGGAGCTACACAAGGTTGCCCAGGGCCCCATCCAACCTGGCCTTGAACACCTCCAGGGATGGGGCACCCACTCCCTCTCTGGGCAGCCTGTTCCAGCACCTCACCACTCTCTCTGTAAAAAACTTCCTCCTAATATTTAATTTAAACCTTCCCTCCTTTAGCTTTAATCCATTCCCCCTTGTCCTGCCAGTCTCTGCCCTTTAACAAGCTGATTCCCCTACTGTACTTCTGCTCCCTTCAGGCACTGGCAGGCTGCAATGAGGTCCCCCCACAGCCTTCTCTTCTCCAGGCTGAACCAGCCCAGCTCCCTCAGCCTCTCCTTGTAGGGGAGCTGCTCCAGCCCTCTGAGCATCTCCGTGGCTCCACTGACCCCTCTCCAACATCCCCACATCTTTCTTGTATTGGGGACCCCAGCTCTGGACACAGGATCCAGCTGGGGCCTCCTGAGGGCAGAACAGAGAAGGACAATCCCCTCCCTGTCCCTGCTGCCACCCCTCTGCTGATGGAGCCCAGGATACCATCAGAAGAGGGGTTATCCTTGCAGATAACTCAACAATTCATTCCCTTGAGCGAGGTGCCACCCCATCACCTCCTACCTCTCCTCAGGCACAGCCGACACGAGCGTCCGACATTCCCGTGGGGTGTACACAACCTCGATGTCATCGGGAGGAAACTCCAGCAAATCTCTCAGGGGTCCAGACTCCAAGGAAATCGGGTGTGTAATCAGGTAGTCCTCCAACTCAACTGGTTCCACCGCTTCTGTCAGAGGTACCTGGGAAAAGGGAAGCAATGGAATGGTCTTAAAAAACAAGAAGAAAAAATATGGATTCTACTCAGGGTTTTTAACCAGCTCTTCTGCCTTGTTGAGGAAACTTGGTCTAACACCAGGTGAAGATTACCCCAAGTGGTGTTAACCTTGGCTAAAACACATCACAAAGCTATTTTTCAGCTCTTGATGTTTACCTGATATCCCTCTGGATATTTCCATGGCTATTTAGATGACACATACCACCACCACTGAAATAAATACAAATTTATAAAGAAGGGTTTTCATTGGTTTTTAAAGAAATTCAACCCTTTGCACCAAATGGAAATTGTGCACTTTATTTCCCATGCACATGACTTAGGATGTGTTGTTACCATGCTCTGATCACAAAGGGAACCTTCACCCTGATTCAAGATGTGAAAATCCCTTCATCCGCAGGCACAGCCCCCAGACAGGAATCCAGAGCAGGGGCTGACTTACCAGGAACTCAGGAAGCCACAGAACCAAAGATTAACATTATTCTGAATTAAACCCCTTCTCTGGGGAACACAAAACACGATGTTCTTAACCCCCTCTTCTTGCTGAGGCCCTGGCACAGGCTGCCCAGGTAAGTGGTGGCTGCCCCATCCCTGGAGGTGTTCAAGGCCAGGCTGGATGGGGCCTTGAGCAGCCTAGTCTGGTGAGAGGTGTCCTGGCCCATGGCAGGGGGTTGGAACCAGATGACTGGGGACAAACCCTGCTATCCATACAACTTAGGAGATGATGTACTTGAAAGCAGCCCTGAGGAAAAGGACTTGGGAGTACTTGTGGATGAGAAGCTGGACATGAGCCACCAATGTGCATCTGCAACCCAGAAGGCCAACCCCTCCTGGGCTGCACCAAAAGAAGTGTGGCCAGCCGACCAAGAGAGGGGATTCTTCCCCTCTGCTCTGCTGAGACCTCATCTGGAGTACTGTGTCCAGCTCTGGAACCCTCAGCACAAGAAGTACATGGACCTGCTTGAGCTCATCCAGAGGAGGTCACAAAAATGATCCAAGGGCTGGAGCACCTCTCCTGTGAAGCCAGGCTGGGAGAGTTGGGCTTGTTCAGCTTGGAGAAGAGAAGGCTCTGGGGGGGCCTTATAGCGGCCTTCCAGTCCCTGAAAGGTGCCTGTAGGAAAGCTGGGGAAGAACTGTTCCTGAAGGCATGGAGCAATAGGATGAGGAGTGATGGTTTTAAACTCGAAAAGGGGAGACTTAGGTGGGATATTAGGAAAAAGTTCTTCCCTCTGAGGGTGGGGGATGACTAGCACAGGTTGCCCAGAGAGGTGGTGGAGACCATATCCCTGGAGACATTCAAGGTCAGGCTTGAGGGGGCTCTGAGTGACCTGCTCTAGTGAAGATGTCTCTGTTCACTGCAGGGGGGCGTGGACTGGATGACCTCTAAAGGTCCCTTCCAAACTAATGCATTCTAGGATTCTCCCTGACATTAGGATCTGTAGTGCCACCATGACTCTGCTCACAGGAGGGAGGGACACTGCTCTAAATTAAAAGGACACTTCAAAAGCATCTTTACTGGGCACAAAGTTTGCACCCAGGGCACAAGGAGTGACTGAACAAACACACATGCAGGAGAACAGCCGATTTCACGGGCGGTACCGATCTCACCCCACTGGAAAACGTGAGCTTGTTTTGGAGATGCAGGGGGGGAAAAATCTGCATTAATTAGACACACACTTGCATTGCATAACTGTGTATTTTTACATATGTATATTACATAAATACATAGATATAGCCTGATATGAGCTCATTATGCTAGGAGGCTATACATAAACACAGACGTTATGAAAACGAAAGGCTAAAAACAAGCTTTGAGGAACCTGTCTCTACAGCAACTGACAGATCTCCTAGAATCCCCTGGCTCATCCCAGTGCAGCCAAGTGGTTTAAGTTACAGAAACACAGCAAAAAATCAGCAATTTTTCTCTACCACTTCCTCTTTCCTGTCATCCAGCTGATTTCTGCAGGACAGGGAACATTCCTGCAGCTTGTCTTCTGCTGGCAATGGCTTTAAAAAGAACACTGACTATTTCGGTTTTAAATGTGCTTCTAAAAAAATTTGCTATACCAATCCCAAATTCCAGTTTTAAAAGTTGCCTTGCTGAAAAGTTCTGGGATGAATTGACTTTTTATTCAAAGAAAAAAACAAAACAAAACAACTTGGCTAACACAGAGGGTATTGAAAGAATCCTTTCCTACCCTAGCCAACTTCAATGAATACCACAGTTTTCTTAAAGTACAGCAGGCAAATCCTTCAGCAGAAGAACAGTGTGAGTTAAGTGATGTCAGGTGAGTTTATGCCAGTTTATCTGGTCCACCAATGAAAGATGATGTGGAGAAGCTCAGTATTTAAAGCTGCAATTTAGGTAAGAGAAATGTGTACAGAATTTGTGTCATTTGTGTAAAGAAATGCACCATCATCTATTAAACTCCCACTATGCATCCTTTTTCCCCTTTCTAATCCTGAGCTCAATGTATGTGTGGAGAGAACTTTCAAAAATCCAAACCTGCTATTTTTAAGTGTTTCCATCACTCACAATGAGGAGAACATGTCATTGCCCTTACCCACACCACAGTTAACATGCCATCACCTCACCCTACCTGTGTCTTACCTACAGCTCTGTTTGTCACTCACTAACTGACAAGACATACAGCAGTGAGCTGTGATGGTTTGTTATTGAGGAATCCCTACAAGCACCCATGTTCTCCCAGAAGAGCTGCTCCATAAATACTACTGCTACTTTGGGCACAAAACCCAATAAAGCTCAAAACCAACTAAGAACCCAGAAATGGAAACTCCTTGCAAATGAAGACAGAAACAACAGAATTGCTGGGCAAAAGCCAGAGAGGTGTTGGGAACCAGAGGTACCTCTCTGGTCCTCTCCTGGCCAGCCCCCATCTGCGCAGCAATGCTGGGTTGGGCACCAAAAGCAGCGTTGCTGGAAGGCCAGAGGGTTAAGGTAGCCTCAGATTGTCACTTAAAGCTGCTTAACTGACCCTACTTTTAAGCCCTAGTATTTTAAGTCTTACTTTTACACCTCCTGATGACCCTCCTTCCACACTAGCAGCTCCAAAGTGGAGGCAAGTTCCAGCACACTGGCTCATCAGAACTGGGCTGCCCACACCAGGGTTGTGTGTCAGTCTGCCTGAACTCATTTACCTGAGAATCTCTCAGGCTAACGAAGAGGAACCTTGTCCTCATTCCCTCCCATCTTTTTAACTCCTTCACCCTGACAAACATCAGAACATCACTCTGTAGCAATGCAAATCTGAGTGGGACACACGGGACCAAGCAGAGACACACCATGTTTCCCCATTCCTCTCATTTTACACCTTAAATTTCCCTTGTCTGAAAGAGCACTGTAACATATCAGGCAAAAGATGAAGGAATTCTGTCCAGTTCTGGGCTCCTCACTGTAAGAAGGACATTGAGGTCCTGGAGTGAGTCCAGAGAAGGGCAACCAGGCTGGGGAAGGGGCTGGAGGACAAATCCTCTGAGGAGCAGCTGAGGGAGCTGGGGGTGTTCAGCCTGGAGAAGAGGAGGCTGAGGGGAGACCTCCTCACTGCCTACAGTTACCTGCCAGGAGGGTGCAGAGAGGTGGGTGATGGTCTCTTCAGCCAGGGGACAGGAGATGGAACAAGGGGCAATGGGCTCAAGCTGCCCCAGGGCAGGGGCAGCTCAGATGGGAAGGGAAAAGTTCTTCCCTGGCAGAGTTGTGGGGCTGTGGCACAGGCTGCCCAGGGAGGGGGCTGAGTCCCCAACCCTGGATGTGTTTAACAGATGGGTACATGAGGTGCTCAGGGATCTGGGTCAGCATAGGACAGGAACAGTTGGACTTGATGGTCTTAAAGGTCTTTTCCAGCCTGGTGGTTCTGTGATTCCAGCCTGAATCCCATCACACTGACACGGCTGCCCAGCACCAGTGCCTGGTCTGCACCACGAGGCTTTCCCAGCCCTTTGTACATCTCAGGATTAGGCTCAAGGTGGCTCTTCACAATTTTCCAGTTTGTCTCTTCAGATAACTATTGTACCATGAAGATGTAAACAAACATAAAAGTCAAACCCAGAAGCCTGTATTAGACTCACCATCTGTGCAGCCAGAAATACTGTCTAGCACCTGAGTAAACAGGCCAAACATAAATTCATGGTTATGAAGAGGAACTACCTCGTGTCAGACTATTGGCAGATAAAAGGCAAGCACATTATTTTAAGCTTCAGATATTTGTGGGGGAAGAAGTGATGAAAGAGGAGGAGGAAATAAGGATGAACAAACACACCAAAAGGAAAATGAACCCACACGGTGTCCCAGGGACTGAACTGAAGCATGGCAGCTCCTTCTCACCGCTCTTGCTGCTGTTGCTTCAACCCTTCTTCCATCCTGCATCCCTCTGAAGGTGTGGATGAGACCAAGAGCAGGCACAACATACAACAGGCTATTCCTGGGTTATCTGCAACTGGCCAAAGCTGCCTGGCATCGTCAGATGAATCCATCAGATCAACTGTGCATACTGAAGGAGCTGGGAGAGCTCAGATAAAGACCAGGCTGTCCAACCTCACCTCCCCAACATCACCACTGACTGAGGAGCAGAAGCTGCTCTACCATCCTGCCTCCAAGTCTCCAGGCCCGTTGTGGCACCAGGGAAATGAACCAGGCACCCAATGACCAACTCCCAGGTCCTATTAGGATTCTGACACTCACTGAGTTTAGGGAAGTTTCACCCTTGTCCTTGTGCAGCACTCTGACACACAGCTGATCTCCAGACTATCACAGGAATAGCAAGTCCCACTCTCCGCTGCTTATTAAAAGGTTTTGAGATCTGCAGCAGCAGGCATGGGAAGAGAGCTGAAAAAAAGCTGTCCTCTCCCACATCCCTGCCTGCCAGTAGGCTGCAGGCAGAGCTGCATCTTGCTAACAACATGCAGCCTTCACCCTGCTTCCAGGAAAGGATGGTTTTGATTCCTCCTGAGCAGAAGCAACAGTGGGTACCTCCTCAGTGCAAGTCAGCTGGCTTTTCTCCATCAGACATCCAAAGGCAGAAGGACAATTCCAGACAAGCATTTGCAAATGTGAGATCCACCTACCAGCTGGGGAATAAACCCAACTGGGGAATCCTGGAGCAATACTGTAAGAAATCCTTGACAGGGTGCCCATTGATTCCAAGAAGAGTTGTGAAGGGCCTCTGGAAACCACAGCTATGGAGCTCAGACCACCTTCCCAGACAGGACTAAGGATTAGCCTTAAATTAATGGCAAATACAGGCTAAGAGCAGGGAAGATGGCTCTCAGAATAACCATCGCTGCTCTTTTCAAAAACCTGCCTTGATTTTGTGTGACCTGTAATGACAGAGCAAATTTCAGATGATCTTTCAAATAACTCCTGTGCAGAGTTTTCCCTCAGTCCTTATGCCCCAGGTCAGACACTGCCACCTCACTTGGGGCAAGCGCTGTGCTGGAGCTGGTAAAACAAATTGGAGGACTACATGGGGAGAAGAAAAGGGCCACCAGGTATGAGTAAGAGGGGCATAACCTGCTCCCTGGCGACATAAACACCACACACTATGTACTGATACACTCCAAGTACCAAAGAAATCAAAAGGGACTCTCTCTTTCAGACTTGCACAGCACAATTACCCCAAAACAAATGCATGGCTTGCAAATACTCATTCTGTGTGCGTGCACATATATACACCCGTCCTTAACCTGACCACAGACAGGCCCTGCCAGCTTAATTAAGACACCAGATCAATTGATTTGCTTATATGAACTATTTAACACACGCATTCCATAGGCACTCCTGCATTGTTGCAGCAATGGCTTCTCAACAGCTGCGCTCCAAAACCCTATTTCAAAGGTTTACAACTCTCCTGCAGCAGGGACAGTCAAGCTTGCTTCTTTAGGGCTGTGTTATTCTTCACTGTTATATCCCCTTAAAAGCTTGAAAATAAAATTGTGTTTCCTATCGACTTTGTCCTTTTCTAGACAGCAAACATTGTATTTTGCTGGAGTTTTAGTGCACCACTAGCCAAAACATGTCTCTCTCCTATTTATTTCCTTCTTTTGAGCTCCTACATGTATCACAGTGGGAAAACTACACCTTGGACACCACGCTGGAAAGCTCATGGCTTATTCCACCCCACCAAGGAGACAAACACGAAAATCCCAAGGGCTGATTTGTAGTGGAGCTGCTCTGTTGTGCCATGCCCAGGAACAGGTGACTGCCACAAGGTCCCTCATGCTCAGAGCAAACCCAAGCAGGACTCCCCAGGTGTCCCAGGGTGATGAGGACATGTGTAATGCAATGTATGTGAAGGAAAACGTCTACCCATGGGGTAGAATCACTGATAAAACGAATTACATGGAGAGCACAATGAATATCCCAGCACTACTTCTTCCAGTACTTCATCACCAAAGCATGAGTGAGATTCATGGTGAGGTGGAAGAATTCCTAAAAGCACCTTCCATGCCAGTATATGGTACATTGATGGGAGAGGAAACCTTTGACTAAAGGTGCAAAGCTTCTCAATGTTGGTCATCCTTTAAGAGAATTCCCAGTGACAACATCTCTTCAACTCCACAAAATACAACTTTCCCATAAATACACCGAGCAAAAGTTTCTCAGAGTCATCAGCCATGACCGATTCCACACAAGGTAACCAGCAGCAAGGGCAAGCCAACTCTGGCCTCAGTAGTAGGGGTGACAGGGAAGGCTAGGTAGGGGTTTGTTCTTAGGCTGCAGACCTGATTTAAATGTTTGCGTTATTAACAGGTGCTGCAACAGTCACAGCCTTGGGCTTGTTATTCCAGTACTAGAGAGAAATAACTATCTCATCCCCACAGGCAGACAGCTCTGCAGAGCAGCAGCACTGCCCGTGTACCAGGGAGGGAAGGGGACAGCAGCCATGCTCCCAGGGAGCTCAGCAAGCAGAAGCGTAGGGCAAGGGGATTCAAAAGGCAACAGGGATACTTGCCAGGGATAAGCTTTTCCATCACGCTCTGGAAATGACTGAGGGATGAGCATCTAATTAGCATGCTGTTTAATTAGCCATCATTACAAGCCCTTGCCTTGCTCCTCCAGTTTGCTGCCTTACTGAACCAGTCACTCCTATGCCAGGGCCTGAAGGGCTGCTCGCCCGGGCACCGCGGCAGCTCCGTACGAGATGGGAACAGCAACTAGGGCAGAAAAAGGGACACTTCTTACCCGCGTCTCACCGGTGCCAACTGAAGCACGTAAGCCCTGTGACATCCACAGACATTCAGGATTTTGCCTGAAGGACTTTAACCCATCTTTTCCCATCTTATTTTTATTAGAAATAGTGTGGCCAGTAGGTCTGGGGAGGGGATTGTGCCCCTGCACTCAGCATTGGTGAGGGCACACCTCAAGTGCTGGGTCCAGTGCTGGGCTCCTCACCATCACAATATTGAGGTCCTGGAGCGAGTCCAGAGAAGGGCAACCAGGCTGGGAAAGGGGCTGGAGGGCAAACCCTCTGAGGAGCAGCTGAGGGAGCTGGGGGTGTTCAGCCTGGAGAAGAGGAGGCTGAGGGGAGACCTTATCACTGCCTACAGTTACCTGCCAGGAGGGTGCAGAGAGGTGGGCGATGGTCTCTTCAGCCAGGGGACAGGAGACGGGACAAGGGGCAATGGGCTCAAGCTGCCCCAGGGCAGGGGCAGCTCAGCTGGGAGGGCAAAGTTCTTCCCTGGCAGAGTTGTGGGGCTGTGGCACAGGCTGCCCAGGGAGGGGGCTGAGTCCCCAGCCCTGGGGGTGTTTAACAGAGGGGAGATGAGGTGGTCAGGGATCTGGTTTAGCACAGGACAGCAATGGTTGGACTCAGTGATCTTAAAGGTCTCTTCCAACCTTGTGATTCTGTGATCCACAGAGGGGATGTTTCTTGATCCCATCCCAGACCCCCGCTGCCTAACTCAGATGCTCTGTACTGAGCATCACAACCCATCAGGCAGGACATGCTCTAAGCCACACACTCAGATCCCAGCAATGATTCTGCACTCTTCCAGCTAGCACATGTCAGCGCAGGCCTGAAAGGCACCCTGTCCCTCCATTTCCTCTCCCTGCCTCACCTCTACCTCCCAAGATGCTCACTCTCATGGGGAGCCACAACAGCATTTAAGTGGTCATTGGGGCCCCCAATACAAGAAGGATGTAGAACTGTTGGAGAGGGTTCAGAGGAGCCACAAGGATGATTAGAGGGCTGGAACACCTGCCCTACAAGGAGAGGCTGAGGGAGCTGGGCTGGGTCAGCCTGGAGAAGAGAAGGCTGTGGGGGGACCTCATTGCAGCCTGCCAGTCTCTGAAGGGAGCAGAGGAACAGGAGGGGAATCAACTTTTTAAAAGGACAGACAATGGCAGGACAAGGGGGACGGAGTGAAGCTGAAGGAGGGAAGGGTTAGATTGGATATTAGGGGGAAGTTTTTTACAGAGAGAGTGGTGAGGGGCTGGAACAGGCTGCCCAGAGAGGGGGTGGGTGCCCCATCCCTGGGGGTGTTCAAGGCCAGGTTGGATGGGGCCCTGGGCAACCTTGTGTAGCTCCAGGCCTGAGGTTGGTGTCCCTGCCTGTGGCAGGGGGGTTGGAGCTTTATGATCCTCGGGGTCCCTTCCAACCCCGGCCATTCTATGATTCTATGATTCTATGATTCTATGTGGTGGCTTGGCAGGATGCACCTGGCAGAACAAGGATTTGAACCCAAGCTGCTCCCAGGGCAACCCAACACCAACTCTCCCTTTATCTAAAATGAGATGTGTAATTCCCAAGGGCAGAGACCCAGCCTCTGCCAGGATCACAGCACAATTTGGGGCCCTGTAAAAATGACAATGGCAAAGGCTGGAAGGTTATAGCTCCTGCCTCCTGTGTGGGAGTAAAATTCCACACAAGGATGCGATAAGGGACATAGAAAAATTAATCTTGTGGAGCTCCTCATGACAGGGAGGATCCTGACTACTATTTTTACTTGGCAGCTAGGCACTTCTTCAAAATCAGGGTGATAATTCGTGCCAATTTCGGAAGTAGGGCAAAGTTCCATCTTAACTTCAGTACCTCCTTAAATATTAAAACAATTTATAATGTGCAAAAAAACTGTAACAGATTGTGCTGAAGCTTCAAAATCTAAATTAATACCAACTTCCCACCCACTGCCTCCCTGGGCAAAACTCTTGGAAGGACAGAAGCAGCAGATTAACATTTCAAAGCTGAGCCCCAGCCTTCTCCTAGCTATCACTAGGTCTCCAGGGCAAACAGTCACTTCCCTTGTTGAGCACTCAGGAATGCAGACGGCCTGTTCTTGCTGTGGCAAAATCCCCTGTCACCCTTAAAGGGATACTGGTATCTCTGGGAACTGCAGGAGGAGTCGAATCTGACAGGACCCATAAATCTGGGCATGCAGGGAGAATAACACGCTCACAACAACAACAAAAAAGACATTTTGCAGGGAAGCTAACGGTTTAAAGAAACGTTTTTTGCTGTAAAGAGGCATCAGATTTGTTTTTAAGTGTTGATCTACAGGCCACTCTAGGAGGCTGTGAAACACGAGCGGTGCAATATTAACCACCAACAACGCGCCAGTAATTAGGGAACATGTTTTACTTGCATAAGTTTTCTTTTCCCTAAACACTGACTCCAAACCTGGTCATCACCCCATCTGAATTCCAAGAATCACATATTCATCTACTGCCAGGACTGCATTCCAGAAAACCCATACCCCTCACTTCCTAAGCCTGATGACCAGCCAGCGCTGAGATCTCCTGTGTTTCATTCTCCTCCTGCATTTATAATAGGTGGAAATATTCAAATGAAGCAAGGAGATTCCTAGGCTATCTCTGCTTTTCATCAGCTGCAGACAGCTACCAACCCTCAACAGGGATGCCACCACCTCCCCAGCCCTACGGGGCAGTCAGTATCCCCACAGACAGGCACAGTGCCTCTGGAATGCAGCCCCATATCTGCTGCTTCGCGCTGGCTCTTGCTGCTCCTCTCACTCGCTGCTCTGAAAGGCTGTAATTACTACAGTACACAGCTGATAGAATTCCTTCACTTCAAACTGAAATGTGCCTCAAAAATGCCTGTAAGCCCTCTGTGTTAAGACAAAAGTTGTTTTAGAACAGTAGGGAGCCTCCACTCTGAAGATCTGGGAATATTTAGTACTGGGTTCTGGACTCTATTTACAGACAAGTCCTGATGTGAGTCGAACTCAGCTCCTGCAGCTCCCAAGGCCAATGGGATCCTGGGCTCCATCAGCAGAGGGGTGGCTGCAGGGCCAGGGAGGGGATTGTCCCTCTCTGCTCTGCCCTGGGGAGGCCCCAGCTGGATCCTGTGTCCAGAGCTGGGGCCCAGGACAAGAAAGATGTGGGGCTGTTGGAGAGGGGTCAGAGGAGCCAGGGAGATGCTCAGAGGGCTGGAGCAGCTCCCCTCTGGAGAGAGGCTGAGGGAGCTGGGCTGGTTCAGCCTGGAGAAGAGAAGGCTGTGGGGGGACCTCATTGCAGCCTGCCAGTCCCGGAAGGGAGCAGAGGAACAGGAGGGGAATCAGCTTGTTCAAGGGCAGAGACTGGCAGGACAAGGGGGATGGAGTGAAGCTGAAGGAGGGAAGGGTTGATGAGATATTGGGGGAAGTTCTTCACAGAGGGAGTGGTGAGGGTCTGGAACAGGCTGCCCAGAGAGGTGGCGGGTGCCCCATCCCTGGGGGTGTTCAAGGCCAGGTTGGATGGGGCCCTGGGCAACCTTGTGTAGCTCCAGGCCTGAGGTTGGTGTCCCTGCCTGTGGCAGGGGGGTTGGAGCTCTGTGATCCTTGGGGTCCCTTCCAACCCAGGCCATTCAGTGATTCTATGAGATTCATGCAATATCCCACTGCCTGCAATGGGCAAAGGCTCTAAGGAAAGGAAATATTTGTACCTGTACCTAGCCAAAGAGGGAACCTACCCCCAACAAGCATCAGCCAGTCACAAAACCAACGAGAGATGTTTTATGTACAAATATTACCAGGTTATTTGCTATTATAACTGGCTGTTAATGTGAGAAGCCATTTGGGCATAGAAATATTAATATTAAACAGAGATTAATTAGTTATCTGGCAATACTAAAGCAATTCCTTACCAAACCCAGAAAGACACGAGTTATGCCTCCAAGGATGGGTAAAAAGAAAGACAGTATCTTCTTTGATGACTAAGAATCATGTAATTTCATCCAGAGAGTATTTGAAGAACACAAAGCCTTTGATACAGAAAACACAAGTGCCGAGCCTGATGTGAAAGAGCTACCCTCTGATAAACTGCACCAAAACGGAGAGCCCAGAGACTGAGACAACAAAAACATCAAAGCTCCATTATTAAAGAAATGAAAAAGCCAAACAGCCTGACCAGAGACTGCAGAAAAATCACAGACTCCCCATTTTTGGCAGAAACACTGCATCAGATGAGCGGAGATGGATCCCTCCAGACCCTCAGGGTTCACACAGGCAAACTGTGGTGGCTCTGAACTGCTGTAACCACAAATGTCCATGCTCTTCTGAGGGGAAAATACTTGGCACGGTCATGTCTCAGTTATCAGTGGACAATTTATCTGGTCCATGGATTAACCAGAGGCACATGAAGACACCAGAGTTGCCATCGTATAGAGTTGCCTAGGCAATTTACCTCAGGAGTAGAGCAAGAGGACAGCTGCAGCTCTGGGGACCACAGAGGACCACCAATCTCCTTGCCCACTCTGCAGAGCCCCCCGAGCAGCAGTGACAGCGCTGGCCAGGCTGGTGACGACCACTGAGGAGAAAGCAGCTCTAAGTTAGCACTGTGAAGCAGCAATCACTGCTGCTGGCTGGGAGCATGGCAGCATTACTGTGAAGGACTCTGCAAGCAGACCAAGAGGACTTGGGCTGACCACGTTCCCAAGGCAATTGTAAACCACTGCTGAGGTTTTTTCGGAGGTCAGGGCTTCAGCAGCATTTTCACTAATCATCAGTTTCTTTATGCATTTCATTCCTGAAGAGGAAGTGTCATGATTAATGTGAATAAACAAAGCAGAGGATTTAAGGGCATTTTTAGATTCTGAGTATTTAACAGGCCTGTGATGAATGCTTCGTTTACATAACAAAATTTATTTGGTATAATAACACTTAGTTAAGATTGGTTATCTTACTGGTATAAAGGCTGAACGAGTTGGGGCTGTTCAGCCTGGAGAGAAGCAGCCTGAGAGGTGATCTGATCAGTGGTTATCAATAGCTGAAGGGTGGGACACAGGGGGACATGGGCAGCCTCTTCTCAGTGTCTGTGGGGACAGGACAAGGGGTCATGGCCTCAAGTTGGAGCACAGGGAGTTCCCCCTCAATGAGGGGAAGAACTTCTTCCCAGTGAGGGTGAGGGAGCCCTGGGACAGGCTGCCCAGGGGGTGTGGAGTCTCCTTCTCTGGAGAGATTCCAGCCCTGTCTGGACACCGACCTGTGTGCCCTGTCCTAGGGACCCTGCTTTGGCAGGGGGTTGCACTTCATGGGCTCTGGGGGGCCCCTCCAACCCCTATGATTCTGTGATCTCTGCTGACACATAAACTGCTTAAGTTACTGCAGATGAATGGACTCAACCTGTCAGTAGACACCAGAGTCACTCAACATATGAAACACTCCTGACCTCTGCAATGGGACTCACTATGGAGTTCAGAACCCACATGGAGCAGTTCTACTTCCTGAAAGAAAGCGCCTGCACCAGAGCAGTTAACTGTGAGTAAGCCCTGATGGGAGGAGGCAGGGAAGAGGATGTGGATGCCTCTCCCATCCTCCCCTGTCTGACAGGGATACACCATTCAGCCAGGCAGGGCAAAACCTCCAGGAAATACATCTAATGGGAGTCACTAAGCATTAAGGCTTGGCTCATTTTCCTTCTCATTTTAGTGATTTTGGTGATAAAATTACTTGGCTCTGAACACTTAAAAACACCCTTTTCTATGCTGCATAGGATACTGTCATGTTTTCCATTCATTTGCACAAATTATCCTTTCTTCTCCTTTTAAATGATGCTAAACTAAACAATGAATATATACAAAGGAACCTATATTCTCTTGTTGAATAATTAGATGCTATATTTGAATACACAACCAAAGTCTGGCATCCAATAAATCCAAGACAAAGCTTCAATTAGCCCACATAATGCCCATATACCCAGCAGTGCTTTACACCGACAGGGAAATGTCAGCACCTCTATTTTACAGGGAGAAAATGGAGCACTGAGAGCAGATGTGGTCAGATCACATCATGTCCAAGGATTCAGATCCCTTTATTCCCAGGCTAATTAGCATCCCTTGTAACAGTGTTCCTCCTCACTAACATTCAACTATGCCCATAACATACAGCACCAGACAGGAAATATTACCCTGAATCCTTTGGAAGCAGCTGTGATTCTTCTGCGAAACAACTGAGTTCACATTCACTCTGCTTATCATATCATAGAATCACAGACTGGCCTGGGTTGGAAGGGACCCCAAGGATCACAGAGCTCCAACCCCCTGCCACAGGCAGGGACACCAACCTCAGGCCTGGAGCTACACAAGGTTACCCAGGGCCCCATCCAACCTGGCCTTGAACACCCCTAGGGATGGGGCACCCACCCCCTCTCTGGGCAGCCCCTTCCAGCCCCTCACCGCTCTCTCTGGAAAAAACTTCCCCCTAATATCTATCTTCCTTATCTGCAAGCTCTGGGAAACACTGCTTTTCTAATTAAAATATATGTCTAAAGATGAAAAAATATTAATAATAAATTAAGAGAAATTTCTTTTCTTATGAGAAAAAAATACCAAGTTTTGGACAACAACCAAAGCCATTTCAATGACACATTTTGGCACTCAAAAGTAAAGTATTCACAAATCCAAGATTTCATTAGTCTTTACCTAATTTGGAAAATACAAATATCATTAAGCAACAATAGTTGCTGAATCATAGAATCACTGAATGGTCTGGGTTGGAAGGGATCCCAAGGATCACAGAGTTCCAACCCCCTGCCACAGGCAGGGACACCAACCTCAGGCCTGGAGCTACACAAGGTTGCCCAGGGTCCCATCCAACCTGGCCTTCAACACCCCCAGACACGGGGCACCCACCCCCTCTCTGGGCAGCCCCTTCCAGCCTCTCACCACTCTCTCTGTAAAAAACTTCTCCCTAATATCTAATCCAAACCTTCCCTCCTTCAGCTTCACTCCATCCCCCTTGTCCTGACAGTATCTACCCTTTTTAAAAGTTGATTCCCTTCCTGTTTCTCTGCTCCCTCCAGGTACTGGAAGGCTGAATGTAGAACAAGACACAAGAACAGCTGGGCTACAACTGGAGAGAGGTCCAGATACCTGGTGATTGTTTTTTGTCCTTTAATAGCATCACCTCCCTCATAAAAGGGACAGTGCACACAGAGAAAACGAGCCCATTCACAGATACAAACCCAAAACTCTGCTCTTCCTACACCAAAGCAGCCATAAAACAGCAAAACAAGGGAGGAACACCAAGATTCAGAGAAAGTTTTGGGTCACTTCAACAGTAAATCAATGCTCCTGTCTGACAATCCAGCTTCATCCACGTGAAACCAGTGCAGAGATCTGGAGAGGAACTGGGCCACTGCCACACTGCAGTGTGTGGCAACGAGCAGAAATAATCAGTGAACAGATAGAACTCACAAGCACTGCAGCACAAGGAGCTGCTCAACAGAGAAAGTACAACTTGGAGAGAAAAGCAAGTGGTTAGTCACACAGGATTGTAACAGCCCATGGTAAAGAGTCTTGTTCATCAAAAAGCAAAGCAGACATCCCATCCTGCAAGATGCCAGGGAATTGTCTGAGAGGAGGTGCAAGCTCTCTGCTTTCAGTGTGTTCAACCAGTGAGCTCAGAGGTGGGAAGCCCAGTTCCCACCAGGGAATGCTGAACCTCTCCATGCACTGACACAGGGCGCAGCATGTGGCTTCCAGCCAGGAAGCAAACAGCAAGGTGCAAGTACACGCTCGATTTACCAGTGGGCTCAGAGAGACTTGCAAAAGTAACTTCAAAAAATAAAATCTCCTTTATCTAACTCAAAGGCCTTACCAGCTCCCACTTCCCAGTAACAACCTGGCAGTGCCTTCTGTTCCAGATTTCAAAAATAAAAGCTGGGTGCTGCATCCTGTGAGGAGTCCCAATTCAGCACGTATGGTTATACAAGCAAAGCCTCTGCAGGCTTTGGACCTGGATCTGTGGTTTGAGGGATGTGCAATTAAAATGCTGCTCGTGAAGTGGCAGAAGGGTGGAGGCTGGCAAGAACGAACTGCAAGCTCCTGTATTGTCATTTGAAAGCAGTGTCTTCTCTCCAGCTCTGCCAGATACTAAATTAGTAACAGTTTTGGCAGCATTTTGTCTGCTGCTCGTGAAGCAAAAGGGAAGGGACTTGCTAAAATTCAGCTAAGGAGGATTTTGCATTTACCCCAGCTTCAACCACCTGCAAGTCTGCTGAGTGTGAGAAGTCCCTGTACTGGCTTCAGTCACCAAGAAACAGAAAGCCCAAGTGTGCAGTGCTGAGGGCTCTTCCTTTACAAAAGCAGGCTCATCTCCATGAAAACACCATCACTGCACTGTATGTGTAAGACTCTGGGATAAATGACCATAAGTAGCTACTGTCAACAGAAAATCAGTGCTTACCTGGACCATAACTACCCATGCAAGTGCTCCTCACAATGAGCAAGATGTGCTGGGTAAGACAGACCACATCTGCACTCTCACCAGAAGCATTCCAGGTCTGTGCTGCACACTGTGCAACTCCCTGCCGCTGTGGAGCTATGCAGATGAAACCAAATCACTGAATTAAAGTATCACTATTAAAATATCCATTGATGTTACCACAGGTTTCCTACTGAAATCCACACTGCATGGCTTACTCTAGGCTTTCAAACCAGTATGGCTACACAAAACTGCCATACAGGCTCAGGGCCTTTGATTTCTTCTCTGACAAAGCCTAATGACACAGGAACTTCAGAACTTTTCCAGAGCAAAAAGCTATTTGGGCCCCACAGCAGTAATGCTTTCTCTCTGCATAATGTTTGTTAGCAAACCAGGACAGGCAGGCACAGCAGATCCTGATGGATGCCTAAGGGAGAGAAATTAACCCAAAACTCAGCACAAGCCAGCCTCTTGTCACATTATGCAGCCTTAGGATACAGACTCACGACTTAACTAAACATACTTTTCCTACAGACTATCTCCTACAAACTATCACTCCATGTTAATTATGCTTCTCAAGAGCATCTCTGCTCAGCACAGAATTTAACATGACAAACTGGGAGCTTATCACATCAACCATCACGCAATGAGGTTTGATAGGAAAGGCTCAGAGCCTGCTCTCCCAGCTAGCATGACCTTTTCCAGGATTCTCAGAGATTCTTGCATATATTGATTTGAAAACACAAAACAGCAGCAGGATAATGAGACAGCAGAACTGATCACAGGGCTGGTGATACTGTGACCAGCAAATGTGGTCCAGCATTAAGAATTACATGTGAGGATTAACAGGACCACAGCTTTGTGCACTGCACACTTGGATGATGGTGGAATGGAAAAAACTTAGAAATAGGAAGAATCATAGAATCACAGAATACTTTGGGTTAGAAAGGACCTCAAAGATCATCTAGTTCCAACCTCCTGGCATAGGCAGGGACACCCTCAATAGACCAGGTTTCCCAAAGCCCCATCCAACCTGGCCTTAAAACATCTCCAGGGATGGGGCAGCCACAAAAGGAAAAAGTGGAAGAGACAATTCAGAGTGAAAGGAAAAGACAGTTAGTAAAAATATGGCTGGCTGAGGGGCAGCTTGGAGAGGTACACAGAAGAGTTTATGAAAATAGTGGGAGTAGAAAGGCAACTCAGACTCATTCCAAAATGAAGCCACGTGCGAGACAAGTGAGGCACAGAAGCTTGTGGGATGGACATCCAAGGGGACCTTCAAAGGCAGGCATCTAGTCCTCAGCTATCCATTGCTGCAGGGAAGTGGATTCAGTGACCCCAAGCGCTCCATCCAGTGTACACAGCTAATAGCAGGGGTCCCTCCCCATTGCCTAATGCTGGATTATGCAAAAGACCACACAGAACTGCCAAGTCAGGGCTTTGCATTATCATTCCACACCCCTACAGAGATCCTGCGATAAAGCATTAGCCCTGGACACACCGCTCTCATTAACCCCTCCTCCTTCATGCTCACTCACCATTAAGGAGCTGACAAAGCCAGCATTCCAGTCTCCTTGTGCTCACGCAGCTGATGCGGAGGGAACTCCAGCCCTCTTCAATCCCCAGTGACTCTGGCACAGCCGGGTGCCCTTAAAGATGAATTTTCAGCCTGCAGTGAAGTCATTCTTCTAAGCTAAGGGTCAGCTTAGTCTTGGAGATCCCTCCTGAGATGATAGTAGCTCTGAGGACACATTTGTGCTCTGTATGAGAAAGCTTTAACGCCTTACACTGGGCTCAGAGCAGAACATGAACTCTGCAGGAGACTCTGCAGAGGAAACTCTACAGGACCCTACTCCAAAACAACAGAAGGACCCTCCTAAACCAGACTTGGACAGACTGTGGAGCCCAGGGCGCCTTTCCAGTACTGCCTGACCTCATCAACCCTCTCTGAAGAAAACAAGATGCTACAGTATCTGTTTTCTAAGATGACTGCTGCAAGAAACTGCTACGACCCAGAGCAACAACCCAAGCCAAAGGAACACTTCCAAAAACACAGTTCCCTCCTGAAGAAGTTTGCCGAGCTCCTGAAGTTTTACCACCACGCTGAATAAATTTGGAAGGTTCCTGGTAGGCAACACAAGAAAATCTGACTTCAGAAAGAGCAATTCTGAGGATTTAGCCTACATTGCAGCTGCTCGTAAAAGTGGACTGTAAACTTGTAAGTAAACAGACATTCCTGAGGAACAACCAAGTTCAGCTTCCACAACAACATTGAAAATCCCTCTGAAGAACAGATGAGCTTTGTAACTGCCACTGTGGTCACACTCTCAAGGGTGACAACAGACACAAGAACACAGTTACCTGAGGGCATGAGCTTGCACAGAGCTCTGCATGTGAAATTTAATGCTCAGTCCAGGCTCTCCTGGGCAAAACAACTCAGATCCAGTCACAGTAGCCCCGGTGTCCTACAAAGATACTGCAGAAACACCAAGCCTCAGCCACACCAACTGGTTTGCAGGATGGGGACCTCCAAAATTAGCAGGTTTTGCATGGAATTATTTTCCTGATTGTTAGCAGGGCCACTCGGGCCAACAAGCTGCCAACATGGGAACAAGCACTGCAATTTCTTTCCAAATGGTAATCAAAATCCCAGCACACACCTTCTCCACTCTTCCATGTCCCAAGCATTACTTACAGTTGTATGATGAGAGACACTGCCTCCAATATTGAGGTTTTTGAGAAGCTGGGGAGATCCTCCATACTGCCCTGAGATCTGCTTTCTGACTTCGGCAGCTACAGTTCTGGAACGAGACAGGGACAACGTTATCTCTGTGAAAGAGTTACAGTGAAGAGGACGTGTATCACACACACTTCACACTGCTGTTGGAATGAAATCAAACCCTTAGTGCACCAGTTGGGGTAAGAGTGTCACTGGCTGTTGAGAATGGACCTTGGATATGAAACCCCTGGAGAATCACCCCTCTCACAGGGCTGCACACACACATTCTTCACAGCAATTCCAGTATTTTCCTTTCCTGAACTGCTCTTCCATGCACACCTGTGGCCATTCAATGCACGTGACACTGAGCACAAATAAGCTTGTTCCCAGCAGGATCTTTCCAGTTCCTACCAAGGAAAGCTCACCTCCAGCGCTCACCGCACCCCTCAGTGGTCCCAAGCCTGGTCACACATCTGTTCCTGTGCTCTGCTCTCTCAGTTTTATCCCTTGCCAATTTTTGGGCTTTGCAGTCACAGAGATGAGGACTGGCAGCCACTTCCCATCCAGTATCCAACCCCTTCGACACCCGGCCCAGGGGCAGGAAAACAGCTGCACATGAGGATCACAGAATTGTGGGGGTTGGAAGGGACCTCAAGAGATCATTGAGTCCAGCCCTCAAGTGAGGGGGTTGAAACGCCTGGGGAACAACAACTGATGGGGCTGATGGGGCCAGATCAAACAATTCTTTCCCCTTTCATGTCGGAAAGGTAGTGGTGTGACCATGCAATGCACTGGGCAGCAGGGCAGGTGCCCTACAGTCTCTACCACAGGGAAACCCAAACACTAGGCAGGCAACCTTTCCCTCCAGGAAGGAAAAACTCAGATCAATCCTTCTGCACCCAGGGGGTAAAATCCACACTGTGCCCCTCCGGGGTTTTCCCTTTTCCCCAACAAGTCACCTTGGTCCAGTAAGTCTGACAACACAGCAGTTAGGTAAACCACCACGGGAACAGCTCAGCTACAGAAGAGCACATGCCAGTGGACTGAGACTGCCTTAACAAACAGCCCCAGCCCAGGGCTCACACAGCCAACCTGGGCTCACACTGCCAACCACAGTGCTCCGTCCTGGAACCTGCAGGAGCTGCAGCTCGCCCCGGCAGTAGAGCTGGGAGAGCCGTGCTTTTGAGTACGGTGGAACTGGCTTTGTTTCCAAAGCAAAGCCCAGATTCTTCCTACAAAAAAAAAAAGGTGTTGTGGAAAAGCTGCTGCCAGGTCTTGGTCTACAAGACCTCACCAACAGGAGAGAGCTCTTCTCCAAGAATCAATGCCCAATTTGTCACTGACAATCATAGAATCATAGAATGGCATGGGTTGAAAGGGACCCCAAGGATCACAGAGCTCCAACCCCCCTGCCACAGGCAGGGACACCAACCTCAGGCCTGGAGCTACACAAGGTTGCCCAGGGCCCCAGCCAACCTAGCCTTGAACACCCCCAGACACGGGGCACCCACCATCTCCCTGCATGAACGACGTCATGGCTAACAGATTTGCTCCTGATCTTACTTGGGGGCACATGCTGGTTATTAGCACAGTGCATGAGCTGCCAAAACCCTGTCACATTACATAAAGATGGTTCAAATCCCCCTCCTGAGTAAAACCTTGGGATCAGGGTGGACACCTTGCTTGGGGACTGCTGTGGCAGGGGACACCAGTGGGCAGTAATGGGGGAAGGTGGAGGCAACTGATGTCAATCGAAGAGAAGAGAACCCTAAAAGGGAACTAGCTAGGACAACTGAGCCTGCCATCGAGACCAGATCACAGAATCAGCAGGTTGGCAAAGACCTTTGAGATCGTCAAGTTCAACCATACCCATCCTCTACTAAACCATATCCCTGAGCACCTCATCTACCCATCTGTTAAACACATCCATGGGCAGTGACTCAACCCCCTCCCTGGGCAGCCTGTTCCAGTGCCCGATAACCCTTTTGGTGAGGATTTTTTTCCCAATGTCTGATCTGACCCTGCCCTGGTGCAGCTTGAGGCCATTAATAGATGTTTCCTCAGGCCAGAGGAGGGGAGTAAGATTAACTAGGGGAAGCATTATTTTGTCTTTTTTTAAAAGTGGGCTGTAGAAGGGATTAAAAATTTTTATGTATTCTGGCTGCAAGAAATCATCTGCTTCATGTTTGCCTTTATCCACAGGAGATGGTGTTTTCACTTCTGGAGGGTGGCTTTTGAGAGCAGCTCAAACAGCTTCTGCTGGGGATGGCCAACGCTCAGGCTGGCTGATGGACCTCAGAAGAACCATCTTCCCTAATCCCACCATGCGCACACACACTCATTAGGATGAACCACGGGTGCTGATAGCATTTACAGGAGAATATGGGATGTATGAAAATGCTGCTTGGCATGGAAAACACTACACATCTGCAGCTGGTGAGATGCAAAAGCTTGCCCCTGGGTTGCAGATGATCTCTGCTTTAGATCCAACCTCTTGCTTGGTGTGTGTAAGGGTGAGAGCCCTTCACGGCTGGCAGGAAGAATCAGAACCCACGTGGCACCATGCAGCACAACACAGGAAAGAACTAAAAACCTTTCCCCCATTTTCAAGAGGCACACACTGTTTCCAGGCAGAATGTATAGTCAGAGGTGGAAAATGTGTCCTCAGCTGTGAAACCACCGGTGATGCCAAGCTGCTGTACTCGGAACTGCTCCTCCTGCGTGTGGTGGCTCCTTCCAAGCCTGAGCTGTGCTTGACGATGGAGCCTAGAAGAGGCAGCTCCGTAGCGGTGGGAGCTGGGCTGTGTTTGGAGCACAGCCCGCTCATAGGCACTCAACTCCAGCTACACTTTACCCCAGTTTGAAACAGAAGCAAGCCCGGCTGCAACGACAGTGTTGCTCAGGGGCACCATGAGTTAGTTTGGACGTTGCCACCCTGCCTGACAGCATCCCTGAGGCAAAGGTCATTTGATGCAACAAGGGAAAGAACATGGCAAAGCCAAAGGGTGGCACTGACCAGCGTGCGTTCGGACCGCGTGCCGTACATCAACAGCTGCTCCGTGTTGCCACCCCGTTAATAACCTCACTGGATATTAAAAATTCCCCTGAAGAGTGATCAGAGAGTCAGAACTGAACTTCCCAGCAGTTTGACCAAGACAACATCATTACTTTCAAGCCTGAAGTGGTCCCACCTCTCCAGCTTAATCAACCCTCTCCTCAACCTAAGTAATTGGCTGCTGTGTGAAAGCCCAACGTGGAGTCTGCAGGACTTACCACTACTTACTCCAAGCCTGCAGTCTGCTCCACAGCTCTTGTTGGCCACCTTTCTGCATCACTGCAATCACAAGAGTACTCAAAACCATTTTCCCTACTGGAAAGCACCATGCTTTTGACATTTAAAAACCATCTTCCAGTGTAACCTGAACACCAAGTGTATTTATGGGTAATCTATACCTGTTTGTTTCCGTGCCAACATCATCAGGCTCAATAGCCCTCCTGCCACCCCTTCCTACCTGTAAGGTATTCACAAAAGTCAGTGTATCCCCTACCTTCTAAAGGTCAGATCCTGCAACAGCCTTTCTGCTCTCTCCATCACCCTGATGGCTCTTCTCTAAATCTGTTCCAGGTGGCAACCACATCTTTTAACACACTGTGCTTCAGGCTGATCACCTGCTCCAGATAAAGCCTGACCAGGGCTTTGGAGAACCAGATGAATATTTTCCTATGGAGAAAACACCTCAGCTGACTACTTTTAGGGCTGCTTTCTCACTGCTTCATCACAGAGGTTCACAGTTTCCCCTAAACCCCACAATACATTTGCCTTCTCCTCCTCCCTTTTGAAAAGCTGTTTGTCCGTGACAAACTCCATCCAATCAGGACTAGTAAGTTCACATTAAATTACAACCCTGAACACAGAATACTTCTCACTAGAAGCTATGCTTCCTAAACCAACTTGGGTTACAAAGCGTGCTACGCCAAGCCCAACCTGAAAAGAGAAATAAATCTGAAAATAGCCTCCAAATGAAGAAAGGAAAATCCATTTGGCAGGGACAAAGAGCCATTACAGCTCTTGATAATTAAAAGGATGAACAAAAAACTGCCTCTTTAATAACTGTCTTAGATTCAACACAAAACCTGGGCTCCTTAGACAAACATTCCAGTTAATTACAGCCCACAGCCCCATGCATGTCTGTGTTTAAAGTACATCTTCCCCATCGCTTCCTTTCTGACCTTCTTCACTGGTTAATTATTGTGTGTGCAAGTGGTTCACAAGAATAAAAAAAAACACAATAAATACAAAGGAGAAGAAAAAATCCCCTTGGAACTTGGCTTCTAAAGCAAAACAAGACTGGTCATTCTCAAAGTGCTCTGAGCTGCAAGTAACAAAATGAAACCATGTTTGCACTTCCACAGTACTTTACTACACCCCAAAATCACTTCTGTTTCTATGTGGCCTGCCCCATCAAAACAAAAAATTCTTCCTTTTTCTTTTAGCTCAGGCAGCATACTGGAAACACCAGTTCTTCTTTTTGCCTTTTTTTCCCCAAGGAAAGGCTCACTGAGACCCGTGCAGCTACACCAAGCAAGGTTAAGACCTCTTCCCTTTCACCAAGAAGGTGTGTCAGGATACAGTCATCTAGATCATCTGCCACGGAGATCTGAGGAAGTCTCTTTTCCGTAGCCCTCCCCACCTTCAAAGAGCAATGTAAATTGTTTGTTTCTCCCATTCACACTAATTACAACACAGTTACTCCTGCCTGCTGCTCATCTTGTGTGTCACGTGCTGCGACTCCGCATTCAGCGAGCCTCTGCCTCTCCAGAAGAACAGCCTGGTACAGTGAGGCATCTGCACCAGCCCATAGCGAAGCTGCTTGTTCTCTCTCAGCAGCAAAGAAAACTGTTATTTACAGAGTTTACTTTTTAAAGTGAAAACATCCCCCTTTGTTCAGCTGGCTCGCTGGCATACAACTCTGCAGAGGGCTGGAGGCATCCATCCTACCACATGCCCTACGCTCGGGTCTGAATCCTCAAAGACGAGTGGCACTGGCTGGCTGCATCCGTCCTGCCACCACAGTTGAGGTGTCCTTCTGTCCCAACATGCTCCAGCTGGACAATCCTGCCTGTGGAACAGGTGGCTCCATCCAGGCTTGAACCACAGCCTTGAGTCACCGGGCACGTGTGGTGGTGGATGAGGGAACCTACTTGAGGTGGGGAGCTCCAGCCATGAGCTACCCTGCCCTGGATGTAACCTTCCTCCTAAACCCCACATCTTGTTTCCATCTTATTTCCTTCAGAGTCAACTCCTTCCCCTTTGAGTGAAATGGGTTTGATTTACAACCCAAAGCTGAGGAAATACCCAGCCTGATCCTGAGTGCTGCAGGGTACGTGTGGGTTCTTAAATTAACACACAAGATGAGCAACACCATGTCCTCTTTTTCCTTAGCATTGATTAAAACAGAGAACACTGTGCAACGCTGCCTGTGGGGCTCTTCTGATAATATTTGATTATTAAGTCTGAAAGCATCCCCCCTAGGCTGCAGCGA
Organism: Laterallus jamaicensis coturniculus; assembly: GCA_022605575.1. Lineage (NCBI taxonomy): Eukaryota > Metazoa > Chordata > Aves > Gruiformes > Rallidae > Laterallus > Laterallus jamaicensis. The sequence goes on from JAKCOX010000007.1 coordinate 32,873,581, forward strand.
AAGGAATGAGCTCCTGAGACACCTTACTGTGAAAATCACCACAGGACTAGATTCCTCCGGAGATCAAAGTCTCATCCTACGTTAAAAAAACCCAACCAAACAAGGAAACCTTGTACAAAGAAGCAGGTTTGTGGCAGAGCCCTGGAGATGAACTGTTCTCCCTCCCTCCTCACTTGCTTTAAGCAGTCAAGAGATTTTCTGAAGCTTCCCAGAGCGCTGCTGGCTCCTGCACGAGTCATCCACGGCAGCTGAACAGGGGCAGATACACAGGGCTTTCGGACATCGGAAAAGAGGTGCTCCAAAGCTTCCATTAAAAGCACTTCCCATTATCCCTGGCAGTGTTTTGACAATGCAAATGGCATCTGGATGTGGGAAGAGATGGCAATGAACAACATCCTGCTGCAACCACTACATCCCTGGCCTGATCCAGCGCCTGTGGAAGCCAGTGACAGCTTTGCTACCTGTTTCAGTGGGTGTGGGTTTCACACCACCCCTGTTCCTCCCGAGGCTGGGCAAAGGCGGCTGTCAGTCTCCCTGACACATCGCTCAGGCGCTGCAAGAGGGCTCTAGATGAACACTAAAGTAAATTTAGCCTCCCCAAGTCACCTTTTACAGAACCAGATCAGGGTAAAGGAGCTTCAGCAGAAGCAAGACGCTACCTCTGAACGTAGCGATCAGAAGTGTTTTCCCCTTGATTCAACACCGTGAAGACAACAAGCTGTGATTACTCCAGAAAGCTGTCCGTACACGACGCCGAAGCCCTGGATGATGGGGAATTGCCAAACCACTGACTGTCTGAGAGCAGGGACACTCCTTTTCAGCCAGGGCTCTGCTGAAGATCCCCCAGCCCCAGACAGCACACTTCATGGCACAGTGAGGCTTCCCTTCCCACTCAGAAGAAGGGGCTGGACCCATGAGGGTGAAAAGGATTTCCCTCAGGCTTCATCAAGGGTTGGGGACGGGAAAACTGAAAATTCTCAGACCGAGAGTAAAGACCAGAGGGAAAAATCACACTCTGGATTTTGTGAGGCTGAAATCCAGAGCAAAACAAAGGGGAAGGCAGGTATGTTATTCCAAGCCAGAAGGTTCCTCTTTAACCGTGGGAGCAACGGAGGAAGAGCAAAACTCTTTCCAAGGAAAGACACTTTCAAAACGGTATCACCAGAGCAGCTCTGGGTTCCTAGATAACCCCCATCTCAGTGTGGTCCAAGCACAAGGACACAGCACTGAGACAGGGGCTCAGGTGAAGTGCTACATGACGTTGTGTGATGTTTAAAGGGCAATTTTTTTCTTCTTCTGTACTCCAACTCTAAAAAAAACCCTACAGGCTTCTTCCTCTGCTTACCTTCAGAGGCTCCTCCAGAACAGCTTATGGATCGTTTGCCTTTTACTGAGACATCTTAACGAGGGAACTTTATTTCTGCCAGCGTGGATCCTGCCCACCGTTAACTCTGCCCCAGTCCCCAAACACCGTACGAGTTACACAGGGGCACTGAACAGAAGGATGTCTGTTCTTATTCAGATGGCATACAGGCAGCTGCAGAAACGTTATGAAGAGGCAGAAGGACATGTTCCAATAGTTTCATAAAAAGTTACCAACAATATATTTCCAAAAATTAACGATGTCAGGCAAGATTTCAGGTATTATTAACGTACTACAGTAAGTTTAACTCAGGAGTTTCTCTGTTAAGAATCAGCAAGTACATGTGATGGCCAAAGTTCTGCTAAAAATCTGTTCCAGTTCAAAGTCTTCCAACCAGAACGCAGCGTGACCTAGGCAGAAAGACACCTTGCAACAGTCAGTCTTAAAAAGACCATTTAGAAGCTGCTGTAGCAATCACTGATAGCTGCTGTCCCCAAGATTTAAAGATGCCAGACGCAACAATCAGATACCGCATGGCACCGGAGATATGTGTGCACCCTTGAGGTGTACCACACTGGATGACGCACAGGGAGTAAATCAGGGCTGCGACAACCACATCTGTGGTCTTTCTAAGAAACAGAACAGCACATCTCACGTGTCTTTTTTTCCCTCTCACTGCTGAAATCACCAGTTTAGAAGCTTTCATCTGTTTCCTAGGTAGGTCTTAAAAGTAATTTGCCCTCTTGGGTCTGAATTACATCTCATTTGAATCACACACTGTGAGGCAAACCAAGAGCAGCATGGCTACTTCCTGGGAATAAGACAAATGCAATGTCGACCTCGATGAGTAAGCCAAACCGGAGGGCAGAGTGTGAAAATGCGACGGATCTATTCTTCTTTAAACAATGGAGCTGGGGAGGGCTTCCAGCAGTCACCAACACAGCTCCTGGGACTTCCGTTTGCTGCTTGCTGGAATCTCTAGTCTTCTGAAAGAGTCAATGTTCATGGCAGCGTATTCTGTGTCAGCTCGAGAAGGGCTACAGCTCAGCCTGGGCATCTCCGGGTACGTCATCTCTTCTGCCCACAAATATTTGCATTCACATGCACTGGCCCATGAACCAGGAGCTTCAGATTTCTTGGAAGATAACAGGAAAATATGGGAGATCCCAGAGAGAAATGCAGCAGTCTTATAAACAAACATAAAAGAGAGTTGGAGATGCACAAGCCCTGCTCCAGGAGGAGCTGACTTTGTGGGTCCTTCTGCAGGCACAGTCTGCACGAGCAGCAAGCTCCACAAATGAACCTGACGTGTTGAAAAGACCACCTCTGCCTGCACACACCCCCCCCCCCCCGCTGACCTCTGCTTTGAAAGCACACTGCACGGATCAGATCGAAGGGCACAAGAAAGGTGGCACATCTGTCCCACTGTCAAGCATACTGCACCTAGCTGGCTCTTGACAGGAAGAAACATTGTGAGCACCCACAGGGGTCACCCCAGGACCATCCTGTTCCACATCCTGCCAGGGCTGCAGATTCTTCTCACACTCTCACTTCTAGCACTTGAATCTCCTGTGGCTTTCTATGACTACAATCAAGAAACAGGAGAAACGGTCTGGCAGCAAACCTAGGTGTCTCCGTTTCCCGACACCTTGATCCACCACATTAATGCCTTGGCTGGTGTCTTTTCCTTTCACCTTTTTCTTTGTCCCACAACCCTTCTCATGACAGCTTCTGTAACTACAACTACTTGTACCTATGGTTTCCTCATTCAGTGGCATGAAAGCAATACTCCTTTCGTTACAGCCTCCTCAGCAGTGCCAGCGAAACCAATGGTACCCACTTTCTGGGTACTGCTGCTAGTTACAGCGAGGTCACCAAAGGCTATCTGGTCAGACCCCCAACAGAAAAACCGCAGCTCCCACCTGGAACCACATGCCCGACGTGCAATATAGAACTGCAGAAACCTGCTATTAGCAGATGGAAGGCTCTTCTCAGCGATGGCCAGCAATAGGACAAGGGGCAGCAGGTGCAAGCTGAAGCAGAGGAAGTTCCATGGGAATGTCAGGAGGAACTTTGTCACTGTGAGGGTGACAGAGCCCTGGGACAGGCTGCCCAGAGTGGTTGTGGAGTCTCCTTCTCTGGAGACATCCAAACCTGCCTGGATGTGTTCCTGTGTGATTTAGCCAGGGTGATCCTGCTCTGGCAAGGGGGGTTGAACTAGATGATCTTTCGAGGTCCCTTCCAACTCCCAACGCTCTGTGATCCTGCGTGATCTCTTATAAACATTCCTCCTTTAAACAAAACAAACCAAAAAACCCCCAACAAAACAAACCCAAATCCCTGAAACCCGGTAAAATACACGGCTACTTAACACCACAAGCATTGCCGCTACTGCTCTGCGTGTCCGAGGAGCTGTGCTAGCATTAAACCAGCTGCTTATCGCTCACGAAAAGGCACGGAACTGTTCCCTCCGTGCTGCGGGCAGGCAGGAAGCGAGCAGGCAGGGTTGCTGCTCCCAGGTGCGGGGGGCGACGGGCGGTCGGAGAGCCCGGCCGGACGCAGCAGCCGAGCTCTCCCACCGCCCGTCGCAGGCAGAGGAGGGATGTCCAAGGGCCACGGCAGCCGGGGCCAGGCTCCGGAACCCCCGCAGCGGCAGGAAAACGCTCGCCGCGCTGCCGGGAGCGCCGTGCCGCCCATTGTGCGGGGAAAGGGGACCGCACAATGCGCCCGGCCGGCCTTTTGTTCGCAGAGAGCTGAATTAAACAGCTCTTTTCCTCCGCCTTTCCCCCACCCCCCCCCCTTCCTCTCTCCTTCCCTCAGGGAAGCGGCACGGGGCGAGGTGGCGCATACACACACACGGCTGCATCTTCCCCCCCCCCCCCCCCCCGCCCGCCACCGCCACCCCTTTGTTGCGGGCGAGAGGAACCGCAGCCCCGCGGCGCCGGCCTGGGCGGACTCTGCCCGGCGGCTCGGCCCGGGAAGCTGCTCAAGGAAGGCCCAGCGCGGCGGCCCGGCCCCGGTGCGGCTCGGCTCGGCCCGGCCCGGCGCCGTGCGGGCGCCCTGTCAGCAGTCCGAAGGCCCGGAAGGGCGGCAGGAGCCCGCGGGCCGCGCCGGGCCCGTTCGCTCCTCAGGGGTGCGGCGGGCTCTCCCCCCCCCCCGCCCCGCTTCCCTTCCCTTCCCTCCCGCTCCAGCCGGGCCCGGCAGCCCGCCCCTCCCCACGCCCAACGCCGGGACCGGGCGCGCTGCGCTCCGCGGCCGCGCTACCTGCTGATTTTCTGGGCGAATGCGCGGCGCTCGGCCATGGCCGCGCTGCGGGGCTTCGCGCGGCCGCTCCTCAGCGCTGGCGGAGCCGGGGAGCCGCGGAACAGGGGCCGTAATGCTCCGCCGAGACGCGCACCCGCTCGGCGCAGCCGGCCCAGCTCCCACCCTCGGCGCTAACCGCGCCCGCCCGCCTCCTCCCCCTTCCCGTGTAGGGGCTGCTCCTCCCAGACATACGGCGGGCGGGCGGGCAGGCAGCAGCGGCGGGGAGTGAGCGGCCGCGCTCCCCTGTCCGTCCCCGGGCGCTCGGGGCGGGCTTGGGCGGCCGAGGGCCGGGCCCAGCCCCAGCAGCGAGCCGGCCTCCGTCCCTCAGGGCTCGGGCGGGCTTCGCCGAGCGCGTCCCCTCACTGCCATGAGGCAGGCTGAGCGCGCCCTCGGTCCGGCTCGCCTCACGGCTGCCACACCGCTTCACTCCCTGCTGGAAGCGGAGCGGGTTGGGGTTTTTACCCGCAGTAGTGAGCATCCGCTCGTGCTTCGGGAAGATGGCCCTTGGCCCGGCTCCTGCCACCCAGCATCTCACTGCGGGGTCAAGCAAGACCTGCCGAGTTCAACTGGAAGCCATGGGCTGCCGTGGCCTGGGCTCAAAACCACTGCCAAGGCCCTTGGGAGCGCCTCACTGGAGCTGCCGCACAGCTCCTTGGCCACCCACTCCCCGCCCAGCATGGCACCAAGGGCCACCACTGACTGCCAAGCGCCCGAACACCCTATGGGGACCAGACCAGGCTCTCAGTCTGTGGCACCCTGTACAGTGCCAACTTCTCCTTTGGGAAGGCAAAGACTCCTCCCTAAGGGTGAGTTTAGAAGACGGCTGGAACAGCACAACAACCCTCTTCCCACCCCAGCAGGCCATTACTACCGGTCCCCCTGTAACTCTGTCACCCCAAGAGGAAGAGGCGGGCAGAGGTGGGGAGTTAAAAACCTATTCTGGGACTTCAAAAAGTGATTGAGCCTAGGACGCGTTCTAGCAGATAACTCAAAGTCAATGCTGCACGACATATGCTGTGCATTAATCTAAACCAGAGAACTATTAATAGCTGCCCAGGAAGTGTCCCAAAGTAGCGAGTGTTAATTCATCCCATTCCATCTGTTTGCATTGTGTGCGTGTTTCTAGCACACTGCGACTGCAATCCGGGCACACCAATTTTTCCACTAGCAGAAGCCACCAATTTCCAGCTGCATGTAATTATTCTGCTTTTCTGTTTGTATGTGTTTACACAGGGAACGTCAGGCCCCGGAATCTGCAAATATATACATGTGTGAGTAATCCCACCAGAGTTAATCAGGCTCTGTGCGTATCTAAAGCGAATCCCATGTGGGTAAGGTTGTGACCCGCCACAGAAATGTGCTGTCATGCGTTACACAGATGCACACACACACGTGCAGGCAGATGGAGATGCTGCAAAGCAAAGACCTATTGTGTGCCACTGAGAAAGCGCTGCTCTTCTCCAAGGGGGAGGGGAGAAACTATCCCACAAACCTCTGCCAAGACAAAGACTTTTACTCCTGAATTCCTGCCTGCCTGTAGCCTTGCACTCAGTGTAAATCCATCACATGGGGTGGAGAGGATAAGCCCATGAGCTGTTTACCTTCACACATCCACAGAAGTTGCAGGTGCCCCCTCCCTGGCAGAGTTCAAGGCCAGGTTGGATGGGGCTTTGGGCACCCTGGGATAGTGGGGTTGGCACTGGGTGAGGTCTCTTCCAACCCAAACTGTCCTGTGGTTCTATGAATAAATTCTCATACACAGTTGTGGTGGTTCAGCCCCAACCAGTGGCTGAGCACCACACGCAGCTCGCTCACTCCCAGGGGAGAAACAGGACCCCAAGAAGGTCAAGATAAGGACAGTTTACTGGCAAAAGCACCATGAAAGGGGAATAGTAACAGCCTGCAGCTAATTTCACTTTCACCCGGTGATAACACAGAGTACTGCACGACACAAGGATCGGCCTGGCCACACCTGGACTACCCTGGAGGCACCCAGGAGCACCCCTCCCCAACCAGTCCCTTTTATGGGGCAGTGATGCCAGATGGTGTGGAAACAGCCTGGGGTAACTCAGCTCCCCTGGGCTGGCTGCTTGGGGAGGTTAACTCTGGCCTGGCCAGAACCAGGACAACAGCACGTATGCTTAACAAGAACTGACCTAAGCATGAGTGACCACCAGAAATGTTTCCTCTTTCCTATCCCCCATCCCATATGGTTGCAGGACAGCTAATTTAGTCCTGCCTTAAGGGGAAATGTCACTGCCTAACTCTTTCATATCGAAACTGGGAATACTGCATTTCTGAAAAGGGAAATTCTTATTGCTGCTCGAAGGTGCAAAGAGCAGTCCAGCCCCAGAAGCCCTGCACACCGAGCACGAGGTTGATCAAAAGACTTATTGGATTTTAGGTTTCATTTTCCCCTCCTGTCAGTTACTACCACAGACAGAACTTGATTAACTTGTGGGACACATAAAGTTGTCTTGGTATTACCCCCAAATCTACGTGTAGCTTATTTAATAGCCTTCTACAGTTGCTTTATTAGCATGGGCTGTTTAAGGACCAAGGGTACACTGCAAAATGCAGTAATGACACGAGCAACTTCAGGTCTCTGTCTGATGAGCAGGGATGGCTTAGCTTCAAACAGCCACCCACCACCATGCGGCCTGCCTCACAGGCATCAGACCTGTAGGTCAGATGCTTCCTATGTCTCCAAAGACTATAGCACAAGGGCTTGAGGTAACTAGTTGGTGAGATTTGATGTCACTTTTGTTCACCTGTCAGTGTCCAGCTTGTCACAGACATAATCTGCAGCTTAGAGCTTGGCCAGATGAGCTCTGGCAGACTCCATTCCAGCCATCCACCCACCTCGGTGCTGGAGGCAACCAACAGAAGGGCCACCGGGTGAGACTGCCTGTGCCTCAGCCACGCCTGACAGATGTGCTCTGACATCTGGAACTGCCAGGAAGTGCCTGGATACCAGAATTTGAAACTGCTGAGGTGGGGACACACGTGCTGCTCTGATACCCCTGCCAGAGCAGAACAAGTAGGAGCAATCAGGCTTTTAACTACCACAATAATCTCTTCTTCCCAGCGAGGACCTTTGAGCTACTTGTAGATCATCACTGCAGTAGCTTGCAGAGCTAAAGTGGAGCAGGGGACAGGAGCCCACCTCATTATGAATGACTTGTCATTCATCCTGAAGCACATTGATGTACAGAAGTATCCACAGAGAAGGAAAAACCCCAGCAACTCCACCCCATCTAATGTGGTACATCTAGGTACAAAAAGAAAAAACACAAGCATTTCTAATTCAAAGATACAGAGTGGCCACAACAGATCTCTCAAACACACGGTGTGTTACGTGCTCTCAATGGGAGGGTGTTGCTTTGCAGATAAATTTGCTTTACCCACATAGTTGGTCTGAAGAAAACCCCTCGATTCTCTGAAGAGTCAACATCAAGAAGTGAATTTCAGAAAAGTAACAGAAAGATTCCTCATTACTTTTCAGGTGCTAACAGCCCAGGGAGAGTCTGCAAAGTCAGTGTCAATAACATCAACTAGAAAGACGTCCTTGTGGGTGCTAGAAATGTACATGTGACCTTGGAAAGAGAACCAGGAGCTTCTGTAGATTGGCTCTAACTTTTGCAGTGCGTGGAGTGTTAACCTAAAGAAGTCAAGGAAAAAGTGAAGAAATGTGAGGAGGGAAAAAAAGGAATCTTTTGCTATTAACTATCCAATAACACCAAACACTAAAATTCACAGTATTAACAAATCCTGCGTCCGTATCGCTGGCAAGTCAGCATGATTCATGTTCTGGCGTCGCTGTATTATTTGGAGTCCTAAGGTGATGCTGCCACTGACAGGCACTGAGTCACATAACCTTTCTGGCTCTTGTTTGTCATCTTAAAAGTCAAGAGAATTAATTGAAGGAAGTGTTTTGTCTGAAGAAACAAACTCATGCTTTGCAGAGAGCAGAAGGTGACCAATTGGACACAGAGCCCCATTGCATGGAATTTCAGTCTGCAAAAACAGTTTCTCTAGGCATCTCTTTAGGAGCTAGCAGCTTCCTCTGATTCAAAACCAACTGCTGTGTGGAAAATGTTACCCACAGTAGAAAATGGAACCACTTTCTTTTAAATTAGGGTGAAATTGTATTCATTGGTATCTCAGAATGAGGGTGATGACAAATCAAGACTAACTCCAGTGGAGGGACCATGTACACTGCAATTAATACCTCCATACAAGCCCAACTTAATTTATATTAATGTTTGGAAAGAGGCTGCATTATTTCTGGTAGCAAATTTAAAGCCTGGAACTTCATCAGCATTATGAGGATGCTGAACAGTTTCTCTGCCTTAACACATTGTAATTCTTGATGTTTTAGAAAGCAAAGAAGGAACCTAGCTTGTTCCACACTGGGTTGCATCTGTAGAACCCATCAGCCTTTGCCAGACACCACTGTATGTCCAAAAAGGAGTTAGCTGATTTATGCAACCATCATCTGCTTGGGTCAGTGGTCTTGGCGACGCTGAACCTTTTAGTCCTCTCTGATGTAACAAAGAGGAATGAACAGTTGAATTTACACCTGTGAGCTGGATTTGGGCTAAACACCTACCTAAAGTTCACAATGCACTGTTAACATGAGTGTATCCATGAAACAACATCTCTCACACTGGCAGGCAGTGAAGGAAGAAGCATTTCAATCAGTTCATGAGGGTACCTGTCCATAAACCACACACATCCTTTAAAATACATGACTAAAATGCTTCTCTGTTGAGAATTAATTATACTCAGCTATAATCAAATTCAGTAAATGCATCCTGCAAACACAGATGTCACTCTCTGAGCCTGATAATTATAAGATTAGGCACTGCACAAGAAAAATCTTTTGGATGGTAGCCACAAAACATTTAGCACAAAGCAAACCAATCCTGTGCATTGTTTGTCAGCAGTCCATTTACTCAGTCCATTGCTTCCTTGTTCTTACGTAAACTTCCTCAGAGCAAACACACTGGAAACATTTTCCACTGAAAATGTGCCCAACATAATTCAATAAACAATGTAGTAAATAAGGGACTGCAAATTCAGAGAGCCATCTACCGGCAGCTAAGTGAAACGAATTACAGGCGTCGAGGGCCAAATCTTCTCTTCCTCCCCTTGCAGATAGTTTGTTTAAAGAACCTACACATGGCTAGTGTAAACTGTGTAAGCATAGTTATCTTCTCCAGATCTGCATGGAAAGAGTGAAGCTGCTAGTGTTCTTAGAGCAAGAAATACCAGCCTGATTTGGCCTGTCCCAGATTCTGCTAGGCAAATGAGAAATTAGGAGAGTAAAGGAGGAGTAAAGACTCTCCAAGTGCCTGCAGCCTTCATTGCATCCCTCACATCCATTTTATTTCTTTTATAGATGGCTCAAGCCAGGCATAGCTAGAGGTCATGACAGCAGAGCTGGAAGCAGAGCCAATGTGCCCTGAATAGAGCATCTCAAAGACAAATTTGATAGGGAATTGCATTCTTCATCCCAGAAGGTCACAAAGGATCCTCACAATAAGGAAGTGAGATTCTGGATACCAAATCAAAGCATATCAACTACTGCACTAAGCAAAACAGCTGTGTGTAAAACGTTCTGCCAAGAGCAGAATCTCCCAGCCTGGGAGCCTGACACCAGGAGGACTATGCTTCCTCTCCCAGGAGAAGCACTGATGTCCCAGGCACCAGCAGTTGGGGGTAGTAGCCATCATGTCTGCTTCCTCCCTTTCTCCTGGACTTACCTCCAATGTTTTAGGTGGAGCAGTAGGGTAGCCCAGCAGACACTGTGGCAGCCTCATACTTCTACAGCTGGAAAAGTTCCTTTTGAGGAGAAAAATGGAAATTTGATCCTCAACTGTAACTAGCCTTTCTGCAGCCTTCTTCACTTGGCAGTATTTGATGTGTGTTTCATTCTTCCTTTTATTCTTTGTCTCCTGGCATTATTACTTTCAGGTATTGCTTTACAGTGTGCATGCATTGACTATTAACCTTGAAGATCTGGACTTCTTTGCGAAACCTGTGATGTTCTGGAGTAATGGGTTTGCTTCAGAGACAAAATAGTTGTCATAGCTTTTAGTTTTTAATCAATAACACTTCTCATCTTTATAAAGCTCTGTATCATTTATCTAACCATTCTATTTCCAGTTAGTGTTGCTAAGCACAAGCAACCCTTCCACAAGCATGCCTGAGATTTTCTGTTCTTAAATAGGTGGGAGCAACCTTCTTGTAATTTGTCTTAACAAGTAGAGTCTGTAAGCAGCAGAATTAAAAAGCCTGGATTCCAGTGTTCTCCCTTTATCCTATTCCAGGGTCTCTTTTTACCAAAACAGCTATTTCCACAAAAAAAAAAAAAAAAAAAGGAGGTATTTGATATCTTTGAGGCTCTCTAAACTTGATAAAATCGCAGAGTGGTTTCAAAACTCTCCAGAGGGAAACAGATCACAGATGGTTTACTTCCCTAGGAAATGAAACTAAAAATAAATGAGGAAAAATTCCCTTGCCTATAGCTCCTTGACCCAAGGTCTGCTCTGTTTAGACAACAGACAAATGGGTGTTTTGGAAAGCACATTCTGTTGGCCAAATGTTTAGTGGGCTTTTCTAAATATATTGGGGATTATTGGTGAATGCTTAAGATGACTTTCCAGAGGCGATCTGTTAGGGAGCAGAAGCTTCATTCCCCTGCTCAGCAGTTCGGTGTTACCTTACCATTCTGCAGCATTTGGTGGGTAAACGTGGTGTAACCATGCTGTCTCTAAGAGCCATAGAACAGGGAGTATCTTCTCTTATTTTTAGTCTTCTTGACTCTGCCTTTTGATGTTACCCACTTGGTTTACCTGTTAAAAAAACCCAAAGACAAATTATATTTTCCACAAACACAGATTTTAAGTATTTCCTTATGAGAACCATATTAATTTAGCACAAATGGAGCTCAAAGACGGTTTTCATGGCCTTTATGCACTTAAAATATTGCAAGTGTAAAAACTCTCTGACATTGGTTAGAAGCTTGTTGAATGCAGTATGTTCCCTCCCACTCCCTCTACAAGTCTTTCCTGCAGAAATAGGAATCAGTGAAGAAAATGTGAAGAAAACTCTCTCTTTATACATAGTTATTTATGGCTGCCTGAGTAATTATTTTGCAATCAAAGCTTTGTTTTGCATGATCTGACTGATGAAAAAAAGCTGAAAATAAGTATCTTCATTCTCACAACCTGATGGCCTGAGGTACTGACAATGTATATCCAGATAGCATACTGTGTGGCCTATCAAATCAGGGCAAGGTTATTAAATTTCAGAGCAGGAAGGTGCAGGCAACTAATTTCAGGCAAGGGAATAGTCGTTTCATTTGATCAACTGACTAATTCTTTGTTCAACATTTAGCCAAATCTAAGCAATGTTAGCTACTCAGCTCTGAATACTTGAGACCATATGCAAACAGACAAGCACGTTCATCTGCATCTTTGAGAATAAAAGATGAAACTTTAAAGAACTATTATTCCTAAAACAGGTCTTAAAATTCTGAAGACAGGAGGCCTGTTTCTTTCTCCACTGTCAGATGTTTTTAATCTTTATCTTTGCTTGAAACATAACGACATATATGGTGTGTGTGCCACTTTCTGCATGTTATGTCTCCTTTTCAGGTTTGAAAGGGAATGGTAACTACATGTGACCATCCTCCAGGATTTTTTAGTGTTATTCCTATGGCTTGCTGCTACAGTAGGAAGGATCCTACAGAAGGATTCCTAAAAGAGATCAGGAGTGTGATCACGGATTTGTAGGAACGCAGAAGTGAAAAGCTGTTAGCAAGGGCAAGCAGTGAGCTGAAAGGCAGGGGAGGGATTAGAAAGGTGAGTTCCTATGTCCCCACTTCAAGCCAGTAACTCAACCTTTGAAACAAGAAGTCACAGAATCACAGAATTTTAGGGGTTGGAAGGGACCTCCAAAGCTCATTGAATCCAACCTCCTGCCAAAGCAGGGTCCCTAGCACTGGTTGCACAGGTCGGCGTCCAGACGGGGCCGGAATATCTCTAGAGAAGGAGCCTCCACATGCCCCTGGGTAGCCTGTTCCAGTGCTAAAGTCATCTGCTTTGCACATTAATACCAACGACCCTTTTCACTGACCCACCCTACCGTAGGAAATATATTATATCCGTGAGATTACCTAACAAAAAAAACATACGTGAAACAACTATTGCTGGTATTTGCACTGAGACTTAATTTTAGCTCATGTGCCTATAATCATGTGCTGATTATAAAAAATTAAACTCAGACTGATCACCTTTGACCAGCAGAAGGCAGTAAAATCACAAAATGGAAAAAAAAAACCCACCCTAACTTGCCTAACGAACCAGAACTTGTGCTGCTGAGTCCCAGCACACAGAGCATGCAGGGACACCATCATTCTGCCAGGAATGCCAGTTCCAGGCGTTCAACAAATTCTAGTCATATCCTTCCCAAATCCCGCTTTTTTTTTTTTATTTTAAACCCTTGGCTCCTGATAAAGCCAATGATTATTTTTAAGCAGCTTAAGATAAACAGATTAATGAAGACCCTACTTTACAAAAGACTAAAAAAAAACCCCCAAAAATCTCAGCGTGTCTGGGCTGGGAGAGCCAGAGGAGGAGCAATTACTCTGCTGTGGTTTTAGAAAAGAAATAAAGCAGCAAGTTAGAATCATAGAATCATAGAATGGCAAGGGTTGGAAGGGACCCCGAGGATCATAGAGCTCCAACCCCCTGCCACAGGCAGGGACACCAACCTCAGGCCTGGAGCTACACAAGGTTGCCCAGGGCCCCATCCAACCTGGCCTTGAACACTTCCAGGGATGGGGCATCCACCACCTCTCTGGGCAGCCTGTTCCAGGACCTCGCCACTCTTTCCGTAAAATACTTCCCCCTAATATCCAATCTAAACCTTCCCTCCTTCAGCTTTAAACCATTCCCCCTTGTCCTGCCATTATCTGCCCTTTTAAAAAGTTGATTTCCCTCCTGTTTGTATGCTCCCTTCAGGGACTGGCAGGCTGCAATGAGGTTCCCCCCTCTAATCATCCTTGTGGCCCTCCTCTGAACCCTTTGAACAGTTCTACATCCTTCTTGTATTGGGGGCCCCAGATCTGGACACAGGATCCAGCTGGGGCCTCCCCAGGGCAGAGCAGAGAGGGACAATCCCCTCCCTGTCCCTGCTGCCACCCCTCTGCTGATGGAGCCCAGGATCCCATTGGCCTTGGGAGCTGCCAGAGCCACTGCTGGCTCATGTTCAGTTTCTCATCCCCCAGAATCCCCAGGTCCTTCTCACAGGGCTGCTCCCCAGGAGCTCTTCTCCCAGTCTGGATCTCTGGCTGGGATTCCTCTGGCCCCAGTGCCACCCCTGACCCTTGGCAGTGCTGAACCTCACTAGGTTCACCCAGGCCCAAGTTGAACTGGAGAACAGCACTGGCGTGTGAACACCTATGTGTTGAGGCTAGAGATTTAAATATTACCAGGCTCCAGAGAATTTAGAGACTTTTTGGAACCATTTTGCTGTAGCAGAGTCAAAAGATACGAATTTAAAATTAACCAAAGGAAATAAAAGGGCCCTAAAACACCTTGAAGCGGCAGCTGGGGCTCTGTGAGGGGCCTGACGGTGGGGGGGTTCCCTTCACGCGCCGAGCCGCCGGCCTCCCGCCCTTCTCGGGGCTCGAACCCGGTGACAGCCCGCCCCTCCCGGGGAAGCCGGGCCGCCTCGCCCGGCTCCTCTCCTCCTCCTCCTCCTCAGCCCGCCCCACGGGCTCCCGCTGCGGCCCTTCCTCCCTCCGCCACAGGCGGCGGCGGCTGGAAACGAGCCGCCCTCCCGCCGGACCACGGCTCCCAGCGCGCCCCGCGCGGGCCCGCCGCCGCGCCCGGGCCGCTCTCGCAGCAGAGCCCGCCGGGAGCTGTAGTTCCGCGCTCTTACCCCCCCCTCCCCCCCGCGGCCGAAGCCCCGGGAGGCCGCTCCCCGGTCGGCTGCGCCACGGATCTCACCGGGCGGGTAAGCGGCGGCCTCGCCGCCATCGGGCTGCGAGCGACGGGTTCCCGGCGGGTCGCCGTGCTAGCGGCTCCTTCGCTCCGCTTACGGTGGCCGCGGAAGGCCGCAGCGATGGCGCGAGCGGGGAAGCGCTCACCGCCCGCCTCCCCGCACCGGCTCCGTGAGGGGTGAGCGGCTCACGCCGGTCGCGGCCGCGGAGGGACGCGGGGAAGGGAGGGGGAAGCGCTGTCCGGAGCGCGGCCCGCAGCGCCGGGATAGAACGCCTCGGTGGCGGCGGAGGAGAGGCGGCCGGGCGTACCCTCAGGCGGCGGCCCGGGGCTGGGGCTGCGCTGCGGGCCGGCCCGTCCGTGTGCGCTCCGCCGGGGCAGGAGCGCGCCGCGCGCTGCCTGAGGCCCCTTCCCGCGGGGCTCTGTGTGTGTGCGCGGGCGGGCGGCTGTAGTAACCGCGCTGCGGCCGGCGGCCGAACAGGGAACAGCCGGCGCCGCTTTCCCTTCCCTCGGGAGGCGGCTCGGCATGCCCCCGGATCACATGCTGGTAAAGCCCGAGGGATTGGTGTGAGGATACAGAGGCGGCGGCGGTGGGGAGCCAGGCCAGCGGCGAGCGAGCAGGGAGGCGGCTTCTCAGCGAGCCGCTCCCGCTTGGCTTTCAGTGCCGGACGGGCAGAGCGCTCCCTCTGCGCTTGGGGGGTTTTAAGAGCTGTTTTACTTCACCTGCCCTTTACAGAGTATTATTTCTTCCTGTCTTGATACGCGTTTACAGCTAGAAAGGGGTAACTCCTTAAAAATTCCCTCTTGGCATTATGCAGTGTCAGGAGCTTGTGCGTGGGTTGTGCTGCCTGTCCCTGCCGGTACCGCCGTTTCCTTCCCGGTAGAAAGAAGTGAAGGATGTCTTCATTCATAGATTAATAAAGATGGGAGGACTGAGACTTCTGACATGCCGTGCGGCGATGACATCAGCGGGTTGGGTTCTTCTGGTGCTAATGAAAACAAACCAGCTCTGTTTAGGGAGAGGGTTTTCCCCACCTCTGTTAACAAACAGACACCTTGCTGCAGTCATCACCCTCAGAGACTGGGGAATGGGGGCTTGGAGAGGGCAGGGCTTCATTTTTCATAAGTGGCCTGTCCTGTGTTAACATCATACCAGTAATACACGTTCCAGATAACTTCTTAAATGATGCAGCTTCTGTATAAAACCATTAGCTTTAGATTTAATAACGGGGGCTGCATTGTGCCCATTGGGCTTGAATCTGTACTCCCTGTGACCTTCTCCTGATGCTCTTCCATTAATTTCAGTGGAACTATGCGCCTTCTTAGGTTGATGGGAAGAGCCTGCATTTTTCTGGTGGGATAAATGTGCCTGTTTTCTGTTAGCATGCTTTTTAGAGATCCTTTTCACATCTTTAGCATAATGCTAGGGAAGAAATGTAGCTGGGTGAAAGAAAAATGCGCTGCGATGGCCATTGTCTCTTAAAGGAAAATGAGTTTCTTTCTCATTTCAATAATTTTTCCTCCAGGCCCTTTCAGAACAGCAGAGTTTGTTTCATTTCTAATTTTAGCCAGAGGGAGCTTTTACAGGTATTGGCTTTTAAGGCAGCCAGTGGCCTCTGCATAAATGACTGTTGCTGATTGATCGTGTGAGGACAGATCGGACCAAACACACCTCCTGAAGAAGTTCATCTTTCCAGCTTTGCCAGCTACAGCCAGTGATAGAGTCTGTCCTTCCTTCTTTTTTTTTTCCTTCTACCTTCCCTAAAGAAATAAGAGGGGGAAAAGGTAGGAAATTAAAACCCAACTTTAAACTTTCTCTTCCATCCCCTACAAACCCCCAGCGTAACTCAAGGTTAATCATAGTAGGGTTGCAGCCATTTATTATTATCTTCACTAGAAAAGTCAGTCTTCCCCCATGTTTGTGAGCTGACTGTTCATAAGCCACTTACTCTGTCAAAAAGCTGTTGACAGGTATTTCTGAAATAATACAATAGAATAGCAGAAAACCTGCTAGGGATGGCTTGGGCAGCAGACTGCTGCTTTCCTTGCCCTTGCCTACAGATGTCAGGAATGATGGGTTTGTGTGAGCACCCTCAGGCTCTGAAGGCATTGGCACTCCCACATCTTCACACCCTTCAGGTACACTATCAGTGGTTAGGTTTTACTTTACTTCTCTCCCCTGGGACTGTATTTTATGTGGTTTAGTCTTTGTCCTGCTTTTGATGCCAGTTCAATGGAGAGTAACACGTGGAAAGGTAAATACAGTTCTAGATTCTCCTTTAAAGTAAGGAGGTTACGTGCATCATCAGTGACATTATATACTCCTGGTCCAAGTTTATTAATGAAATGCAATAGTTCATTTTTGCCACATCATCATCTGATGCTATCAGAACTTAGATAAAAATTTAGAGAAGGCTGCAGAGATCTACTGCTATAGGTCAAGTTCTGAGGTCCCACAAGAGCTCAGATGTCTGTGCAAGGGTGTTTGAGCTACTAAGTATCACTAAGAAAACCTCCTGTATCAACTATTTTCACATGAACCCTTGGCAAAACACACCCAGTGAAGTAGGCTCTGTTAATTAAGAGTAAACTTCTGGTGACAAATGGGGCAGGTGGACTACAAAGATGATCCCATCTTCTCAGGTTTCTTAGAAAGAAGGATACAGGTAGTATTTATTTCTGTATTATTACCAATTTGGTTGCTTTTAAGGTGAAGTCCATCTTGTCTTGCAGTTCAAAAAGTCAGTAGAAGTGCATCCTTTTCCTCCTTACCCTTGGAAAAAAATCAGAAACAGTTTTTTACAGAATTAACCTGCACTGCAGCAGTTCTTACCACCCTTGCTCTTGCAATGCAGCTGGACTACTGTAGACAGCCTGAACAAATGAGAAGAGAGCTTTATTTTTTTTCCACTGCAAGTGAAAATTAGAGGAGATGTAATGTCAACACTTTTTTTTAATTACAATATTCTAATAATATTTTTATGTTACCTCATAGCAAGTTAACTCTGGATGAAATGATGCTGCTGTTACTACAGATGCTTTCAGTACGACCCCTCTTCTGCCTTGCACGTGGACAGCAAAACATCTTGCACTTTGTCTTTCAATTCCTCCAGTGCCTGCAAACATTGGCTTAGAAAATTCATGGTTAGAACTCTGAAGCTAATGCTGTTTTTACAACTAAGATTTGTTTATCAGTGCTTAGAACCCCCAGTGTGTGTGTGTAGGGGGGAATGCTTGTTGTATTCTATTCATCAGGAAAGAATAGCATCTATTCTGTTTAGTGAAAAGCCTCTCAGCTCTTCATTTCACTGCCCCTTAGAATGAGTGTACTTGTATGCCAGCCCAGGTTATGTGCTCTAGATGGGTTTGCTGTACAATAGAGAGCTGTTGGAGAGCATTATATTTTATTTAGCTTTGTGTAGTAATTTTATTGGTGTATATTTGGAATTAAATGTTTTTATTACTTATTCATGGAACATGTGATTGCTTCTCGGTCCTTGGTAAGTGGAGGGTTCTGCAAGTTTATTACTGTTCCTGGTCATGTTAGGCTTAAGTACCTTAGTGCGCTGGTGGTGATGCTATGGCCTGTGTTCTCAGTGCCCATGGATATGTTTATATTTTGTTTTTACAGTAGCAGGATTGAATGTCTTACAAGACAGCGATGGCTTTTTCTCTAGAATTTGAATATGGAGGCCACGGGGACAGATGAAGTAGAAAAGATCAAATCAAAGTTTATGTCTGCGTGGCACAACATGAAATACAGTAAGTGAAACAGTAAGATCCTGTCTCTGCTGAAATGGCTGGAATGTTTCTTGACACAAATGGGGTCATGATGTAGAAATTTAACTAATAGTACTAATAAAAATGCAGTATGGCCCTTGGAACCATTTTTACTCTGTTACTACCTACAGCTGGAGTAAACAAACTTCTGTATCTTTTAATTTCACATTTATCATTGTATTAACATTCACATTTTTGTGTATGGGTAGCAGCCTTACTTTAAAACTAGAAATCTAACCTATGTTCTGTAGAGCTATTAAACTTCTTTGTTATTTATGAAACCCAAACCAAATCTGAGTACATTTTCTCTGTATTCCTCTTTCATGAGTTACCTTTGGCTTAACCAGATGCTATTAGAAATCTCTTTTTGCAATACTTTAGTCACAAACTTGATTTTTTAAAAAATATTTTTTAATCAATTTTAGGTTGGGTGTTGAAAACAAAGACTTACTTCAGTAGAAACTCTCCAGTCTTCCTGTTGGGAAAATGCTACCACTTCAAAACTGATGGTATGTACACAGCACTTAACTCGTTCCAGTCTTACTGGGCAGGAGCTCTTTAGTTATCTTTTCAGTCTTCTATAAAGACCCTCATTAACAACTGCAAAATTCAAAATGTAAATTTGAAAAGCTTAGAAAGTCTTCATTTAAATACCCACCACCATCACTAATGCCACCCATCCTAATCTGTTTTATTCAGATTTTACACTAAAGTCTTGTTCTTCAGTAAATACCAGTGCTGAAATTCACACTTCATTTACCTTATCAGTTTGAAATTTTCTTTCTAAAAACTGAACTAAACAGTGACAATACCTGCACAAAGAGCCACTGCACCCAACACCTTTGCTGCCATTTTTCAGTGTCCAATTTTCTAAGAATCTCTCTGCTTAAACATTTATATTTGGCTGAATTAAGCGGTTGCTTACAAGTCAGCAGTACCACTGGCACAATAACACTGGCTGCATTGCTCTTTCTTGTTTGTTTTCTTTTCCTCCAGCTGGCACACTTCTATTGTGCTTGCCAGTTTTCCTTTCTTGTACTTGAAGCAGTTGTGTCTCTTTTTTAAAGTTTGCTTTGTTCTTCTGATAGCATAGTTGTGTGGTTTTACTTCTAATAACAGAAATTATAACTTAAACTTAAATTTGCCTTGCAGAATCCACTGAACTCTCTACAGATGGGTCCAATTTTGATAAAATCAAGGTGGAGATTTCAGGCAATGTTGAGGAGTTTCGTAAAGATTTTATTTCTAGGATATGGCTGACTTACAGAGAGGAGTTTCCCCAGATCAAGGGCTCTGCCTTAACGACGGACTGTGGCTGGGGTTGCACGCTGCGCACTGGTCAGATGCTGCTGGCTCAAGGCCTCATGCTTCACTTTCTTGGTAGAGGTGAGTTATGAGACATCACCTGTATACTTGGCATGACAAGCACAGGTGTTCTGTAGAGACTGCCATGGTCTTTGTGTACCCAAATCTAAAGAGCAAGGTGGTTTTGGTTTGGACTCCTCGTTAATGTTGGATCTGATATGTTGTATGAGCGCAGTGATACGATACCTTGATACAGCACAGTGATTCCCTCTCTGAAAAAGGGAATGCCAAAGGAAAATACTGGAAACTCCACAGAAGCTAGCCATGAAGTAAAATACCACAGAACTTTGAGATGCCCTACCTGGGTATTGTTGTTATACACAATGAGCATACAGTTCTCTTGACTCTTAAATCTTACTCATGGCTTGGACTCGAGGTGTGGAAGTGAGTTCCACAGCCCATGGCTGCAGGCTGTGGCACAGGTGATGTTCTTTGATCAGTTTTGTACATTATTCATCTCTTTGAGTAGGAATATGTTGAGTTAATAGAAGGATTCTAGTCTGACTTCAGTGCAGCAGTCTTTGTGTTGAAATTTGCACTATTTCATTTCTTCCCTTCCCCCCATGTACTTACCAAGGAACTTCCTTTTTTTTTTTTTTCCCCCTGACATTGTCTATCTCAAAATACTCTCATCACAGCTGTTTCCAAGAAGTAGCTTTAGGAGATCTGTTGCACTTTCCACTTCCAAAGGCTAAGTGGCCGTGTCCTCCCTATTCTTCCTGGCTGAGCCATGTCCTGTGCATAGATGTATTTGGTTACCCATCATTAACCACCTCTTCTTTCCATCATTTTCTCAGTTCTTTTCATAATCACACTGCTCCTCTCAAACAATTAGTCCTGTCCTCTTGTCAGAATGACCCAAGGCACGGGCCTGAAGCCACCCAGGCATGTTAGAGAGAATACAGTGTGTTGTTTACTCAGCCCTTTGTTGGATCCCAGCAGTACTTTAGTAGAAAATAGTTCTGAAAGCCTGTTCTGATAATACTTTGTACTTACTGTGCAAATATGATGTAAGCTGTGAACACAGTCCCAAACAAGCTGCATCACAAAGTTGTCTTTCTTGGCAGTGTCATGACTGAACTGTCAGACTGGCTTTCTGAATGTTCCTTTTGCTGTGGATATTTAAGGCATAAAACATACATTATCCCTTTTGCCTGACTGCAGATACCAAAATGCATGAAAATACTTCTGCTGAGAACACAAATCCCTTAAATAGAACTTTTGTTATAAATACATTCAAAGGAATAAAAAAAATCCAACCAGAAGACAGCGAGTAGGAACGTGTAATGGCTCATTCTGAAGTAACCTGAAACTAAAAAGCCCCAGATTTCTGTCTTTAAAATCCATAGTTACAGAAAATTCCTTCCACTGTCCCCCATGCATCCTAATTTGGAAAGTGATTTGGTGATTCCAGAGTGCTAGTGTTACTGTGGCAGTCCAAATGCAGAGCAAAATGGAATATCTATGGTCTTTCTGGGCTGCTTTTCTCACCACCTCGTCTTCTGACAGCTGGTGAATTATATTTTGAAAAGCTTTTTATGAGGCCTGGGTAGCTTGTGAAACATATTAAAGTGTTTACATGAAGTTTTTCATCGCTGTTTACTCTTTTCCCAGAGATGTTTTCATTATAGTTTAATGGTATTGTTTCTGTTACAAAGCAAAACTTGACTGCACTTACTAGCTGGAATACTTAAATTTCCACTGCTGTGTGGAATGTTCCAGATAAGTGCTGAATGATGTTGTAAATGAGTTTTTGCTTTAAATATTAAGGTGCTAGTAAGTTTTACTTTGAAATGCCTATGCTCAAGACACTGACTTTTAAATTTGAAGCTCACAGTACAGGAATAGCAAAGCTGGTGATGTTAGGTCGAGCTTAGGTGTGTATCTGCCTGGGTCTGCAGTGAAAAGCTAGCATGAAGCCTCACTGAGGGGTGCCACTTGTGGTAAGAAGCACTGGTGCAGCGTGGCTGTCAGGCTCTAAAGGGAGTGGGTGAGAGTGGCCATGGCCATTGCCAGCAACACCTGGACATTAGTGGAGCTCTACATTAGGTTTTAGAATTAAGACAGAGTTATCTCTGTGCTTCCTCTTTGTGTCTCAAAGATTTTTACATGGGTATTTTGGTAGGTATTAGGAGGAAGGCTGCAGTTCTTGCTTGCAGTGAGTATTAGTTTGAAAAGGTTCCTCTTGCTGCTGTAATGCAGCTTTCTGAACCTCTGTGGAGCAGAACCACCCGAGCCGTAGGGTTTGCAGGGTGTGTTCCTGACTTGCACGTGGCAGCCTTCCCCAATTGCCACCCCAGATGTTTGCTGTAGACCTTCAGGGTACATTCTGATCCAACAGTACGTTCTCTGTGTTTCAGAGCTCTCCTCACATGCTCTGTGTTGCAGTAGCCCTCTGAGCTGTGGGAGAAACTTCCAGTCATCTGACAAGGGAAGCTAAATTTTCTCCCCATTTGCTGCCCGCTGTTGGGCTGTAAGAGGGACACTGTGTATTGGATGCATTGTCAGAGAAACCTTAGCTAGAAATGCAGACTGTAGGTACTGTGCTGAATAATAAACATTTGTCTTGTGATCTACATAAAGAATTCTACAGTTTAGTGACTAAAGAAAACGTGTCTGCTGATCTCCTGTCACTTTGCCAGGAAGAATTGTTTGGTTTTACATGAGTAATTCCTCAGGTCTGTCTATTTTTTTAATAACTGACAAAACAGGAGAATGAAAAACAGTTTTTGAAACTTCTTGTTTTACTTGGATAAAACTTTTGAATTGTACCTAGCAGCTGACACTCCTATTTTTCTTTTTTATGAGAGAGCTCTAACCTGTGACCTGTAATCAGGTGTATCTTGTGTACCTCACCTGACTGGGATCATGGAGTTTGACCTACTGTCTGTGATAGCATAAATTGCTAAGGAATGTGTTGTTGGAAGTATTTCATTCCACCTGTTAGTCAGCAGCAAACAAAAGGAAATCATACTGGCCAGGCTGGAGAGCTGGGCAGTTAGAAACCGGATGAGATTCAACAAAAGCAAGTGGAGAGTCTGGCACCTGGGGAGGAACAACTGCTGGAATCAGGACAGGCTGGGGGTGAGCTGCTGGAGAAGAGCTCTGTGGAGAAGGACCTGGGGGTGCTGGTGGGTGACAGGGTGGCCATGAGCCAGCAGTGTGCCCTGGGGCTGAGAGAGACAATGGGATCCTGGGGGCATCAGGAGGAGTGTGGGCAGCAGGTCACAGGAGGGGATCCTCCCCCTCTGCTCTGCCCTGCTCAGGCCCCACCTGGAGTGTTGTGTCCAGTGCTGGGCTCCCTGGGAAAAAAAAGGACAGGGATCTCCTGGAGAGAGTCCAGAGAAGGGCTACAGAGATGATGAAGGGCCTGGAGCATCTCCCCTGTGAGGAAAGGCTGAGAGAGCTGGGGCTGTTCAGCCTGGAGAGAAGAGACTGAGGGGGGACCTGATCAATGTTTATCAATATCTTAGGTATGGGGTGCAGGGGGAATTGGCCAGCCCCTTTTCAGTGTCTGTGGGGACAGGACAAGGGGCAATGGCTGCAAATTGGAGCACAGGGAGTTCCACACCAACATGGGGAGGAACTTTTCCCCAGTGAGGGTGAGGGAGCCCTGGGACAGGCTGCCCAGGGGGTGTGGAGTCTCCATCTCTGGAGACATTCCAGCCCCATCTGGACACCGACCTGTGCAGTATGAGCTGGGGAGCTGCTTTGGCAGGGGGGTTGGACCCCAGGAGCTCTCCAGGTCCCCTCCAACCCCTACAGTTCTATGATTCTATGATACTCTACTTGAGTTCTTTGTTTATGTTTTGTTGTCACACCAGCATCTAGGAACATGAAGTACATGTTGCTGGTTTGAGGAACATGGGGGAGGAGGGGATGTGCTTTGCTAATCATACCAACATATTAAGCCTGATACATGTCTGGAAACTTCTTATTGCAGCCTGGGTCTGGCCAGATGCGTTGGAGGTTGACAGCTCAGATTCTGAGTCATGGACAGCCCATACAGTGAAAAAGCTGACAGCATCGTTTGAAGCATCACTTACTGCAGAGAGAGAACCCAAGATCCTGTCAAATCATCACCAGCCAACAGTAAAGAGAAACTGTGGTGACAGTGAAATGAGAAATGAAGTTTATCATAGAAAAATAATTTCTTGGTTTGGCGACTCCCCACTGGCAGCTTTTGGCTTGCATCAGCTCATAGAATATGGAAAGAAGTCTGGGAAAATTGCTGGAGATTGGTATGGGCCTGCAGTTGTTGCACACATTTTAAGGTAAAACTCCCTTCATTCTTTGTTGTTACTGGTGCCTTCTGCATTACAGAAGCATTGCAGAGTGCCATGGGATTACTTCAGCTTAATTGAGCGTCTAAGTGCTCATTATTGGCTTTGTAAAATGTTCATATTAGCAGCAGTTCCAGAGATCTTTTGGAGGCAGGAGAGGGGAAATAGCAATAGGTGCAGGAACTGAACTCTGAGCTTTTATTCAGTCTGATTTTGGGGAAGAAAAGTCATTCCTGCTTCTTTTGTACTTGGGGCAGAAGTCCCAAGTATCTCTCCCAAACCTAGGCTTTTAAGCAGAGCTGTATTTAATGAAATGTTCCAAAAACTAACCACTCTTGCAACCTTGGAACATGCATAACATTATAGATTTTTTTATACTGTAACCTGGGGGCTATAAGGTGCTGATAGTGTAATGAGATGTCAGAGCTAAAATTGATGTTTTCAGCATTTCTTTGCACACATGAAATTCTTGTGAAACTGTAAATGTGTGGGACTATTAATATTATAATTATGTCACAGTAAAAGTAAAGGGTCTGTGACATTCAGTGTGGGGGAAAAAAAAAAGGCAGAAAGTCAAATTTCTCCATACCATGTGCCTTTACATGCCATGGCTTTGAATATTACCACTTGTGTTTTGGTTTTTATAGCCTTATATGTTTATGTTCTTAGTGGATTCTAGTTTACCAGGAAACTGAATCCTAATAAGTCATTTAAGCAACAGAAGCCAAAGTTCTTATGTTTTATTTATATATATATATATATATATATATATATATATATATATATATGAATAGAATATTGATATTATAAAAGTGAATTAATCTTAAGTGAACCTGTACCAAAATAATTTGGCTTCTCTGTGTGTGTGCCTGGAAATATGAGGGGTTAGCATGGTGTATGTGTTTTCCTCAGTGTTCTCCTGATGATAGAAACTATCAGAATCCTTTTTGCTTACTTTGAATTGCTGTAGCCTGTTTACACAGCAGGAGGGGGTTGGGGAATTTTGCCCAGAACTCCATTCATGCAAACCCACTGGTGATTTCCAATGCTGCCATGGTTTCCTTTCCTAGATCTCCTGTCCCTTACAGCAGAACTCACAATGTACAGCGCTCTCAGAACCTGAGGGTGACTGTATTAACTGATTCCTCAAAATACACTGTGAAATAAAGGGAGAGTGACCATGTAATGCAAGTGTGTGTTGAAGTCACAGCCTGCTCTTCTATTTCCAGCAGTTTAATTTCTTTACAAACGTTGTCCTTGATCGATGCTCATGCTTCAGAGTATTGACATATATTTTCTTTTTAGCTTTTAGGCCCATTACTCACACCCTTTTGAGGGTAGCCTAATAGTTATCTTTCCAAAAGTTTTGGGGAAACCTTGCAGCTAGTTCTGTGACAGCCTTTATTTCCATCCACATGAGGGCTAATTTGTGGGTAGCTGCATGAATTGAGATCCACTAAAGATAGATTGAATTGAAAAAAAATTGTGTTAGCAGATTTAGCTGTTGTTATCCTGAGATACCACAACAGAAAATGGTTATAAACAGAAAGAAATTAGGTAGTGAATATGAATTTTGTTGTAAGTTGACATGTTTCTTTTGGGCTTTGGGATTTTTGTGGTTTTCATTGTTTTCTAAATAGCCAGACATCATCTTTGCTTGGGTAAAACGTTGTTCTGTACACTGGATCTTGGTATCCAGTATTTAAAAACAAACAGAAATACCCCTACCTTCCCAGCTGTATTTTTCAGGAATGAAAGGTGTCTTTACTTAAACATAACAAAAAACCCCAACCAAAATTAAAGCCCCAACAACAATCAATTAAACCCAATGTGTTTCTAAAAATCAAATCATTTATGTTTATTTACTGTTAATTTATTTAAAATCAGAGATGAGTTAAATAGTTTTGTGTTTGTACTTAGAAAAGCTGTTGAAGAAGCAAGAGACCCTGAGCTACAAGGAGTAACAGTCTATGTTGCTCAGGACTGTACAGGTAAATCTTGTGATTATGTAGATTTTTGCAAATATTTTAGATGCTTTTTTTGATCTCTTTCAGTAAGCACCTAACAGTAAAGCTCTAAATGGAAAGAAACCCAATTTAAAATGGAGCCACAGCATTGAGATGACCTAACCAAAGGGGCTCTTGGTACATTCAGGTGTTGGTTCTCTTTGAGAATCAGCCTTCACAACTCAAATGCTTTGTACTGTCATTGCTTCTCTGGTCTCTTACAGTGCAAGGGAGTGGAATTCCCATTCCAGCAAGACAACTTTTTCTTGCACTCTGCCTGTTGTAACTCTTTATTTTGGATTCAAATCAGTTACTAATCTGTTTTGTACTCGTTTCAGTGTTGGTTTAGTGATAAGCTAGTAAGAACTTCCAAAAAAGGACCACACAACAGAAGAATCCTTCAGGTAGAGTAGGTTTGTTAATTCCATTTTGTCTTTGGCATTGCAGGATTTTCTTTTAGGCATTTTTCTAGAGGAAAAACCCCCACTGCACCAGTCTGTTAGAATAGTAAGAAGTCATTTTCAGTTGGAGCTCAGGGATGTGAGCAGGAGAGTGAACCAGATCAGTGGTAACCTTTCTCTGCCCCAACGTGGCATTTGAAATATCAATAACAGGCAGAGGAGCATCGAGCTCTGGATGTTCAGGAGCAGAAAATGATGACAAGATAAACTAAATGTGTGGTGAAACTTTACACTAATGACTAGAGTCTTTCAAGTCCAAGCACAATGTATTACTTCAGTTTACCTGCCAGGAATTTTAGTTATGTCATCACTGATCTTGGGATAGGACAGACAAGACCGACATCCCTGGGTAATCAATCAAACTGGTTTTAGAGAGATACTGTTTAATCACATGCTACAAACCAATTTCACCTGACTTACAATGACAGTGGAAAACTTGAAAAATTCTATTAATTTTTTGCTTCTTTGTTCTGGTGATGATTTTTTTTTGCATCTCTCCTAGGTTGGAGGGAGCAATAACACCACTTCAAGTTGTTTTGCTCATTTTCAGTGACTCTGTGTTAACTTTAGACTGTGAACTTGAGGATCTATTAAAAGCAATTACTGTCTCTTTAGCCTTTAATGTGTAGATGTTTCTGTTTGTCATAGGCTTTTGAGTTTTAAATTGCTCTTTTTAATACAATTTTGTATTAATAAAAAGTGGATAAATACTGACTGGTTTTGTCCTAACCCACCCCTTCTGCAATCTGTCTTAGCAGCAGCCCACTTCCATTCTACAAAATATTGCTGCAAATAAGATGCATAACACTGTTTTTCATCAGTCACCTGAGTTGTATTTCAGAAGGGCAGTAACATTTTGAAGGACTGTAGCTTTAACTTGCCACACTAAGTGATGACATGTTATAGATGTGTCTTTGTAAAAGCTGATGGTCCTACCTTAAATATGAGTATTTCCCTCTGTCTCCTTTCAGTCTACAGTTCAGATGTTATTGACAGACAGTGTTCTTTGCTGGACTCTGGAAAAGCAGACACAAAAGCTGTAATTATATTAGTTCCTGTGAGACTTGGTGGAGAGAGAACAAACATGGACTACTTAGAGTTTGTAAAGGTATGAAATGAGAGTTCCATCATTTTTCAAATAGTAGTACCAGGTGATAAGAAAAGCGACTTCATGGTGGTAATCTTCTCCCTATTAAATGTGTGGTGGTGATTTTACAGTTGAAGGTTGTAAAGTTTGACTTTACAGATTTTAAATTTCCCTATTACAAGATCAGACATAATTGCAGAGCACATGATGTCCCTTGGTAAAGCAGTGATAACTGTCCTGCTCCTCAAGCAGCTACTTGAAAAGACATTCATGCACTGGCTGAAATTACAGATGGTAATTTACTTGCATATGCTGTTAGAGTTGGGCTATATTAAGCATCAGTCAGCATTTGAAAATACAAACATACCAAATTCCTTATTGTTTCTTATTTTCTTAAATGTCAAAAGATTCAAGGTTGCTGCTTGGCTGTTCTTCCCTTTTTCCTTTTTTTTTATCTGGTGTCTTTTACTTCCTTTTAACAGAGCAGAATTTTTTTATATCTTTAGTCACCACTACAAGTGTGTTTTTACTATCTGGAGGGTAGGATGAATATTTCTAAGGACAGTGATGCAGGAATAGCAAGGAGTTACCACAAAAAAGAAAGAAAAAGTGGAAAAAAGTAAAACTCAAAGAGAAAGCAGAGGGAAGGAGAGTCTGGTCTGTGCTGTCCTCTCTTCAGCAGGCATTCTGCTTGTGGTGCTAACCCCTGGAGATGTAATCCTACCTCTGGAGCCAAGAATACTTCTTGTAGGGGAAAAGACTGTTCTCTGAGCCCTGCTGATCTATCATTTTCAATGCTGCTGTTTATCTGTCTTTACATTCTCATTTTTAAAATGCCACCATTCAGTGGCATGTACAAAATCTGAGAGCCTGTTACATCCTTTTGGTGTGTTTGAGACTCTGTCTTCTCTGTAAAATTTTAGGAAATGTGTTTCATTTTTAATGGCAGGTGGAGAGACTGTGATGAAGCCTTTTTATTTAAGTGATGAACTAAAACTGTGTTTTCTTTCTTGATTGTTTTCCTTGGGTTTATTTCCAGACAGTTGTTTTTGGAAAGTTTTTTGGTTCTTTTTGTTCTGATTAATTCTGACACAGCAAAGATAAGCCTGTGGTCACAGATCTGATCTACAGCAACCTGGCTTTATTAATAGTCAGTATTAACTGCAAAAAAGCTTTTGATTCAGTTCTGCCTGGGAAGAGACACAGTGCTGCTGTTTCTAGGCTAACAAACAGTTGCTTCTGCAACTTTCCTAAGGCTTTTCCAGCATAATCCAGGCTCTTACTATTGCCATGCATCTATGGCTGGTTTTACCCTGGGATTTTCTCACCTTACCTCTCAGAACCACTCTTGCCAGAGTAAAGTATGTTTGCACAGCCATGGGTTACACAGCACAGGCAGGATACTGTAGCTCACTGGCTCTGCTGGGGTGCTTTCAGCTCTCACTTCCCAAGCCTGTTGCAATGGAGAGTGTGATACAAGGGCTTTCAGCTGCCTCTGTGAGTCACTCCAGCCTCTGTCCTGACTGTTCAGAAGTGACTGAATTTCTTGGGGTCTGGATTTAAGTCTAAAATGCAGATTTTAGAATATAGTACAGGAGGTTGAGGTTTTTTTACAAAGGATTTTTATATTTATGGATGAAAATTTATCCTTTATTTATCATTCACAAGGAAATTCCCATAGATTAAAGAGTTATTCATTACTCTAAGCAGCTTTCCTCCCCTTCTGTGTCACCACCAGAGGATGTGTCCTCTGTAGTTAGCTGTTTAAGCCTCTACCCTGCCTAATGATTGTCCCTCTCTGCTCTGCCCTCATGAGGCCCCCCTGGAGCCCTGTGTCCAGATTTGGGGTCCTAATACAGGGAAGATGTGGAACTGTTGAGGAGGAGTCAGAGGAGCCACAGAGATGCTCAGAGGGCTGGAGCAGCTGCCCTACAAAGAGAGGCTGAGGGAGCTGGGCTGGGTCAGCCTGGAGAAGAGAAGGCTGTGGGGGGACCTCATTGCAGCCTGCCAGTCCCTGAAGGGAGCAGAGGAACAGGAGGGGAATCAGCTTGTTAAAGGGCAGAGACTGGCAGGACAAGGGGGATGGTTTAAAGATAAAGGAGGGAAGGGTTAGATTGGATGCTAGAGGGAAGTTTTTTACAGAGAGTGTGGTGAGGGGCTGGAACAGGCTGCCCAGAGAGGGGGTGGGTGCCCCGTCCCTGGGGGTGTTCAAGGCCAGGTTGGATGGGGCCCTGGGCAACCTTGTGTAGCTCCAGGCCTGAGGTTGGTGTCCCTGCCTGTGGCAGGGGGTTGGAGCTCTATGATCCTTGGGGTCTCTTCCAACCCAGGCCATTCTATGATTCTATGATAATGTTCTGTAATGCTCAACCATCAAGGAGCATTTTCCAGAAGAACCTTCTTGTTCATCTTGTAAAGCAGCAGCACTACTTTCTCTTAACATGTATAAATCCATACTAAAGTTGACTTTCTCAGCATCTCAGGTGAGGAGTACAGCAGTTTCTGTTACATCATTACTTGATCTTTGTCTCTGCAGAGAAAATTTTATCATGAGATGCTTTGGTCTTATTTCAACATGAAATATTAATCATTTTGTTTGGAGGATTTTTCCCCCTACTTCTACCCTGGTAATGTAATGGGTGTCCTTTTACTGGGCAAGCTCTTAGAAGACAGGATATAGATATGACTGCCAGCTAATGGAGATTTCACTTTAACTCAGCTGAGAGTCTTCTGGATTGCTGTCCCTGTTTGGGCCAGCATCCAAGTTTTTCAACCCAACACTTGCTTAGTGCCACAAGAAAACCACTGTGATTTATGGGCATTTAAAGGCTGTTCAGTTTTCAAGAGTATTTAATGGTCTTGGGCTTCAATTACATTAGAACAGTTGGGCTCAGCTTTCCGAAGTGCTCAGTGTTGGCAAAATTCAGCTCCCACTGGAGTTGGTGGAATAACTAATGGAGAACTGTGTTAAGCCAAGACTGAATACTCACAAAAATCCTAATGAGCCTGAATAGAAATATATTGAAGGGAGAGGGAAAGTCCTTTGTGCCTTCCTTTTCTAGGAACTTCTTTTAATAGAGAATAGGGCTACGAAGATGATGAAGGGCCTGGAGCATCTCCCCTATGAGGAAAGGCTGAGTAAGTTGGGACTCTTCAGCCTTGAGAAGACTAAGGGGGGACCTAATTAAAGTCTATCATTATCTTAAGCATGGGATGCAGGGGGGATCAGCCAGCCCCTTTTCAGTGTCAGTGGAGACAGGACAAGGGGCGCAATGGCTGCAATTTGGAACACAGGAAGTTCCACACCAACATGGGGAGGAACTTTTGCCCAGTGAGGGTGAGGGAGCCCTGGGACAGGCTGCCCAGGGGATGTGGAGTCTCCTTCTCTGGAGAGATTCCAGCCCCATCTGGACACCGACCTGTGCAGTATGAGCTGGGGAGCTGCTTTGGCAGGGGGGTTGGACCCCAGGAGCTCTTGAGGTCCCTTCCAACCCCTACAGCTCTGTGATCCTGTGAAATGGAATGATCGGGGGGGGGGGGGGGGGGATTTCTTTGTTCTTTGTTGTGTGAGAGTGCATCCTGAATTTGTGGGTGATAGAAGAATTTCAGTTAATCTTCTGCAATGTTTTTACTTTTGCAAAACTGCAGGTAAATCCTCCTCCCCAGCACTAGGAGGTATATCCATGAATTCACCACTTCATGATGTGCTAATAGTCTGATAGGTTTGTGTGCTAGCAGGGCTGTGGGGATTACAGAACCCAGAGCTTTCTAACTGCAATGCACAGGAATACACTGCCAGCACTGGTGTGACTGTACCCACAGCTGATGTCTGTGTCGTTGCTGGCTCTTAGCTTTGCTGTGAGTGGAGGAATGTATGTCTGTCTGCACCCTTCCAGGCTGAAATGATTCCTGTATTTCACCCCGTGTCCCCTCTTTACAAATACACCTAAGGGGATTTAATGTCTCATTCTCAGACTTGCTGCCTACTGATGGTTGTTTCCCCTCCCTGCACAGTTGACACCCGGTGAGATGTATGGGGTTTGTCTGGGATGTGTCTTGGGCTGCTGCTTATAGAGCTGTATCTTGGTATGACTCTTGCTTCAACTGGTATTTCTCCCTCTGATGTAAAAGTTCATCTTCTGGACAGACTTCCACATTGGAATGCAGAAAGAAGAGAGCCCCCAGGGCCCCAGAATGTAAATGGAGATGAACTCTGTGAATCTGGAATACTTTGATACCTTTTGACTAAGCAACCTGTGCTCAGCCAGTGTAACAGGACATTTTGTCTCCTTCCTGGGAATGGTGCTGCCAGTTCTCTCAATGTGTGTGCATCTCCTGAAAAGGGGGGGCTCTACCTGCAGTATCTGGTGGTATGTTTGCACTGTGGTCAGTTTTAAGCTTCTAAAAATTTAATCTAGCCCCAAAAAATCACACAGTCAGTCTTTAAAAGAAAAAAAAAATTAAGATATATCTATTTGCCTAAAACCAGTAAATAATGAGCAAAAATTTGAATTCAGTTTAATATTTAGTATGCTTAACACTGTCCTAATTATTTAATATTTTTGTTTTAGGGAATTTTAAGCCTTGAGTATTGTGTTGGTATTATTGGTGGCAAACCCAAGCAGTCCTATTACTTTGCTGGATTTCAAGGTTAGTGCTTTAATGTGTTATGTCTCTTCAGTATTTTTCTGTAATAGTTAGGAAGTTAATATCAAAGCAGTGGGAAATAGCATGATTAAAATAGCAAAATGAGTACCTTATTAATTCATCATATCTACCAAAGTCCACTCATTTGTCATTTACCCTGTATAGTAATTGGATTCTGTAAAATGTACATTTAATTTCCATTGTTGCATAAACAAGGCATAATTTATCTGTTTCACCCAACTTCAGGAGCGTTTGCTGTTGCTATCTGGCAGTTCTTATTTACATATTTACTTTTTACTAGTTTAAGTGGTGTTAGTTGATGCTTAAATGACAAGCAATATATTCTTCCTGTCAGGATGAAGTAGCACGATACATTTTTCATATGCAAACTCCAGAATATAATTGTGTGTTTGTAAAAGTAATTTTATCACCAAAAATTAAATGACAGTCTCATCACTTTATAAAAATTCTGCTTATACAAGCATATTTGATTATGCAAAAGTTAATCTGTCCTGCAAAAACCTATGCTTCAGTCAATGAATATCAGCCTGGCAAGCAGTTACTCTCTGGCTTCTTTTTTTCCCAGCTGTTCTGCATAGAAATTGGATTGTAAGCAGTGTAATAATAAGGTGTTTTTTGAATTACTTGTCTTCTGTTTTGTCCTTGTAGATGACAGTTTGATTTACATGGATCCTCATTACTGCCAATCTTTTGTAGATGTCAGCATAAAGGATTTCCCTCTTGAGGTAGTATGGATATAGACCTGGCACTGTTTTCTTCCCATATGAATCAAACACTAATTATTTAGTGATGTTCTAGCTAGCTGCATCTTTATGGGTTTACAGTTACACGTTATTTATCAAAGTTCTGCCCTTCTTTATAGGCCTATAATCAACAAAAATGACCAGAGGTTAAAAACTCAATATGGGCTTTTAATTTTTACTTCATTAATCTTTGTCTGTTTCCTTTTAATGATCAGAAAACCTCAAAAAAAGTGATTGCTTCATTTAAGTACGTTGCCATCAAAGAAAACAGGCAATATTTGGGGTATTTAAATGTGAATTATTTGGATTTGGTTTTGTTAGTTTGTCTTTATGGTCAATTTTATTTTATTTTAAATTCCATGGAGAGAATTGCTGTAGTATTCCATAGTAGGAGCCTGTTGTCAGGTTGGAACCAGAGTGCCTGTAGTTTTTTTCCCTGCTGCTCTTTTATCCAGGAATTTGTGAGGTTTCTGTACTGGAGCAGGTGGTTATTTTAGATGTAACTCTTGCTCCTAACGACTTTGCAGGTCACTTTTTTAGCTTGACACAAGTAGGAGATTTTTAAAGTTTATCAGTGAGGTTTGTGGTTGACTAGATGAGTTTTACTCAGGTCTTTTGAACTGTTTCTTTTTAATTATTTTTATTATTATTTGAATCAAGCTATTTTTATGGAATAATAGTCTCCCAGAAACCAACAGGGCTGAAAAGCATAGGTGCTGTGTTTGTTCTTTTCCCCCAACTCCTAGTCCACAACTTTCTGGGTGCATCTTAAGTGTAGTGAATGCATCTCTTCAGGCTATACCTACAGCTTAAAACTCATGATGCTTTTTTTTGTTAGGAGTTGGGTTTTTTTTTAACAACAGTGTTTTCCCTTTTTTTTAACCTCTTGCCAAATAACCTGCATGGAAAATAGAGCTGAAGGAGGTTATTAGACACTGTGGTTTACAAGTACCGTGGGGAGACATTACCAGTTGCAGAAGCTGAATAGCCACAGTACTTGGAGCTGTTCTCAGTCCATCCATACAAACTCTCCTTGATCTTCTGTCCAACTTCTACATGAACTTCCAACCTCCTTTGGAGCAACGTTCTTTGAATGTAGAAGGACTCTCAGGGTGCACCCACTGCTTAGGACAGCATCAGTCACTCTAGAACAGAGTTAGTTATTAGTAGTGGTTCCTCATGCCTCTGTGTTCTGGGAAGTTAGGTGTTCCTAAACATGTTGAGGAACAACAGCTT
Organism: Laterallus jamaicensis coturniculus; assembly: GCA_022605575.1. NCBI lineage: Eukaryota > Metazoa > Chordata > Aves > Gruiformes > Rallidae > Laterallus > Laterallus jamaicensis. Next base: position 32,907,886 of record JAKCOX010000007.1, read on the forward strand.
GAGGAACAACATACTGCATTTAAACGAGGAAGAGGAATATGTGTTTATCTCCACCACCTCTGTAACACTCACTACTGCAAGGCTTGGAGCACAGTGCTGTAGGCAGTGGGAGTGAGTCATCCCCCAACTCTCAAACTCACATCTGAGGAACCAAGTAGGTGATCTTAAATTGGCTGTTTACACTTAGAATGCGAGTCAAATGGTGTGTAATGAAGTAACATACCTTCATGGCTTCTGATTTGTATAGCAGCTGAGAGTTACATGACAACAGGGTAATAAACTGCAAGGGTCCTGCCTGTTGTTGCAGTGAAAGATCTGTTAACATGACAATCACAATACCTTAATCAAAATACCATCGATTTAATACTATTTAGAAAAAGTATGTATCAGAGGACTTCAGCCTAATGTCAAGTCCTAAAGGCTGACTTAAAGCAAACACTACGTATTTTTCAGTATTTATGCTTAACAAGATGCTTTAACTGGTGTGACACATGATATAAAAGTATAAGATTCTCTAGAAAATGAGAAGGTTCAGAATTAAAAAAAGGAATGTAGCAGCAAAATGTATCAGAAAATACCCTAGACAGAAACTGGCTTTAATTTTTAGAGGTGGCTTTACATTGACCCTGCTGAGATATTTGGAGGAAGAGTTGGTGAGCCCCAGCTCTGTTTGTATTGTGGCAGCAGCAGGGATTATAACCCAGATCCGTGCTGCCTTATGCTAATAACTGTGGTAAAATACAACGTCTTCTCTGAAGATTTTACAGTTTAATTGGGTGAGGCAGACAGAAGGTGGGAAGGGCACAAAGAAGCAGAGCTGAGGGGACTTCCTTAAGGTCAAACCAGAGCTTGGTGGCCAAGCTGCAAAAACTACATGTCTCTCTGGTTTCTGTTCCTGTGACTAATGACTAATCCTCCAGATCGTGGTGCAGACTGGCATTAATAAGAATTTCCATATAATAAGTTTTACAGTGTATTTTGAAGGTCCATGAGCTGCCAGCTCGGCTTGATCGCATCCTAATGCTTTTCTGCAGACAGAAAATATATTGCAATTTAATGCTTAGTGCATTTAATAGTATTATATCTTTGTCCAGAAATGTCAAAAGTAAACAGAAATTGCTTTCTTAGTGTGGATAGTTGCTTGTTAGATTTATCTGTAGGGAGTATTTTCAAAATTGACAAATTGTCCAGAATAAGTTAGAAATCAATCCACTCTGTATTGGCTTCCAGAATCCATTTGTTTGGAGGAGTGAAGAGAAAAAAAAAAAGGAGAAAAAAAAAGAGAGAAAGAAAAAGCTTGTGCACTTCTCTTTGTTGTACAGTGATTTGTGTAGCACTACAGCTGCTGCCCTGAACGGTGCAGCACAGCTGAGGTTACAGCGTTGGTCGTGGAACACGCTGTGTAAGGCACCGTTCCATTTACATCTCTGATGACTGAGGGTGAATGTTCAAAATACAAACTCTGTGTGTAAAATTTGTACAGAATTAGGAGAAAAAAAACCCCAGTGACTGAAAGCAATCTTGTAAAAATAGCACTTCTCATTGTTCCTTATGTTTTTTTAGCAGAGGTTTAAATCTCTCAGGTTTAAAGGAGTAAAGAGCAGTATACTTCCTTGTGTAAAGCTACTGCAGTGATAGGTACTTTCGGGTTAGGTAGCTAGGGCTGTCATCTCCTGTAGGTTGACTTTCTAACTGGCAATAATAAATAATAATAAAAAAGGGTTTCCAGTATACAGACTGGCTGATGTTAGCTGTCAGGGGTTGTGGGAGTCCGATCAGATCTGTAGCAGTTGTTAGGTTAACCTTCACAGAGGAAACACCTCGGTGTTAGTAAGGAATCTCTGGCGCTGCTCCGTCCCGGTCCTGTGCTGATCAGTGCTGTGCCAGGGAGCTGCTACGCACAGCTTCTGTGGCAGTGTGAAGGGAGGCAGCACAGACAATTCACTGGAGGAGTATTGATCACTGGGGGAAGTTCATGGAAAACAAAATCTGCTCTTCAGTACAGCGATACCTCCGGTGCAGCGTGGTGCAGACGTGGTGCCGTAGCGTTTGTTACTGAGCAGCTGCAGCGGGGTTGCTAGTGATTTAATAGAGGAAGGATGACTGGTAGTCCTGTGTGTTACAAGCAGAATGAAGAGGACTACCTTTGAGAGACAGGCTGGGGTGTCCACATCATTTCAGTTATTAGGCAGTAAGCTTCACCAAAACTACAGTTCCTGTAGTAAACACACAGAGAATCAAGGTAGATAGAATACACTTACATTTTCTCTTACAAATGGCAAATGATGAGTGTGGGGGAAAGGGGTTTTTTGTGTTTGTTTGGGTTTTCTTACAGCATGGCTGCTGATAGTACCAGTTCACAGCATTGTCAGAGCATCATTTGTCACAGAAAGAGATTTCACATTAGGAAAAAACTATTTATCAAGCAGGACACATCCTTTGGGGTTTTGTTTTTTTCCTACTTGTGGGTTACTGTCATATGGTTTTGCTTTGTGGGGTTTGTGAAGTTTTTAACCCATTTCATTTACCAAAAGAAAATGCATGAGGTTGGCTTATTCCTTTCCATCTCTTTTCTGGAGGTTGGGGGAGGGAAAGGGGGCAATGGGCGGTGGTAGTAACGCAGTAATTGTAAGACAGTGCAAAAGCTGTTACAAATTCAATTTGCAGAAGAGCCTTCACCTCCTCTGCCTTGGGAATATTCATAAAGTACTGCTCTGAGCCACAGACCTCTGACAGGTTTCAAACTAACGTGGTGGTGTGGGCAAGTTTGGGGAATACAGCATCAACAGCAGGAGGGTTTATACGTGTGGGGAGCAGTGGAAGGACTCAAATGCTGGGGGGGGAGGGGGCTATGGGGGAGAAATCACTTCCAAAGTGTGTGCTGGGTTTTAATTCCAGCTCTGCAGGGATTGTATGTTAAAGCTGTTGCTGGGGGAAATGAGTCAGGGCATCGGTCTGAATCGTTCTCACCCGTAACCAGGTATTTTGTGGTTTTTAATCTTGAAATTTGCAGTCTTTCCACTGTCCTTCTCCCAAAAAGATGTCATTCAAAAAAATGGATCCCAGCTGCACAATAGGATTTTACTGTAGAACTGTGCAGGACTTTGAGAAGGCTTCCGAGGAAATCACCAAGGTAGGTGTGGGAGTTACCAGAGGGATTCCTCGGCCAGACCGGTGCCCGTGTTCTGGGTACGGATAGAGGGAGAGAATCAGCTTCGCTCCCCGAAACGGGCACCGCTCTGTGCTCAGTGTCTCTTGCCGCTTTCCATCATCGCGGCGAATCTGGGTCGGTTTTTCATTCCGTTGGATTTTACGGGTCCGGAGGCGGCGGGTCGCATCCTGCTGGAGCTGCGGCTGGCGCAGGCCGGCCCACGAGGTGGCACTCTTGAAATGGGAATCTCTCTGCAGCCAGCCAGCCCTCCCAGCCCCGCGCTGCCCTGCGCACCCCGGCAGGGATTTACAAAAGGCAATCAATCCCTTGGGAGGGATTTTTTTTTTTTACTTTTCCCTTTAAATGGAAGTATTTGATCAAGCTAAAATTGTATATTATTTCTTGTTAGCCTAAGTGCTTTTTCTGATGGCATTTAAATGTAAAGCAGCGTGTTTATGGCTCAGTAACAGTGTTTTGAAGCCTGTGGAGCAGGTATCACCCAGCAAATCTGTCTGATCGTGTCCTCCCACTTGAAAAACACTGCTATGACTTCATTTAGGGCCAAACATAATTGACTTTTTTTCCTTGATTATTATAACCTGTGAAATACAGCATTATTAATTTGCTGTGGAAGCAGATAACTGTGTTTGGTGCTGGTAAAACTAGTCTGTGAAAGGATGCAGTGGCTGCAGAAGATGGTCACAGTATTCTACCCGCAGCAGTTACCCTGACAGCATTTCCAATGTCCTGTTAAAAGTGGTATTAGCACTACAGCCAAAAAAAGCGTTTTTACACTTAATACACTCTGTGTGTATAACTTTTAGCAGGTATTGATTGATGCTGAAGTTGGTTTTTTGGATTCTGACACAGAGAGGTGTAAGATAGAAAGTAGAAGTCCCTAAGCAATGGAAATACAGGAAGTTTAAATAGTGAAGTTTTTATTCTTCAGTGTTTTCCTGTTATTTCATGTATAAGAAAGAATGTACTAACATGGTAAAAAAAAATCTAATTATAAAATTGGTTACACTGGAAGTTTTCTTTCTGTTTTTTCCTTCTTTTCTGTCAAGTTTGGGATTAGGTACATTTCTCTTTGTGAGCACGTGTTGCAGACATTCTTATGGCTGATCTCAGTCTTGGAGCCATAAGCCCAGTGGTTTAGATAGACCCTCTAATATTTGTCACATTTTATAGAAATATATTTCATGCATATTAAGTTTGAAAATAGAAGGAAGATTGAATACAAATGCAATGTGAGAAACATTGTGTGAGCTTTCAATCCTTCTTTCCCATCCTTTGTTTTTTCCTGTTCTTCTGTTATTTTTCCCTTTGCATTGTGAACATGAACTATAAAGCACAGTATATTCCTGGTGTGGCTTGTGTAGCCTGGGCTCAAAAATTCAGGTTTTCACTGCTTTTAGGGGCAGTTGAGAGAAAGAAATTCGCTTTTATTATGTGAGGATAAACCTTCTGAGCCATATATTCAGTGGTAGAGAAATTAAGGCATTGAAATCAAGGGCCCAAATAGTGATGGGTGAAACGCCATCTAAACCACATTCAAGTTACCCTTTGCTTCTGTCCTCACTGGTTAGGTGGCTGTTGTTAAGTAGTTCAGTAATTCCTGCAGTTAAAGAGCTGATACACTAAGGAGACCTGGAAACACACCCAGAAGGATGGATTTACCAACAGGCTGCAGTCTTCCCTCTGGTGCTTCCAGCATAAACAGGGAGCAGGCACAGCAGTTCCCTCTGGCTTCTCAACCCCACAGGGCAGATCCAGGTCAGCAAGAAGCTCTGGCCTCTGCACTGCACCTGGGATGGCTCTGCCTTTGGCCATGGCTGTTACTGCTGCTTGATGTTGTTACTTAACTGGTGCCAGGCTTGTCTTTCTACTCATGCTGTGAATTGTCTTTCTCAAACAGCAAATAATCCACTTGAGCTACAATCATGTTTGCCTGTTTGTAGCCCAGGTTCTTAGCAGAAATGAAGTTCTCTGAAGAACTGCACTGATTGAGTGGTGAACTTGATGCACTTCAGCACTAAGAATTAATTATTGCAGTGGCAACAGCAGCAATCTGAGTCTAACACTGAAACTCTAAAAAATACTGGTGTTTATCAATAAACTTCTTTGTAGAAGTAACCACAGTGGCACCCAAAGAACTTGCAGGTTCTTTGGAGCATCAGACTCTGTGATCACTGAGTGAGATGAGCTTGGTAGTCATTGCAGTCATCATAACCGAGTTCCAGTTGGCTTGTGGAGGCATTTGCCTGTCTGTGCAGTGTATGTTCTGTATGTAGTATTTCATCATCTCCCTTAGTACAGAGAGAGGTGCTACACCTACCTGTAGAGGACGAAGTTTTGGGTGAAGTTGGCCACAGATGACAGTGGAGCTGGGGGTGTATTTCTGCCCTGATGTGGAGGGACCAGCTTCAAAGGTGCAGTGGCTGTTCATGCGTTCCCTCAGTGTGATGGATGTTTGTGCAGTACTGGGGCGAGTTTCCTGGTGTAAACTTGCAGGTAGGAGCAGGCCAGAGTCCACCCATCCACTTCCCAGAGCAGCAAACAGCTTTCATGTGGCTGTCACTTGTTGTTGCTGTGAAGTCAGCTTGTATTCGGCCCCTGGGGATGAAACAGTTTGTGTCTGGTTATCCTGTCTTATTGAGAAACAAAGCACTTCTACATCTTACAAACACTTTTCCTTTCTAATGTACCTTTGTTAGTCTTCTTTGCTTATTATGGTGTAAGTATCTCTCCTCTGGTTCCTTGTAGCCAAGTTTCACATCACAACAGCCAAATGCAAAATTAGGAGAAGATGGACAATTCCAGACTATGGTAAAAATCAAGAATTTGTTTTGGGGTTGTGGTTATTTTAAAAAAAACCCAGTCCTGGCTGTCACTTTATAAACAGTTCTTACTGTTTGAAGATCTGTTGAGGTTTTTCACTGGTTTAGATCAATTGTTCTCATGAAATGATGATCAGTGAGTTTTAGTTCTATGCAGTGTATACCCCAGGCTGATGTAGCTCTGCATGCCACTACATCACTGTGCTGTTTTTTCAAAGCAGGTAAGAAATTAAAGAAATTTAAAAATAGAAGTCATTGAACAATTCAGTGTCCAAAATGTCTTTCAGTATTTGAAGGATTTTTACCTGCTATGAAAGGCATTTTGCTATCCATTTTAGTATGTATCATTCCCCATCACCTGCTCTCTACGTGCTCGGTTTCTTTACATAGAGCTGTAGGTTTCTGGCCCCCTTGTTACCACAGTCAGTTGCTATCAGCAGTCTGGCTTTAGCCATGTGCCCCTTATTTGCATAGGGGTATGTGTTTAAACTTTTAATAAAAACATTGATTACTGCACATGCTGATTCTGCTGATTCCATATCTCCCTGAGCTGCTTTGTGGCTGCAGAATCCCTACCTGAGCTGGAGGAGAGCATTAGGTATGAGATTGTGCTCTTTGGACTTCTGCATAAAGCTGGGGTCTGTGCAGACTGTTGGAAAGGCAAAATCATAGAATTGTAGGGGTTGGAAGGGACCTCAAGAGCTCCTGGGGTCCAACCCCCCTGCCAAAGCAGCTCCCCAGCTCATACTGCACAGGTCGGTGTCCAGATGGGGCTGGAATCTCTCCAGAGAAGGAGACTCCACACCCCCTGGGCAGCCTGTCCCAGGGCTCCCTCACCCTCACTGGGCAAAAGTTCCTCCCCATGTTGGTGTGGAACTCCCTGTGCTCCAATTTGCAGCCATTGCCCCTTGTCCTGTCCCCACAGACACTGAAAAGGGGCTGGCTGATTCCCCCTGCATCCCCTGCTTCAGATAATGATAGACTTTAATTAGGTCCCCCCTTAGTCTTCTCAAGCCTGAAGAGTCCCAACTTACTCAGCCTTTCCTCACAGGGGAGATGTTCCAGGCCCTTCATCATCTCCCTAGCCCTTCTCTGGACTCTCCCCAGGAGATTCCTGTCCTTTTTAAACCATGGATCCCAGCACTGGACACAACACTCCAGGTGGGCCCTGCCCAGGGCAGAGCAGAGGGGGAGGATCCCCTCCTGTGACCTGCTGCCCACACTCCTCCTGATGCCCCCAGGATCCCATTGTCTCTCTCAGCCCCAGGGCACACTGCTGGCTCATGGCCACCCTGTCACCCACCAGGACCCCCAGGGCCATTATCTACTTTGTAGAGGTTTGGGGTTTTTTATTTTCCTACAGGAGCCCCATCTGCACAGAAACAAGTGGATCTGTATGGAACAAGATGCAGGGTTAGGTGTAAAATGAGCAGCTACCTGGAGAAGGAAGGGAAGTAAATGTTTGTTTAACAGGAGGAGGGGATGTTTGGATGCTTTTTTGATAATAAAATGACAAGTGCATTGTTTGGGATTCTTTAAACTTTGCAGCCATGAGCTAACTATCACTACTGACTGTATTTCTTCAGTTCCATTAACCTTTCGTCTGGTATGTGTTTTACATTGTAGATGCTGAAATCTTCATCTAAGGAGAAATATCCCTTGTTTACTTTTGTCAAGGGTCATTCTAGAGACTATGACTTTGCTTCCAGCCCACTCCATGAAGAAAATGACCTTTTCTCTGAAGATGAAAAGAAAAGATTAAAAAGATTTAGTACGGAGGAGTTTGTCTTGCTTTAAGGATGTTTTACACAAGATTATTGGCAGCTGTCCAGGAGAACACTTGCCTTTTAAAAAATAAAGTAAGTGTCCTCCTCCCCCAAGAAGGCAAGCTTGGGCTGAAATGGGTCTATTTTCATAAAGATGATCATGTTTTATATGTTAATGGTCTTTAAAATGTCGTTTAAAAATGTACTAATTAATTTTGCTCACTGCTAGTCGGGTGAGTTTCGGGTCACGTTGTGCTAGTGAAGATGGGCAGCGATGTTTAGAGCCAGGTATGTGGGACGTGCCCATGTCCTGGGCTTGACTGGTCCCTAACACCTACCCACCTTGTGACCCCGACAGCGTGTCAGCCCAGGACTAACCCTGAGCAGCAGCTGCCAGGGTGACGGGTGGGTTTTGTGTCATGGACACGCATCTCTAGGTTTTGAGCCCTTGTTCTGTCTGTCTGTAAGCAGAATTTGAGTTCCATATTAGCAGGGTAAGGGTAGAACTCTAATCTGTCTTGCTACATAAGCCCAAATAATAGTTAATGCTGTAGTTGTGACACACATCCTGAGCAGCACCGCCTAAGACAGGGTAGGTTTGATCTATCAGTAGTAATTGTCAGTTGCAATACTGATATAATTATATAGGCTGAATTGTGAGTTAAGATACTATTTAGTGGTATGATTTTATAATGGTTTCTCATTAAGCTTGCTTTGGAGCCTTAATATCAGGAGTGAAGATAAAGTATTACCTTTCCCCACAATTTTTAAAGGTTATACTATTAATATTAACAGCAACCAATCAAAGCAGCTAAAGACAATTATTAGAAGAGAGCGGTGTTTGTTTCCTGTTTCAACTACTATAACGTTGAGGCTTCTCTCTGGCTAGTGCAGCTTTTAAATCAAGGCAAACAAGGGAGTGGATGTTAAAAATTCTGGGCTGTGATTATTTTTTTTTTACCTTTTTTTTTTTTTGATACTTGTTATGACTGTACAAATGATGACTTGATGGTGTGTGTTTTTCAGATTGCAAACAAATGTACATAGAGAGTTTCATGTTTTAACAAAGTAAAATGCAGTATTTAATATACATATTAACGTGGCTTGGAAAATAAAAAAGGTGTGAAAACATTAAATGCATGTGCCTTTTATATTAGTAGTAGATCCTCTAAGAGTGACTATAATCCTGCATCTAAAACAATATTGTAAGGTGTGAGCGCTCTGTTTATTTGCAATAAAGGCAGATTTTATTGTTGTGTTGTAAACCAAATGTTAACCTATTCTAAGTGCTGTTCAGGCACAGAAGGCACAAGTGTTGCCGATCCAAATAATAAGCATCACGTGTATTCATTAAAGCACCTTCTTTCCTTCTATGAGAAAGAGGTGGCTAATAGATAGATTTCAGGCTGAACTAGATCGAGGGCATATATGCATCAGGGCTGGTGCCTGCACTTGCACATGTTGATTGAGTTAATATTCCAAAATTGAGATTGTGTTCACTTGTTTTCAGGGGAGGAAAAAAACCCCCAAATCAACCTGCACATCATTTGTCTAAATTAGTAACCTCTGCACTGCTGAACCCTGCTAATAGTTGGCATAATGTTACTTGTAGATGCTGCGTGTGTGTAAGGATGTGTGGCTTGATCTTAATATTTTTCATTAATAGCCCAGAAGAGGGAGTAAACAACATATTTATGGAATTTAGACATCAAAATGAGGAGAATTGTGCATGTCAGTGAAAGCCAGAAAAGAGAAGATTCCTGTTTAGCGAAGCGCAAGTTAATGTAGCTTTAGTAAAGATAATGTGGAACCCTTGAGTGGTTCCTCTGGGTACCACTGGACAGGAAAGGAGACACAAAGTTGTCATTTACCATCAGTTTTTTTAAAAAAATAAAGCCTGTGCTGCATCATGAAGAGCTTCTGTCACAGGGTTGGGGCGTGATATCATTGGTGTTACCTGGCTTCACCTTCAGGTGTTACCTGCCTACCTTCTCCACAAGGATGGTGTTAACTAATTAAAGTGCACAGAAGAATGGAGCTGAAGATCAGGAGACAGGAGGGGAGGGTTGAAGGAACATTAAGGTGTAGCTACTCTTAAGGTTTTGTTACTCTACAGCTGAAGCGTGAGAGCAGGAGTGAGGAGAGCACCACAGTTTACTCCTAGGTGGTGTGTGCACTCTGCTAAGGGGCAGAGTTAGAGAGGGTATGGTAAAGGACAGACACCTATGGGGATGGGGAGGATGCTCAAGGAAAAGCTTCCTACAGCAATCCAAGGCTGTGTAACGCTCTCTCCCGGAAGCAGTGAAAGCCTGACTGTGCATGGCTGTGCAAACCAGACTGGCCCAAAGGCTGACAAATGCTCAGCAAAGAACAGTCTGCGCTGAGCGGATTAGTTGAATCAATAATGTCTTTTCCATTTACAGCTCCTGTTGTTGTAGTAATAATAATAAAATGTAATAAGCTTCTGAGGCTCTAAGGCGCAGGAAGCAGCAGCGCTGGTAACAGAGTTCAGAGCAGGGCTGAGCTATGCAAAACTAGCAGAACCAGAGCTCTACAGCTCTGTTCTTGGGGGTTTTAATGAAAGTTGCTGACATGCTGATAGATGTCTCAGGTCATATACTCAAAGACTCAGGACTTTATCCATCCTACCCTACTGTGGATCTCAGCCATCGTAACGTCAAAGGCAGCAAGCCTGGTGCTAGGGAAGATGTCATCGTGGCTCACCAAGTGCACTTGTGGTTTGAAAGGGGGTGCACATGGATGGACAGGCTGGAAATGTTCATGGTGAGACCAGTAATGGCACAGCATGGTGACTATTTTGTCATCAGACCAGCCCCAAACTGCTCACACCTGGTAATTCTGCATGTTTTCCATGTACCTCATGGTCAGCTGTGTACTTTGGGGTACAGCAAGGGCCACTCCATCCCGCAGCCCTGCAGTGGCTTTAGCTGAGATGGGAATTAGGAGACAAATCTCCCCTCTCCAGCTGAAGTTCCTTAGTAACTCCCACATGCATGTACCCACCTGAGGTAGCCGTGTCTGCAGAAATGAGCTGCTCATCTAAAGGCCTTCAGTGTGGTATTCTAACAGAAACGTTCCAAGGGAAATTTAAGTAGTATAGTATGTAAGTGTTAAAACAAAGCTGTAGTTCTGCCCTCCCAACACCAAACTTCTCTGTAAGGTCAAAATAGTTTTGTTGGTCTTTTTGCAACTCGTTGATAAAGGAATGGAATGGTTGAAATTGATTGAAATAGTCAAAAAGAAGGGGAAAAAAATCCACTAAGGGTAAAAAAGACTTCATGCCCTACCAGCAGCTGTGTTTTGGTCCTTTAATCTGTTGGCAAATCCTCTGTTTTACCACAGAGGGGGTTTATTTGAAGCTCACTACAAACAGTAAAAAGTGAATGGCTATTTTCAGATTATTTTGTCACGTTTCTTGTAGAAGGTTTAAGCATGGACAAGCCCAGAAGTTGCCCTTGTGCACAGTGGTGACACAAGTTAAATTACCAAGTTACTAGAAATTAATGTTTTTTGGTAACTACAGGGGACTTTAATTGGAAACTGGGTTAATCGCATAGTAATTCTCTTTACCTCGTCTGCATTATCTCCTGAAAACTGTGCAATTAGTTTGTGTCATCACTGTTGCTGCTGCTGCCTTCAAACACAAACCAAATGAGCATTAGTTACTCACACACCCAGCAGTGGCCTATTTTCTTAAAGGACTTCCACAAATCACTGGCTGATTACTTGCTGGCCTGATGGAACCAGACTGCACGCACCACAGAAGGTGGCAAGAAGAGCTTGTTTCAAAGTCTGAGCTTCTAATCACCTAATAACCTCTCTTTTTTTTTCCCTTCTTTTCTACCTTTTCCTTTTGCCTTAGAAGAAATGCCTCTTTGCATGTTTGTAATACCTAATGTCAGCTGGACACGGCCTCAGGCCTCGGCTGGGGCTCTGCCTCCCCCTTCTAGCAAAGATATTGGCCTCATTTTTTCAAACTTACATGAGACCTCACCATCCTCTTTGACCTGCCTGTGGCCCAAACCCCATCCTGCTTTCAGAGCTGAGGGTGCTGGAAGCTCAGACAGCCCTTGTGGTGTCAGGTCAAGGACCTCTCCCTGTGACCTGGTTCCTCCATGGGAAAAACCCACCCACCAGCCACTACATTTCTCTCCTGTTGGCTCTATGGCCACCAGTATCTCAAGCCAAACTCATGACCTTTAGAAGTGCCTTTGACCAGCACACACCTTCCCTTCAGGCAATCAGGAAAGGCAGTGGCTGATCTCTAAACACTTTCCAACCTGAAGCTTTAGACTGGGCTGGATGGAAACTGGTGGAGAAACCCAGCTTGCTGGTTTAACTCCGCAGGGAAGGAGCCAGCAGTCCCCTTCCAGGTGAAGCTAAAAGGCCAGTTTGGCCCCATGAAGATTCATGAGCTGGCAATTTCTAAATTGGAGAGGGAGTTATTTACTAATGTTAGTAGAGACAACTGACCTCAGAGAGAAACAGGGTCTGAAGAATTGTAGACCACCTTCCAGAATGCCTAGAAGTAGAAAGATACTCAAGACTGTGACTGCATGCCCATCTGTGGGCAGAATTGCTTGTTTGCACTGCCTGTCTTTAACTTTTGTTTCCTTTCAAAGGCACCACAGGCTTCGTGTCCTGAACAAAGCCCCCTCTTCCCTGGTTCCTGCGCAAGGCAAGACAGTGTTGAGTCTGCATTTGCTTGTGCTGAGCTCACAGGCTCCCAGAGGAGCCTACAGGACCTTGCACTTTTCCAACGATGTGGTAAATACGCCTGATGGACACTTAGCATGGAAGCTGTAACAGCAAACAAGCAGTTGCTCTAAGTACATTAGTTGGCACTTAAACATCAGGGTTATTTGCCTGGCTGAGGTAGAGAGCCAACAACAGGCCCCAGTCGTGTGGAAACGACAGGCCCCAGTCGTGTGGCCCTTGGTTTGCAACTGTTTTACTCTCACTCAAACCTTTTCTAGTTGTTTGGGGTTTTTTTAATTTAACACCCCCCTCCAAACCCAGAAGCATTGGTAATGAGAAGCAGGCAAGCAGTGCAGTTAGGCATGGGTAGCCAGAGGGACACAACTGGGTGCTTGGGGAGGCAGGGAAGGGCCCTCCTGCTTGCTGTTAGCTGTGGTAGGAAAATGGACTCACACTAGAGACCCGATTCATTTCCAGAGTTACTGATGATCCCTTAACTGGAATGATGGAATGAAAAGCAATCCTCAATGAATTATGAAAGGTCAGTAATGCCACAAGTGGGTACAAACACCAGATCTGAAAGCCAGCCCGCTCCATGTTCTGTTTATGCAATGGTTTCCTTTGAGGTGACAAGGCTTTTTGGGGAGGTTGGAGCTCAGCTCTTCCTGTGCTGCCAGGAGCCACTGAGAAGGCAGAATACACCAGGTTACTTTACAGCCCTTTACCACCCTGTAGTTGATTACTAAGGGAGTATGGACACATTTCATACTCCCAGTGCATGGAGTGTGTTTCCCTAGCCCTGCACAGGTGGCTGTGGAGCGCAGTCAGGGATAACACACACATCCTTACAGGATCCCTGCAGCTGGAGCCTTCCTTGGCCTATAGCTGCTTTATGGCAGCATGAAGGTGTTCCAGTCTCCCACCACCTCAGCCAGGCCGCACCAACATTACATAAAGGGTCTTCAAAAGCTGGGAACTTAATTGCATTGACAAAAAGATGGTAAGAGGCATTTGAGGGTGTCAGGATCGAGCCCTGATTAATCATCCTTTGACCCTATGATCGGCTCTCTTCATGAGATGGTTTCTGTTGCTGAATTGGATGGACTGAGCCTTATAAACAGTTCCCTTCCCTGTTTATAAGCATTTCACAGGCAGCTGTAATTGTTTGAATCCAGGGTGTGAACAGTAAAAGGAGCTATACTTAATGACTGCAGAACCCTCCTCGTGTGAGAGCTCTCTGGTATTTATTCACACCAGAATTCACGACGCTTTTGTTTTCTGTGAACGCTCCTGCAAATAAAAACTTGCTCACTCTAATGTTTATGAATAAATGTGGTCGTAAATGCCATCAAAGCAAATCAGCAGGGTTTTATTTATGCAAGAAGATGCACAAATAAATGTTTGCTGTTTTCGCCTAGCTCTAGTGGGTGTTCAGGCATGTGTTAAAACCAAGGCTTTGTGGGCTCTCTGCTCAGCATTCACACACAGTTCTCATTTCCCCATCTCCTCCTTCCTACAATCTGATCCTGAATCCCTATGCCCCAAGGGACCATGATTAAAGTCACTGGTTTTGGTATTTATCCCCATGCAGCAGCTTGCTGGGTCAGTGGATATGGCCATGCAGGGTGCTGGGTCACTTGTAGGATGCCCAGGGTTTGTATTTAGATGGACAAGAGATGAGGGGGACTGTAATCACAGCTTTGTGTTGTTTTCTGCATGGCACACAATGGATACCCATACCTGCTTCACTGGCACGTGCAGGCTTATGGAGCAGGGTGGCGTGGGTTTTGTCTTGCACAGAAGTGCAGGAGGTTATTGCCATCCTGGCTCAATCAGTGCCCTAATTAAATATAGGAGAGGATTTTCTTTTTAAAATGTAAATGTCAAGCCTTGTTAAAGAAAATTAAAATGCACTGAAATTAATGTGGTAGGAACTGTGAAGGTCCTTAAGCTGGAGGATCTGTATTTATTACGAAGGAAACTAAAAAAGGGAGTATTTTCTCATCAGTGTCCAATCCTTAAACTGGGCTATTTGCAAGTTGTTTACAGAATATAAGGATGTTATGTAAATTTACAAATCTCCCTTCAAAATCTGCAGTTAAGGGCTGGCTCCAGGGGTGAATTCTATGTCCCAGCCTCTAAAAACTACAAAGGAATATAAAGTGACACTCACCTCTTTCCAAGATTTATCAGTAAATGCCCCTTCTCTTACCAGCATCATTTGGGATTTTGTGCTGGCCACACTTTTTGGGGGCTGGACTGGAAGACTCGGGTAGTTTCCTTGAGTTAGCAGAGCACAATAGCTCAGAATCATAAATATCTACATTCAGCAGTATAATAATCCCCATTTACAAACCACACCACGTAAGGGCATCGGAGTTCTTCAGCCCACAGAAAGCCTCAATCAGAAATATAGATCAGAGCTGGCAATAGTCAAACCTGAAGTCCAAGGTACAAATGCACATGAGGATGGGCAGTTCAAACAGAAAACTGGGGTTTTTTTTTTGTCAAAGGTTTACAAAGAAGAGTTTCAGCTGATTGCAGAGAGATGCTTCAGCACTGAACCATGATCGCAACCTGACCAAGGTCAAACCTTCAGTTCCTATATGCTTGTACCTCCCCTGGAGCAGGTGAGAAGACATGCTGGTTTATGGCAGTACACAAACACAAAATACAGTATTTGTTAAATACAAGCAGCTCATGCCTTTGCAAATATATGAAGTTCTTTGGCCTTCATAGTTCAACCAGTGGTTTGTTGTTTTCATGCTAATACAAATTCTTGTATTAATAGGAGCACGGCCTTGGGTTTCTCCATCCGTATGGGAAAAAGTTACTTGTCTGATGGTAAACAAAGAACAGAAGAATTGATTCACTGTCTTCACTTTTAAAAAGATGGCATGAAGCAATAGTGAAGCAATTTTAATTGTGACTTTGTAACACTTGCGATCAGTAAGATCATTTGTGTTCTGTTTTTAGGAATTGGGGTACTCAAGAGTACATACAGCATTAGAAATGCAAAACATGACCGCATGTTCTCAGGATTTTGTCAGTGTTACATGAAAGAGCACTTGTGCTGGGATGCTCAGCTCTGAGGGTATTCTCTGTTCAGTGTGTATTTACAGAGATGTATGAATATTTGATTAATGAGTCATGGTCTCTGGAGAAATTTAATAACTGTACTGCTGTACAAAGCCAGCTCCTTAACTGTTAACACAGCTGCCAATAGTGTCACTGACACTGGAGCCCTTTCTGCATCTAATATATTCTGTGGAGTAAATTCCTGCGTTACAAGAGAATCCATGGGACACATTATTCAGTTATCTGTTTTGAACTGTTGCAGGCTCAATTTACAGACCCTGATTTGTAAAGATTTTTCCAATGGAAACAAGCAGTGACACGTGAACCATAAAGCAGCAGTTTCACAAGGCTGTGTTGCCACTAAAGTTAGGAAGGTCAGTTCTAAGGAAGAGTTAATTCTAAGGAAGAGTTGCTTTAAAAACCCTCAAGATTGATAATAAATTAGGTGTTACCGTTGTCCATATTGCTCATCAAATATTTTAATAATATGCTGTGATGGTGTATTTGATACACAGGTGACATTAAAAACCTGTGCAAGTTACTGGTTGTGCGTGTGCCTCACCTTGTATTTGTATCATCTGGTTTATCAAATGTAAAACAAACAACAGATGAAAATAATTGAGGTATCTAGCACATTCTTACCACCTTAAAAACTCTGGTCAGTGGGACTGCTTGAGCAAGGCCAGGTTGTTCATGGGTATAGGATTTGCAGGATGGGGCAGGAGTTTTCTCCCCTCCACCACACCAGATCAGAAGTGTTCTTCATTGTTGCTGAGCAGTTTCCCAAGAATAATTCACTGCTAATTTTATCATTTCTCCATTTTTATTTCTAATACCTGCGAAGAGATCAATTTTCACTTATGAAGTTAGGTGTATATTTTAGTGGTGTTACTCCAGTTCAACTGCTTTAAATAATAGGGGGGAAAATGTCAAAAAAAGATAAATTTAGTGCCTAGGCTTTCACTAGAAGCTTTAACTGCAGGTTAGAATTATACATGCTATGCAGAATTTCCTGCAACACTTCTCCTCTGGGCCACAATGCATTACAGCAGACGTATAATGAAGCTGCTATAAAATCCGTGGTAATTAAGGGGGATTTGACAGTAATTGCAACAGTGAATCAACTTAATTATTACCTGCTTCAAAGAGAGCTAACCTGATGTTATAATCTAACCTTTCCTACTTCTAAAATGAGAGATTAAACAAGTATATGTAGCATTTAAGAATTAAATCTGTTGAGATAGAATTATATTAATATACTTTTCATATACATTTTATATATGTGTGTGTGTGTGTATAGGTAGAAAGCAGCTAAGTGAGCAGCACCACAAGCTGACAAACTGCAGATACGCTGACTGTATGTGTTCATAAAACAAACAGAACCCAGTGTGCATCTGAGGTGAGCCAGCTTCTCTGTTGTTTGCTGAAAGCATGGGGACCTATAGAAAGACCGTTGCTATAAAACGCTACGACACACACAAGCCTAGTTCCTTGAACAGCCTTGTAAAGGGGATGTGATGAATGTACTGTCTCTCTGTGCTTAATTTTAAGCAAACTATTCTGAAATATATTGAATGCAGGCTGTAAAACAGGAACTTGCTGGAGAACCTCCCAGCCCCACTGTGGTGTGGCTGCCGTCACGACCCCTTACCCATCAATGCGCAGTTCTGGAGGTTCCTGTGTTACACAGCACAAAGGAGATTCTCCTTTGTCCAGAACTGGTTTGCTGGTTTTCAGTGGCACATGACTTGCCTTTGAACTAAAAAGAAGGTTCTTGTAATGTCTTCTGCTTTGAAACTGGGACCTGGGCTCCAGAGCTCTGTGGATTACAGAGCAGTCATGTTCAAGCCTCTGGGTGCTTTCTCACCCCATCTTCAGGCAGTCACCATAGGCACCAGGCAGAAAGTAGCCCAACATAACCTGACCCTGGTCCAACCATCCCACCACCATCAACCCACCCACCTCTTTCACTCACTGCATCAGGTATACCAAACCCCATGCCACTCACTCAAGGTCTACTGGCCGAGCCTGTAAATACCAGCATCCCTTTTGCCTGTGTTTTCAGAGCTGTTGAGATGTGTTACCTGAGAGCAGGGGGCTGTCAGAGGGTCACTGATCCAAACACTTCTCAAAACTCTTCCCCAGTGTTGTACTTGGCTGGTTCGTGCAGCGCCATGGCTACAGCATGTGCATCTCAGGAGTAGTGTTCTGGAAGATAAAAGGTGTTATAACAAAGCAACTTTCACCTAGTTTATCTGCAAAATTGACAAAAGTAGCTTCAACTTTGCTCTGAGGAGGGGTTTGACCATCCGAGAGAGGCACTGAGGGACTGACTCATACATGCCCTTAAAATAAATTTGCCAACGTTTACTTCTTGTTATGTTGTGAAACAATAAATTGGAAAGATTTCTGGTCTGTTTTTTCATGCTACTAATAATAACTAATTTTTATTACCACAGGTCTCAGTTTTCAGGGAGTTATCAAGCTGACAATACTGAATAGACGAATAGGTTAAAGATGTCACCTGCCATGGGAATGTAATTTAGCTGCATGGCAAGAGCAAACTCTGAAACTGCATTAAGCCAAAACCATCTTTAGGACACAGATTACAGCTGTTGAATCTGCCTTAAACTCATCTTGAATGTCCATCAGGCTTTAAATAGTGCTATTTAATAGCAGAAAAAATAGGCAGAAAAAGACAATCCAGCTTGGCAATAATAAAAATTTCTTATTTACAATCAACTTGTGATTGTAAATTAAAAATAAACATGGAACTTGCAGGGAAAAGCAGGCTGTGATTTCTCTTTGCATATAGACAACATCATCTCTCCATCAGTAATTACACTGGCAAACTCTGGAAGCCTCAAGATACCTGCCAAGGATATATGCCCTAAGCACATCATGCTGTATCTGGTACTGAGACTTTGCCCTAAGGTGCCTCTTCCTGAAGCCACAGGGAAATCCTCTTCTACCTCCACTAGTCAGGAAAGGATAATTCACTTCAGGCTTGGCTTCTTTGGTAGGATACACTAGCCAAACATCTGCCCTCCATCACACAGAAGCATTTCTGTTACTCTTAGAGAGCCAGCCCTTTGCCAAGTCAGGAGCAGTATATTTCTGGGAGGAGAATGCCCATGAACCTGCTGCTTGTCATCATTAAGTGTCTTCATAGACAACTGGGATTTAAATACCCAGCTAAAGAACTGGACTTTCCCTTCAGAGCAACCCCCAAACAGGTAGATCCTGCTGAGAACAGCCTGCCATGGGCACCCAGGAGGCTTTCTGCTGGGAGCTGGTCTCTGTTAAGTGGAGAAAGCCATGATCACTCCTGCAGTGAGGTCCCTCCTTGAGACACTGGAGAGCTGGCAACAAACATCTCCTCTCCAGGCAGTTGCAACCTGAGGCTCTGTAAGTCTCACAACACTCACTCCCATTGGTATTTGTACAATGTGGGAGTCAGGGAGCCTACAGTAAATCCAGGGCTGTGCGCGCACCCCGTGTGGTGCGAATTGCTCACAGCATCCCCCTGCCTGGAAGATGCCCGAGCTCAGTGAGAGCCCAGCAGATTATGAGGTCTTTCTGGTAGCAACGGTGGCTCCTCTGCTCATATGTAAGTAGAGGAAATGGCAGACTTTAAATAACAAATTTTCACTGATGCCTTTTGCTATTTTTACAACGCATTTTAAAATAAATGAGAGATTAACAGAGAAAAAAGTACTTAAGGTGCATGCTCAGTAACTATTTTTTCCTAACGTTTTAATGGATTCAGGGTTGAGCTCCACTAAAATCTGGATTTATTAGAAACGCTCCATGCATTTCAATGGAGTTTTTCTCATGAATCTAGATATTTTACATTATTTCAATAGAGCTGACCCTCTGATTCATTAGAAATGCGCCAATATAACCAATGGAGCATTTCTAATGATTCTGGTTTTACAGCAAATCCAAGGGTCAGCTGTACTGAAAACAATAGTGCTAACCTCTAGGTTTATTAGAAAAATGCTTTGTGTCTCAATGGAGCATTTCTAATAAATCAGACAAATAGGGATCTCCCACAAAAATGCTCTGCTGGTGTGACAGACAAATGGTTTTGTTGTTGCTGTTACTTTGAAAAACAAAGATTGTTTAATTGAGTTTTTTGTTGCTCATTCTAGTGTAATTCCTTGCTATGTAGAGTTTAGTTCTTTACCATTACAAACTTAGTGAACACTCCTAATGCCATCAGCCTGAGGAACAAGCACTGCTGTCTCAAATTGTCTTCTGAGGAAGATTCTACATAAGGCACGGCCAACTTGCATGACATAGGAGCTGTGTTTGGAGGTGGGGGTTCAGGGGGTGCTGTGCTGCTGGCTGGGATGGGTCCTTTCACACTCTGCTTCTGCTATGGAGGAGGGGTGAGTGTTAAAACAGCTCAGCAGCGGTGTCATCATTGTTCCACTATGGGTGCACATGAAGTTCTGCTGCACCAGGTGGCACTGAGATTTTTTTTATGTAGACCTTTAAGCTAGGCTTTTCTTTTTCTGATTTCTTTTTCCCAAAATTCTTCTTATTTCACCAGAAGAAATCCATAGGACATGAAATCCATAGGACATGGTGCCAGGCCACTAAAAAGACGATGTAACTCCCACATACTGTCTCCACAGGCCTCTCTCCACTCACCAGTGTCATGTCATGCAGAAGTTACAGGTTCTGGGCTGAAGCTGCAGAGCCCCATCACCATCTCTCTTTAGATCATCCTCCACTGGAATCCCTCAGCTCCTTACGTGGGTGGTTCCACGCCAGTGAGCGTTGTACATACACACACACAGGCTCTTTGGAGGGTGTTGGGAGTGTAGGCCTGTGAGGAGAGCCGGTCTGTGCACAGGCAGGCTGGGTGGCACGTCACAAGAGCAGCAGTGGGAGCCTGGCTGTGACACCTCTGTAGCAGCAGGAGGTGATTCTGCAACATGGTGCTGGCAGGAGCAGGAGCCACAGGCCTGTGTGAACTGGTGTACTCATGCGTTGATCCAGTCCAGGAGTGAATGCCTAAGCTGTGAAATGCAGGAAAAGCCTTAGTAAGCTGAGACAAAGCTTTCTGTTTAAGAGAAAAGGCCAATGAGATAATTTTGATGACTCAAGATTTGGTTAGAATGTTCCATATTTATTGAACATGTGCTCTCCAGATATTTCCCCGTTGTTCAAATACCATACATAAACCACAGTTACTGCATTTGGATTCCTTGTCCTCTTGCTGTGAATTGCAAACCCTCAGCTGAAAGCCAGTTAGTCTCAGTCTGAGCAGTATTCCAGCCCTCTTCCCTGTACTTCCCAACAACTCCAAGAAATCTGCTGACCGGTTTCTCTGAAAACCTGAAAATAAAACATGCTGCACTGGTGACAAATCCACAAACCCAGAAACTCCATTTAAAAAATGATTGGTGTGTCTGAGCAGGGATTTTTTTCTTTTTTTTTTTCCCCCCCTCTTTTTTTTCTTACCAAGTGAGATGATTTTACCTAGCAGTGAAAACTGAGAAATTCACATGGAGTCAAACAAAAGGAATTTTATCTACGGGATGCTGGATGTCTGCCCGTCTGCCTGGTGCATGAATGCAGGATTGTTTCATTGCCTGAGTGTGGGAAGATGCTGAACCTGTCTGCTCAAGTTACTGCCAGTCCTACAGAAGGGTTAGGTGTGTGTGTGACCACCACGGCTTTCCCTGGTCCATGGTTTCTCCCATACACAAGTTCAGGCTGCCAGCACGGTCGTCCTCTAAATGAGAAGTTCTTTAGGAAAAATTGCAGGTCAGGGTGGGAGCCTGCTTAGTCGGGGGGGTTATAGCAAATCCTGCAATGGGATTGCAAGGCTTTTCCTACCCCAGAGGCACTGGCAGTATCACCACCAGGCAACCTCCCCCCCTACCCACTCAGATGAGATACAGCAGTTTATCATGTCAAGCCTTGCTGCTGAGTGCTGTGTCTAGGGCCTCTGGCTGTCAGAGGCAGGATTTCATCTCCGGGTCCCTAAGGCCATATAGAAAGCCTAAAATGTTCATTTATGTTTCTTATTGTCTGGCCAAATCTGTGTGTGCTTAAAAAATATCCAGGAGTTTAAAAACTAATCCTCAGTGATTGTGGGTTAGAAATTTACTCGTTATTTTTAAAAGTTAAATCCACTCACCACTGCAAACAGCGATGCCTTTGTCAGCTCCTGGTTGTTCCACACAAACTGTTTGTAGATGAAACGTTTCCTTCCCTGATGTGACTTCCTGAGATCAATCTCTCTCATTAGGCTTTTGCAAAGCAGCTCCATTAAGGATAACTATCTCTACACGGGTCTGATTCAGGAGATATCTGTAAAGACATACATGTAGTGCACAAGTATTCGTGCGTATGGGGATCTATATCACAATTTACACATGTTTGTGCATATATATGCTGCAGACAGTATTCCTCTAATAATCAGTGTGTTTATAACATGTGGAGATTTATGTGCTTTAGATCTATGCAATGTATCAGTGTAGCCATAACTTAATCTGCTGTTCAGAATTTATTTCAGCTTTCCACATGAGCTCTTTTAAACAATGCTAATTGTTTCAGAACCCAAATCGTTGATGATAACTCTTTTAGGAATTGTCATGTTGTCTATAAATATTTAGCGACTGGATTGTATTTGCCAATGTATGCCTGTATTACAGATGAAAAGGTAGCATCTGCTGAAATTAAAAGTGGCCACATTTTCGCTGTAGCTTAATTAAATGCCAAAATTTATCTACATTAACAACAAAGTGGTGAAATTTATTGATCAATTCACATGATATAAGTTGACAAATGGCCTGAGCAATTTCCATAATTTTCTACACATGTTAAAATTTGTCAGGAAAAAAAAAAAAAAGACTACTATATTAACATTAAATGTGAAATGAAAGGGGGATTTTGTAATGGGAGCGGGTGCCCTGGGGCAGTACGCCGTGTTTTCCGCGCCCTGTCCAGGCGGAGGCTGTTGGAGCTGTGTACAGATGGGCCTTTGACAGTCCTACAGCTGTTCTCCTAATTGTCCATTAAGTGTTCTATTGATTCTCTGATTCAAAGTACATGTCTTTCAGCTCAAGCTATCGTGTGAAGTGGCAGACACATTCCTCCTAGAATGACAGAGCTGCTTGAAACCTAAAAATGTGGGCTGCCAGTTTCAATTGAGGATCCCGCTTTCAAAGGAGAAGGCTTGCTTAAAGGAGCTTTGTAATAGCTGGTTAGATTTTAGTTTCTAAACTTTTAGCATCAATCAATTAAAGCAGCAGCAGGAGGAAAAGTTTTAATTCCTTGTTAAGCATTAGGGATTGCACCTGGCTGATAAAGTGCTGCCTGAGGATGCCGGGTCGCGATAATAAGGATATAGGATCGTGTTTAGCTGCGTGGGGAGTTTTTTCTCAGACCCCCTGACATATGTAATGATATTCTCATTTGACTTGCAAGTTCACTTCCAGCATTTTTTTAAAGGAAGATCATCTGCAATTCCAGATTATGCCAGTCAGGAGCCTGTTTAAAATCATCTCCCTTTAATCTGAAGAGTGAAAGATAAGATGCATATCTGTTGCAAGGACCATAAATCTTCAAAGAAACAAATAGCCGTAGATAAAACTGTAAAAGTTATTTAGTTCTCTTCCAAAAGAGGTTTATTAATCTAAAATTTCCAGTCCATTGTGTCATGATTTGGTTATCACACTGTATCTCATTTCTGGCAATTGTATAAGCCTTGTGTATCAAGCAAAGAGATGAGAGGCTCACGGCTTGAACTCGATCAGTTGTATTCAGATATATCACTAGAGCTAGGAATAAAAAAAAATTGGAACAGAAAAAATAGCCAGCTGAGCAGAGACTTGGACTTTGCAGGGATTTTTATTCTGAAAGTTTCCCCCTATTTTACAGAGGTGGGTATGAAGTGATTTTCTTATTAAATTTGTACTGAATTTTAAGTTTTTGTTTGTCTCTTTAAAGCATAATTCCTGGTAGAAAGAATCCAAACAAACTGTTTATAGACTTACTACTTGGGAACCATCCACAGCAGTTCTGCACAAAATGAGCTTTTCCCATATACCATCAGTTCTATTTCCCTTATATTTTCTTTTTAAAAATCCCCATCATTTCAATGAGACATGAAACTGTTTCCGATAAAGCTTAAAATAAGGAGAATTATTTCTCTTCAAAAAGATTTTTATCCTTTATAGTTAATGAAAAACCACTCTCCTGTGAACGTTTAAGATCTGCTTATTCTTTAATCATCCCTCCTTATATCATCCCCCATGTTAGTTTTCATGCTGCAGCTACCTTTGTATGGTTGTATTTCTGATAACCTTTACCTCCAGGTCCCTATTGGTAGTGGTTCACCAACATGGAAGCTAACAGATGACTTGGACCCATCAATCAAATTAGTTACAGCTTTTTAATTTAAACAAGAAGCTTGCTCATTTGAGCAGAATTAGATTTTTTTCTTTTCTTTTTTTTAAACCTTAACCTATTTGTCTTTGGGCCATCAAATTTACAAGCACCAGCAATGTTTAATCCTGAGAAGTAAATGTGGTAAC
The DNA here is from genome assembly GCA_022605575.1 of Laterallus jamaicensis coturniculus. Classification (NCBI taxonomy): domain Eukaryota; kingdom Metazoa; phylum Chordata; class Aves; order Gruiformes; family Rallidae; genus Laterallus; species Laterallus jamaicensis. The sequence continues at coordinate 32,931,998 of JAKCOX010000007.1, forward strand.
TAGGTGAGGATTCCAAGAATACAGAATTTCTACTGGTGCATCAAAGCAAATAAAAGAAGGGAGGGGGGGGGAAGGAAAAGAAAGAAAGGAGAAAGAAAAAAAAAAAAGAGGTAGTACATAAAGGGAGGCATTTGACATTTTATAACCAGAGTTTCTCTCCCTATTCCATAAAAAAGAATATGTGTCAAATGAAAGAAGTGGTGTAGGAAGCTGTAGAATATGTCACAAGGCACCTTTGCTCATTTTAGGAATGTAAGGTTTGGGTTCGAGGCATGGGGCCAAACACTAAACCCCCCCCCTGCATCAAGGGGACGGTAAACCACCCTTTTGTTTTCACCATCAAAAGAGGAACCTGAAGAGTCTCTGTAACACAATAAACCATATATTGTTACCTGCAAAACATTTTGTGAATCTACTTGGATCCCAGCGCTTTCAATTACACCGTTAGCCAGTTTTTTAAAAAGATTTTTAGAAGCTTTCAACTGTAGACTTTTGTCTAGTTGAATGAACTTCAGCTACACTAAATTTTAAGTAAATTTGTGATGACTGAGCAATATACATTGGCTGAGCTAGAATCCAATAACCCACAGGACAAATTAATTTTCAGCAAAAAGGGCAGAAACCTCAAGTGCCATGAGTATATGGAATCTCAGTCTATCTCTCTGGAGCCATTTTTGCAAATCACTACAGCTATTCATAATCTAAATCAGTCTCCTTTAGCAGCAGAAAGATCTTTTTTCATGACAAAACAGAAGATGACATTCATTAGTGCCTAACTTGCATAAGCTACCTTAAATTTATTGGTGCTCTTATACTTATCTGGGTAAGAATTCCTTTGTCTACAGCTATAGGAAAATTCTGGACGTACTACTTAAAAATATAAATTGTCACTTTTATCAGAACTTTTGGCAGTTTACTTTATTTTAGAAGTAAAACTGGTGGTTAAGGTTTTAAGACTTCCAATGGGCGTTGTTTCAGTCATGGTTAATATGTACCCAGGATAGCAATACCAATGTAAGTGAGCAGTTGTACAAAGATCTAGAGAACTGCTGCTGTCTGGAGCACTGGCTGCTAACTTTTCCTTCTATTTAAGTACAACTTATGGCATTACAGAAGAATCCTATGATCTATGTGTAGTTTGAGGGTGGGAAGCCAAACTCTTGGCTTGTGCAATTGATGGATCGCTACGGAATTGCCTGGACAGTGTCTTCCTCTTCTGCTCTGGTGGACTGTTTCCTACATGGAAGGTCTACCAGGCCATACCAATCCACCTACAAATAAATATCATGTCCTACAGAAACCACAGGGGCTGATGATTGCAAAAATGCACATTCAAGTCAGTATATAGGAAATAAAATAGAAATGGATTTGCTTTAATGCGATGCAAGTGAACACTGGTCTTCATCCACCTGTTTTATAAACTCCATTTCCTGTCTTGAGTACAGACTGTTAATTCTTAAATGCCTTTTTGCTTGATGCCTCCTACTTGGGATACAACTGCAGGAAGGATTGTGTCCTAAAGACCGACATACATGTCGTTTCTTTTTATTTCTTCATGCAGAAATAAAGGTGGAATAAGAATCTGTGGCAGCATTTCCTAAAGCCTGGGTAAAGCTAAATGATTGCAGAGTTGCCCTAGCCTTAAAACACACAAAGATGCTTTCAGTTACACCTTCTTTTATAGGGTGAAAGTGGACAGGGTTGTTTGAATGACAAATGAGAGATGAGACTAAAGAGAATGTTAGGGGCTATGTCTGCTCTTTCTTTCTGGGTGGAATGACTTCTTGTGGTAGGTCCCACATGGTCAACAGAGGACAGTAAATCTACCTAAATGCAAGCAGCAGGTATTTAGGTTTCAGAAGATGAAGATGTGATCTCAGTCACAACTGTTTCAAATGATCAGAGATCTGCTGTGTTGCTCAAAATGTGTTCTAGCTTCTTGAACATTCTCCATTGTCAAGAACAACCCTGAAAAGTAACTACCAAATGCCTTCCAGCCCAAGACAACAGAACCAGTTCTTGCAGTGTTGCAGAGGCTGCTCTGATCCTTATTTCTCCAAAGGAGTTTAGAGCCTGGCAGCAGGATGGAAGCAAATATAGCTGTATCTTTGTAACTTCCAGGGGATGGGTCAACACTGGGTCCCAAAAGGACTTGCAATGTAATACATTTCCAATGTTCTTCTTTTCATTTATCCTCAGTTGTACTCCTCTTCCTTTGGGATTGACTTCCTTTCCCTCAACTAGGAAATTCATAGGAATATTGTAGAATCATAACTTTGGATCTATTGCAGGCTGTTCCAACAGGCAAATGAGACTAATACTTGCTACAGAAAACACATGAGAATTAGAATTACCTTCATGCATCCACATGTTTAGGAAACCAGGAGAAAATAAAATTAGTTACTGAAGACTCCTACCAGGAACAAAATATCTGCTGTATGCATTCACCAAGCACAGACCCTGGCTCAGATGGAGTGAGAACGGTCAGATTTAGGGCTGGGAAATGTAACAGGAATTTCATGATGTAGGTGGGAAAATTCTTGTGACTTTTTTTTACATTTCCCCCCCCCAGATTTGAGTAAAAGTTCCAGTGAGCTCTTATTTTGGGCCATCTTTCTTGGGAGAAAAGGCAGCTGTGTAATTCCTGTTTTATCGCCTACATGCTATTCCTGGCTCTGCCTCAGCAGATGACCTTGGCTAGTCGTTTCCTTCCTCTAAAGTGGCAATTGGGCTATTTACTCCCTTCCCATAGGTGCTAGGAAGCTTAATTAATATCTGCTTTGAGATCCTCTAAAGGTGCTAAAGTGTTACTATATACTAAAAACAATCTTTGTAGCTCTAAACATAGATGAGAAGAGGGACTATTAACTAGCTGTCAGTTTGGAAGGTGCGGTATGAAGCGCACAGGGTGAGTGTTTAATGTACTACTACCTCTATGCCTGCAAGCAAAGACCTCTCTGCAATGACCCTTCTGTATGCCACTTTTCCCATCCGAGCTCCAAACACTACCAAATGCCTCTCCTCCAGCCTGTTTTCTTCAGGAAACAGGGAAGCATGCATGTGATGGAAGAGGAACATCACTTTATAGGAAGGAACACAACTTGGCTTCGTGAGATCTGAACGTGGAATAGAAATCCTGTTGCAGGAGCTTCCTTGGTGCTGCTGGACACCTTGAATGTGCAATTGGCAGCTTTTATATGACTTATGAAATATGGATGGCTATGCATTGATGCCTCAGCGCACCTTGGCCATGCTCTGTAGTTCTTGCACCTAAAGAATGTGGAGGACACTCATGGTTAGTCAAGAGAAGCTGCCAAGCATCCTCTGATAGATGGTACAGAGACTGCAGCACACAGAACTTGCAAGAAGAACAAGTTCTTGGCCTCCAGGCATTACCATGTATCTCAAAGCAACCTTCAACAGAAGTTATTACACTGAAGCAAGAGCAGATCCAATCAGACTGTAATGTTTGCTTATTATTGTCAGTTTTCAAACTGCAACCTATTCTATCTCTGAGCAATTTGTCCTTTGAATTGAAGCTGATTGAGAGCAGAGCAAAATGGCTCAATTATAAAGTTACCATAGCTGGATCTCTTTAAAAGTGAGCCTAACTTAATTTCAGCTCTGCCTCGTTCTGAGGAAATCTCTGCTGTAATTTGGCAATCTTCTCAGGATGGTCCTGAGGGGGTAGCATAAAATAAGAAGGCAATTCGCTTCCATCAGGCTTCTGGGTTTGCAGCTTAAGCTGATGGTATTGAAATGAAGGTGAGATTTGTTTAAACCTCTTCTGGAGTGAAACAGCCATTTCCAGCTGCTGCCATATCTCAGCGTGGAGTGGCAGGAGGGAGGGGGGATGGAGTCGAGGTGCAGGTGGGATGAGGTGATCCATGCAAAAATGTGGTGTGTTCTCCTGGAGAACAGTGAGGTTCTTGGAAACTGAAATTGGAGTGATTCAAGCTGTCCTCTTCAGAGCATATAAAAATGGCATGATTTAAAAAAAGAAAAAGAAAAAAAAGCCAAAGAAGCTCAAAGAATGGAAGTGAGACCCTGCAAACTGTGTGGTGCCCACAAAGCTGCTGAGACTGCTCAGCACAGCCCCAACTTGACAGTTCAGGATTGTTGCCCTTTTCCTGAGGGTAATAGGAAGGGATCTGCCATTGACTTCTGGTCCTTTGGACATTCAGCAGTCTTGCTCCTAGTAGCCAAGATGCCCAGAGAGATTCCTGGTCGGAAAGCGAACAGATGTACAGCTTGCAGAGGTGCAAGAGGGAAGTGTGCAATTGTTAGAGGGCAACCACTGCAGGGAATGCCTGGCTTTTAGCCACCACACACACTTGCCATGTGATTGGCACAGCCTTTACACAACTGAGGTGGCCCACACTGTCCATTCACTCTCTTTTTCCCAAGAGATTTGGGGAAGTGACTCAAAACATTCGTTAAAAATTTAATAAAAGCATTAATAAAAAATTAAAAATTAATCAAAGCATTAATAAAAGAAAGTTGTTTCATCTCCAACATTTAGGCTAACCTACAACAGAGCTCAAGTATTTCCCAAACATGACATACTTCAAATACTGCAGTAGGAAAAGATGGATTTAGCTTAGGGGGGTGCTTGGTAGATAGACATGGTCTAGGAAAGCATGGAGGTAATTCTGTCCTGGGTGTTACCAACTCAAGACTACTGAGCTCCAAGGCTGAGCAGCTCTTTTGACTGCCAAAGTAGTCTTTTTTGGTCAAACATGAGGCTTGTGATGTGGAAAGGCTGGTGCTGAGCTACCCAGCTAATAGAAGACATGCTGTGGGTTGGGCATGGTGCTGCAGGAGGACAGATCCAGGCATTGGGGTCTGTGGTGCCAGCCAACCTCTCCAAGGGAAGTGACACTTCCCTTTTGAATCATCATGGTTTTAGGGGTTACCTTGCTTCCACCACACTTTGAAGTGGTTCTTCTGTTGCCTTTGGGCACAATGGAAGTATCAGAGGGAAAGCTCTGCCAGGCTGCTCGGTGGTCTGCATGCAGTGTGCTGCTGGGTGGGCTATGAGAGAGTTGGTGGGGTTCTGTCCTCTCTGCACACTCAGGGTCCTTCCCTGACAAAGGTTTCTCTCTCTCTCTGCTGCAGCTGCTCACTTCCTCTTCCACTTTTTCCTAAGACTTTTCAAAGCCATCAGAATCAAGGGACTATGAAGGAATTAAACAAAGAAACCACCCCACAGCCCAAAATGAAGCCATGAAAATTCAGTGCCTACGTTCCCCCACGCTGCATCTCAGCAGGATTACACAGAAGCCAACTGCAGGTTAGTTCTGGGCTTGGCTGAATCTTGACAGCTTAAAATAAAAATAAAGCTATCATCATAATAAATTTCCACTGGGGCAATTTTCCTAAGCAACACAGAGAGAAAAATACAAATCCAGGAATAAACACCCCAAAAAATATAGATCAGACCATACCCACCTGCATGTTATTGGTGAGAATGACTGTGTGTGACCTGGTCTGTGTGTCACCTCTGTGTCTGCTCATTTGGGGTTTTTTACTTGGGTCAGAGCATCTAGAACTTGAGGTTAGGCATAAACCAAACCTTTTGCAAAAAGATAAATAATCCCTTTAATTTGTGATGGGGTTAAGGCACACATTTCCTTACACTTCAGGAGTGGTGAATGAGAGGTCTGATTAGACGTGATACAAAAAGAGCTTGCAAGTAGCTCTGTTTACTAACATTTCAATTTCTATGCCTCATTTATTAGACTTAGAATAAAAAGGTTAGAGGGGTGTTTGGGATTGTCTTTAACCTTGATGATATTTCCACTGAAGCAGCATAATGGCTCTTAATTGCTTAAGTGAAGAGAACATGTTGACATGTCCTTCTTTGTGCTTAAAGCTCTGTGCCTAAACCATTATGCTAATTCAAGCATTATATACACCAAAGTATTTATGGGACTGACACAAGTGATGTTGCAGGTAAAGGGCTGTGAAATGGTCTGTAAACAGAGAGAATTGATTCCAGGCCCAAAGCAATGCTGTTAAAGTCACAGACATTGAACAGCCAGCCCTACAATTTCTATCCAGATTGTCAAACTGGGTCAGACAGTGTCAGCAGGGCTGCCATTATAGATCAGATGGGTGGCTTTAATAATATGTAAACCAACCACATAAACGCAAATTAACATGGATGCAATACAGACTTGACTGGGGCTTTTATTTTTTTGTTTAAATTTAATTTTTTTTCCCCTGTGGGCAGCAGTTTTGGTCCCAGAATACTTGGTTGGAGAGTTTGCTAAAACATTTAGGTGCTTAATATAAAAAAGAGGAGAGAGAGAGAGAAGAATATCAGCAGTAGGAATTGCAACTGGGTTTTTTTTTTCCTAGTGAAGAGAGCAGCCCTGCAATTTGAAGAGATCACAAAGAATAGGTACATGATGTGAGAGCCACTGTGCAGAAATAAATAGCCCAGTTAGGGGATTTAATTTGCTTAGCCAACATATGAAGCTGAGCAGATGATTTGCGTTTTCCTCCTTGGGTCTAAGGCTAACAGTGTGGTTTTATGTTATGCTAAAAGAATTTCTCCTCATCCTTGGTTTAGTACTAAGAACCCTGAGTTTCCTGGCACTGAAGAGAATTCTGAAAATACAGTTTTGTTTCAACCCCACATCTAATTTGCTGTTTGCATTTCACTAATTTCAGCTGGCTAAATGAGCCTGATCAGCCCTGCCTTCATTTTTGACATGATAATTGAAATAAATACAAAATAACAGATTCCAT
>JAKCOX010000007.1:32943753-32993753 GCA_022605575.1 Laterallus jamaicensis coturniculus
AAGTGCTACCCCTGGGAGGTGGCCGTCACAGCCACACAAAAGCAGTGGCAGCAATGCATGACCAGCATAACTGGCATTGCTAGGCTATGTGCCAGCCCAAGATCTTAAAATTCATTTCCTTATCCCCATTTCACCAAGGGGAGACTGAGGCACAGAGAGATTTTTGCAAGCTCTACAAGCTCACAGAGACCTAGGGATAATAATTTTTTAAAAAAGGCTCTTCAAACTTTCAGCCATCTGTGCAGAGTTTCAGTGTAATTTCCCAATTTAAAAAATAATGGCCATCTTCCCTTGGAAGTGTTTTAATACCACATAGTTCTTCCTACTTTTTGAGCAGACTTGATATTTGGCAGGGAAGTGATCAAGGGTATATGTTCTGGCATTCCCACAAAAGCCCATCTAAAGTTGGTTGAGTTACAAGCTTTTGGAAAAGAAATAATCGGTCTACAGAAGCTCAGGAGGCATTTAAATCTCTCTAAATTTCATGAAGATTCCACTTACGCTGGGCATAGATCCAGCTTGGATGCTCCATGGTTGCTACTCTGAAAGCTTCAGGTAGTGCCAGGTACAGACTAGCTGAAAGGCCCCACAGTGAAGAGACTGCCCCTCCTGATCTCCAGGAGCTGACCCTGCCTCTTCTCAATGGGACCTGGTGCTTGGGGGACAGAAGTGGTTTCATTTGCTGGCATGTGGGAAGGAGATGGTTGTGGAGACTGTGGTTTGCTTCAAGAAAGAGACTCTGATTAGGATAAAATCGACCAAATCTAGGAATAGTGAGTCAGGAATGCTCACCTGTCATGTAATCCCTTATCACATAATCCCTTTTCCTGATCTGCCTGCATCAGGAAAGTCTGGCCCACTGGAACAAAGCTCTCCCTGTATCTTCAAACAAGATCTGACATATCTGCCTTGTCACCCATTTCCTGCAAGGAAATAGTTTGGAAGGTCCAATTGCCTACATGCTGGGCCATGTGCATCCTGACAGGTTACTATCAGTATTGCTACAGTTTTTCTGCTTGCTCTGTGTGGTAGACTTCAGGGTTTCATTTGCTGATGATCCACATAAGTCATCAGCAGGACACCAGGTGCTGAAGTTTCTAAGTTTGTTTATTTTGTTTTCTTTATGAGAAAAAAAAAAACGTTGGGAAGTTCACAAGTGCTTCTGCAAAGACCAAAACCTAAATGAATAAAACACTGTTCAGGGGGCACAGGAAAGAATCCTGAAGAAGACAATCCCAAGGCACCTCCAGAGCGAGTTAAATCTCTGTATTGCCAGGCAGGCACCTCATGGAAACCCCCCAATGAGGTGAGGAGATAATGATAAAAGGGACTGAATGAGGCACAAGTGGGTTGAGCTACCATCACCCAAAAAACTTCTCTATGTTCTTCCTAACTTAAATGAGTTTCATTATGCAACATTAATTATGAACTTTGGTATTCCATGTGCACATGAACATATTTTGCATGCAATGGCATTGGTATAATACATAGTTAACACCAGTAGTAAGTCAGGCATGGCTTTTGGTACACAAAATTCTACTCCCTGCACCTACCAGTCTAGAGTTGAGCTCCTACTCCTGCAACTGAAATGATGTGGTGAAGACAGGCAGGGCTGAGGGGTCCCACTCAAGTCAACATTGGTTCTGCATGGATGCAAGGTCCTGCTCATGTGGATCTGACTGCTGGATTAACTGGGTGGTAGGCAACAAGCAGTGCTGGTCTTCAGGAGAGCTGCTCTGGGCTCCTTGATGCTTCCAGTTTGTTATACAGCAAAATCTTCCTGGAGTGCCCAAATCAGACAGCAGAAAATCTGGGGGAGAGCAGTATGAAATGTGCTGCCCCTTTCCCCTCCTAGAGATGAAAGAAAAATATTTAAGCTACTGAAATAAAAATATGAGTGGTCATTAAAATTTGTGGAGTATGTATTTATTCCCCATAAAAAGTGTGAGTTAGAATTGGACATTGCAAGGCTGCTCCATAAAGAAAATTGCTTCTTCTCTTGGCACTCAGCAATTTTCTTTGTGGAACTTTTCCATCAAAGCTTTGAAGTGCAGTATTTCAAACACCCATTCCCTCCTGCCTCCCTCCAAGCAACTGAAGGCTGACTAGGATTCATGCTCTGGTAGAAATTTGAAGTGCTTCACCATGGGGTAAAGAGCTTCAGACATCATTGGGAGGTGTAGGAGCAGCAATAATGGAAATCTCAAGGAGGATCTGACAAATCAGGGTCTCCCAGAAAGCTGGTTCTATTCCTTTCCAGACTATTCTGTTTGCTCTTTGAACAGTCCTGCTTGGACCAGGCTCCATGACTCCAGGTGGAGCCCACCTTGCCATTTTCTTCTATTCAGAATTTAAATAGACAAAGCCAGAAGGTTCCAACCCAAGCCTAGAAAGGCATCATACAGTTCAAATCACAGGGTATAACGTTTTGGTGCCTTGCCCTGCTACTGAACTCAGAGTCTTGCATTAGGTCCTCCAGTTACCCACATGGTGCAAGGGGAGCACTCAGTGTCTCTGGGTCAGAGCCTCCAACTCCATGTGGGAACAGTCAGGGAAGTAGAAATGCCTTCAGGTTTTAGATGTTCTAGGCACCAAGATTAGGTGACAGAGGAATCGCAGTTGGATCCAATTGCTTGGATCACAATTTTGGGTGCTACAAAAAACACTTTAAGGATTTTCCCTGGACCTTGGATGGGTTTTATTCCCATAGAACGTCACTGAAACTCTCTACCTTCTTCCTTTTTCCCTCAGCCTCAACAGTGGCACATACCAATGAAGGAAAGAAGACCCTTCATTAAGCCAAACATTGCTTTTCCCCTCCTGCTTCTCCAGTTTTGGTAGCCCAAGGGATCTGTGCTCCTTTGACTGGTGTTTCCCCATCCGCTGCCTTCACTCTCCGTAGCTACATCTCTCTCTGATGCTGACCACATCAGGGCCATTTATCTCGATAAGATGGCTGATTTCCCTTGTCTGATAGATCAGAAGTGCCAGTCAGCAGCTCAGTGACACCGATATAAATCCAGATTAAAACCATTTTTAGAAGTAGAAGGAGCATTTGACCTGAAATCTTCAGGGGTTTCGGGTTTGTTGCCTAAATCACTGTGTGGCTAATTTACATTGCAATATATAGGCTCTCGTTTTGTGGGTCTGTGTATGGTTTGAGCAAACACTGCTGTTACTAGCACTTGCTAGTGCAAAAGGGATGCTGCTCTGGAAGACCCATGTGTTGTAAAAGCTAGAAACTGGGAAGGAGAAAAATCACAGAATCACAGAGTTGTAGGGGTTGGAAGGGACCTCAAGAGCTCATGGGGTCCAACCCCCCTGCCAAAGCAGCTCCCCAGCTCATACTGCACAGGTCGGTGTCCAGATGGGGCTGGAATCTCTCCAGAGAAGGAGACTCCACACCCCCTGGGCAGCCTGTCCCAGGGCTCCCTCACCCTCACTGGGCAAAAGTTCCTCCCCATGTTGGTGTGGAACTTCCTGTGCTCCAATTTGCAGCCATTGCCCCTTGTCCTGTCCCCACAGACACTGAAAAGGGGCTGGCCAATTCCCCCTGCACCCCATGCTTAAGATATTTATAAACACTAATTAGGTCCCCCCTCAGTCTTCTTCTCTCTAGACTGAACAGCCCCAGCTCTCTCAGCCTTTCCTCACAGGGGAGATGCTCCAGGCCCTTCATCATCTCCTCAGCCTCCTCTGGACTCTCTCCAGGAGATCCCTGTCCTTTTTATCCCAGGGATCCCAGCACTGGATACAACACTCCAGGTGGGGCCTGACCAGGGCAGAGCAGAGATGGGGGATCACCTCCTTAGACCTACACACTCCTTCTGATGCCCCCAGGATCCCATTGACTCTCTTAGCCACCAGGGCACACTGCTGGCTCATGGTCAACCTGTCGTGAACCAGGACCCCCAAATCCCAGGAATTGTTTCTTTTGGCTTTCGCTTTCATTTTTATAAGTAGCACAGAGAACTCCAACAGTGAAGATAGGGCTGATGACAATGTCTGCTTGCCTTTACCATAGGCTTTTGAGCCTAAATACAAGAAATGCCACCAGCTTCTGCAAAACCTGTAAAAAAAACCCCACTGAAGATGCTTTGGGAAGAGCTCAGCAGCTGCATTGTGTTTACTGAGTCTCAAATATACCTTAGAATAATTTTGTTAAAATGCTTAATGTCTGTTTCATAAATCAGAGTTCTCTGATGAAGTAAAGAAAAAAATATCTCCTCCTAGATAGTAAGTGAAGAATGAACCTGGAGTAAGTGAAGAATGAGCCTGGAGAAGAGAAGGCTGTGGGGGGACCTCATTGCAGCCTGCCAGTCCCTGAAGGGAGATTATAAACATGAGGGGAATCAGGTTTTTTAAAGGGCAGATAATGATGGCAGAACAAGAGGGAATGGATGAAAACTAAAGGAAGGAAGGGTTAGATTAAATATTAGGGGGAAGTTTTTTCCAGAGAGAGTGGTGAGGGCTGGAACAGGCTGCCCAGAGAGGGGGTGGGTGCCCCATCCCTGGAAGTGTTCAAGGCCAGGTTGGATGGGGTCCTGGGCAACCTTGTGTAGCTCCAGGCCTGAGGTTGGTGTCCCTGCCTGTGGCAGGGGGGTTGGAGCTCTGTGACCCTTGGGGTCCCTTCCAACCCATGCCATTCTATGATTCATTCTATGATTCTATGAACCATCTTAGAAGAAGCAGCAATAGTGGAGGTCAGGTCTGGATTCATAGCCTCAAATTCCACCTCTGAAATCTGGATCTGACACATCCCAACGTAAAACAGCCCTAAGTCTGGTAATCTCAAGATCTTGTTGTTACTGCTGTGTCTTTAAATGGCATAGTTGCTATATTTGTATGCTCAGTCTTCTCCTGGATTAGGCAGATACAACCAAAACTTACCACTCTCTGCTGCAAAACCCAACCTGATTCTAAATATTAAATGATGGGAACATGGGGAGAATGGGAACAAAATTTAGCCCTTAGTTGTTACAGACTCTGTGATACTTCTCTCTAGTTAGTAAATAGATACACAGATGGTAATGAGGAGGGTTGTGAACGTTGATGTTAGGCCAGTGGTGATGCAGCATGAACCAAGAAGCATTTTACGTTTTCACAGCATCAGTACATGCATCACTCACAGTAATATTTCAGCCCAACTGCTGGCCCCTGGGCTCTCTTCAATCTCACACTTCCTCACAATGTTGGAGTTCTGATTTTTCATTTAACATGGTTCTGACCAAACTACCTTGTCATGAGGAGGCAACCAAAGCCCTAAAATACTTAGGTGTCCCTTCTGATGGACCTTACTTGTAGCATCAGTTGTAGTGCATCAGACACCATCTTGAGTCCATAGTTCCCACTTTCTGCTTTTACTTCCTACTCAGGCCTCAGCTCTTTATTTAATCCTTCTTTCTAGTTTTATCCCATTAACCATTACGCCCTGGCAGCATGCAGCTAACCGGCCAGGTAATCACATCAAGCTTCTAGTTAAATTTTGATGTCAGTATAGCAAGGGACATGATTTTAGAGAAGACTGAGCTCATGTAAGAGTTCCTTTAGGAAGGTGGAGGAGGTGGGGAGCAAAGTGGTGGATGTCCAGTTGAGGAATGCACTGGAAATATGAAGACCTCTTCCTGCAAGGCAGAGGAAGGAATCCCAGTCTAACATATTCCCTTCCACCTGTACTTGCTGGGAGATGTTTGAGCAAATTGCACAAGGCCATCAAGAACAGGGACTCTAAGTTTTAAACTGAAGGCAGTGAGATACAGGACAGACCAGCAGGTTTGATCAGGCTCCAGATTAAGCTGTGGTTAAGGCATATTGAGAAAATGTTTTCAGGTTTCTTATCTCAAGATTGGGTCCATGGACAGAAGTCAAAAGTCACCAGAGCAGAGTTGAGTGGCCATGCCTCCTTGCTCCTCACCACAGCCAGGAGGGATTTCCAGGTGATGACTAACAGAATCATCTTTTCTGTTGTGGAGGAGACCTGGCATATAGAGAAGATTTTGATTCAGCTAAGGGCTGTTAAAGGTTGGGTCCTTTTGCTTAGCTTCTCTCTTCCTCATCACTTGACATCCTCTACTTTGACCCAGCAGAGAGTTTAAGTGAAGGAACAGTCTAACAGGCAACAAGTTACTTGTTCACGTTAAGTTCTCAAAAAGGAAAGGACCAGATCAGGACGGGCATTATAGCTGATGTGGATTAATATTTAAGCACACATCCCTCCTTGCAGACTGTCATACTGTCATCTGCAGCCCTGTCCTCCATCAAAACCCTCTTTAAAGCTCGCTGCTACCATTGACACTTCCACTCAATCAGGGCAGCAGCTAGGCAGGATGAGCTGTCTTGCAGGGTACCACCCGGAGGCAGAAGAGCAGCCGTGGCTGCAGAGGTGTCCTCTCCCTGTGCAGCTAAAGCAGAGCAGCTCCCAGGCTGGGTGGAACACATGGGCAGTCCTGGCAAGCCCTCACATATATCCCAAGCAAGAAGGTGAGCACCAGAGAAGGTAGTTGTAGTGCTTCCCCAGGCTGATCAATATTTGGTCCTCCAGCTAGATCCAAAGCACCGAGTGACCCGCTTCACCCTAGTTTTGCTGGTGGTTCAGGCTGTGCAATTCAAAACACAGATAGTCACAAGTGGAGAAGCTTTGCCTAGTTCTCTTGTGATTCCTGGCAGAAACAGGCCAGGAAGAGAAATATTTGTCTGGAGGTGAGTCACTCATGGTCTGCTTCTGAAGTTGGATTCAGACACAGGAATTCAGCTGTCTGAACAAGTTGGTATCAGAAGTCCTACAAAGGCAGAGAGAGGGAGCCCATGAAAAACCTTGGTTAGATTCATAGAATCATAGAATGGCATGGGTTGGAAGGAACCCCAAGGATCATAGAGCTCCAACCCCCTGCCACAGGCAGGGACACCAACCTCAGGCCTGGAGCTACACAAGGTTGCCCAGGGCCCCATCCAACCTGGCCTTGAACACCCCCAGACACGGGGCACCCACCCCCTCTCTGGGCAGCCCCTTCCAGCCCCTCACCACTCCCTCTGTGAAGAACTTCCCCCAATATCTCATCAACCCTTCCCTCCTCCAGCTTCACTCCATCCCCCTTGTCCTGCCAGTCTCTGCCCTTGAACAAGCTGATTCCCCTCCTGTTCCTCTGCTCCCTTCAGGGACTGGCAGGCTGCAATGAGGTCCCCCCACAGCCTTCTCTTCTCCAGGCTGACCCAGCCCAGCTCCCTCAGCCTCTCTCCAGAGGGGAGCTGCTCCAGCCCTCTGAGCATCTCTGTGGCTCCTCTGACCCCTCTCCAACAGCCCCACATCTTTCTTGTGTTGGGGGCCCCAGCTCTGGACACAGGATCCAGCTGGGGCCTCCCCAGGGCAGAGCAGAGTGGGACAATCCTGTCCCTGCTGGCCACCCCTCTTCTAATGGAGCACAGGATCCCATTGGATTCTGGAAGTCCCTTACTATGGGCTTTTCAGGCTTTTCCAGAGCATGGAGAAAAACCAGCTGTGTCATTTCTTGACATCAGCTCCAGATACAAAGGGTCTGAACACATTTGTGTGCGTGCCTGCAGAATCCAACAGTCTAAGTATAATGTAATTTAGGTATTTTGGCCCAGCAAAATGGAACAGAATTACTTTTCCCATTATCTCCCTAAAGTTATTGAAAATGATATGAAATATCTTCTCAAGGAAAAAAAAAATCAAGCTTTTTTTCCTTTAGAATGCAATTTCTTTGGCAGTTGATTCATTCGTTATTCGTTCACTCTCTCAGGTTGCAAAGGCTTTCTATTATGAAACATTCTGTGAAAAAAAAAATGAACAAAAAAAGTATACTACTTCTTTAAAATATATTGCAAGAATCCTCATTTCCAGATTTTTATTGCAGCACTAGCTGGTATTCTTGCATGCAGTTTTGTAATTTATTCTGAACATTCCACTTAAACCTTTTTTCAATAGCATGATTTTATTAGAGTCAGCTCACTGGACTTTCCCAAAAAGGTATTTAAGATCAAATAAAACCAGTGCTTGGAAAAATATCATTACAATATGAAAGCAGTTACAAAAACATTAGTACTGCAAAGTTTTATTTCAAATGGCTGAGCCTGCTGTACCCCAGGTTATTGCACTTCTACTTCTTCAGACACACTCACTGGAAAAATGGGAAAAACTGTCATCTTAGCAGTTTTTACCTGTTTCTCAAGAAAAGCACCCAATTTATAGGGAGGCAGCAAATTTTTTTCCAGCACCACCATTAATAAGAACAGTAAACTGGCTTTTGTTCCTGCATTCCTTGTCTATGCAGAGGATTGTCCCCCTCATCACTTGATAAGAGGCTGGTTCCAGGGACCTCAGCAGTTCCTTGGAGTAAATGGATTTAGGCAAAACAGTGAACACAGTGACATGGGAGGAGAGCTTGGCAAGTGGGGCAAATCTGCTGCTGATGCAAACAAAAATGGTTCATTTAAGGAGTATGTGCAGGCTGATTTTACCTGTACTTAAAGGAAAATACCCTCTGGGCTTTGCTCTGATGCTGCTGCATAGCCAGGATGCTACTGCATGGTGGTAAGAGGGTGCTGCGCCCCATGCTGGGTCCAATACTAGCCAGTAATCACCAGCACTGCTGGTGGCAATGGCTGGTCCTGCAGTACTGGAGTCAGCGGCTGGTTCCTCCACAGCACCAGTAAGATGAAGCCACCATGACTGAGCCAGCCAAGAGCCTACTCGTCCCTCATCTCCCAAAGAATCAGGTCCAAACCTCCATGGCAGACTCTCAGTCTCCACCCAGGCAGACCCATGGGCTGGAAAACACCCTAGGGCTTGCCTGCTTTGGCAGGGGGTTGGACCCAATGGTCTCCAAAGTCCTTTCCAACCCCTACAGCTCTGATTCTGTGATCTCCCATCCAACTTCACAGCCAGGCAGTTAGAGCAGATATTTTCCTTCTCCAGTTGTTACTTTCATCAGGAAGGAGATAATTGATGGCTGGCATTGATGGACCTGGAGCTCAAGCCAATGTTTGGTATTTTTGAATGTCATAGGATGTGTTTTAAAAGAGAGGGATGTCCCCTCACAACCTCCCTTTTTAAAAAATTCTTAACTAAATTAAAATCTAATCCAGAGTATAAATGAAAAGTAAAATAAACACTAATCACAGTATCATCAACTTCTCGGTATTTTATTTGCTGTCCTTTGTATTTGAATGCTTCTCTTTATTTTGTGGGACAAATCTGGGAAGGTAGTAATTTGCATAGCATCCCTTGGATGCAAATTGTGTTCCCCTTTTTCCCCAACCCTTTTCCAGGCTCTTTTTCTCTGAGCAGGATGTGCAGCAGAGCAGCATCAGCACACTTAAGTTTGAAGATGAGGTGTTATGCGTGGACTTTTAAATCCTCTTTTAAAATTGCAAGTTACTGTTCATATTACTTTTCTAAGTAGAAATATGCTTAAAAAGTAAAGTCTTTATTGCTTCTTAAAAGGCATAGTGCTCTGTGATAAATTCTCGTATTTTGACTGTTAATATGTTTGAATGAAAATTATTTATACATTTTGGTGAGGTTGAATGGTTTTCATTTGATTGCTGCCTCTGGAAATGAAAGCAGAGTAGCAGGAAATTTACATGTCATGCTGTGATGTATATCCAGATTATGAGATGATTGTGCAGCAGATGAACACCAAGTAAAATCATTTGCATCAAACTGTGACAACTGCAATTCCTGACAAGGCCTCTTAGTTTTTTGGGCTATTATCATTGTACAAGAATATAATCTATTGACAGCAGGGCTGTTTAATACATTTAAAGGCAGACAGTGGAAGAAATCTTAACTGTTTTCATTCACCACTGCACAAGGGTGCAGATCAAAAGTGAATTATATTTAAAAATATGCATGTATGATGATAAGATGCATGACATTCATCAACCTGTTTAGTCATGGTTAAGCTGCGATGGTGAAGATCCAATATTACTGCCATATGTGGTCTGAAATAGAGACGTGAGACTGAAAATTATATTATTGCCCAGTAGAAGTGAATAAACAGGGGGAGACAATCTTTCTTAATCTTTCTTAACCTTTCTCCTTGCATTCAATTCTATCCTTTTGTTCTTTTGGGGAAGTATTATGTCTTAACTTCAGCTAGGCAAATTTAAGCTGTTTAAATCTGCTGGGGTTTTATTCCCTTTTCACTGGGAAAAAGCATCCCCCCCCTTTTTTTTTTCCCTGCTATGATATCAGAAGTCCTACTCTTTTTATTATCAGGCTCAGGATCCAAATAAACACTCATTATATTTCCTGCATCAAGTATGGTCTTTAAAATTATTGGGCTAAATTAATTAAGGTATTAAAAGAAACAATTAAGAGACAAGCTACCTGAATCTATAAATACCTATTTTGGTGCTCTTCACAAAATGCTGTGATCCCCTCCAAGGCCCAGGGTGAGTGATTCCTGATCTACCTGTGGTTTGGTGCATTTTAATATGAAAAATACCATTCAACATGTTCATCACAGCAGCCAAAAGGTAGCTATTGCAGCAGACACAGCCTGGAAAGCACGGCTGTCTGACAACACTGGGCTCCAGCTGGGGCGTGCACTGCACGCTGGTGGAACACTGATACTGGTGCACAGATTCTGTGCAGAAAAGATCTGCCACAAGGTACCTTCAGGGTTGGTTTAGTGACTGTAGCACCCTGACTGACAGGTCATGGATGGGGATCCTGCTAGGAAGTAAGTTTTAAAAGGTTTTATTAATTGCTCTTAATCCTCCCAGGGAGAGTAGGGTCAGAAAGGAGAAGATTGTGAGAAGGACATCCCAGCCAAGCTGCACAGGTGGAAGGTAGCAGTGCTGGAAGCAACTGGTGTCCCCAGCAAAGGAGTAGAACCTATGTGGGGAGGTACAGCTCATCCACAGCCCAACCAGTCCTGTGTGTGTGGGAGCAGATTTTGGGCACATGCTGGGTGCTCTCAGACAAGCACACTCAGAATCTCAATGTGGTGCAGGAACACTCCAGCACCATCAGCACAGGACCACAGGCTGCATGGCAGCCCTTATTCTAAACCTGACCTGTTTTCTCAAGCTTAAGAGCTTGAGCCTGAGCAAGAGCAAAAGCAGTTTGACTGCTCATTGAGTCAGCCTGGTTTGTCTCAGCACACTGCTGTGCCACACCACCTACCCAGCTCAAGGCAGGGCTTGAGCTATCCTAGGTTCAGCTGGTAGAGTTAATTTTCTTCCTAGTAGCTGGCATAGTGCTGTGTTGTGGATTTAGGATAGAATAACATTGATAACACACTGATCTTTTAGTTGTTACTAAGGAGTATTTACACTAAATCAAGGACTTTTCAGCTTCTCATGCCCTGCCAGTGAGAAGTCTGGAGATGGAGGAGAATCTGGGAGGGGACATGGCCAGGGCACTGACAAGCTGGTGAAAGGGATATTCCATACCATATGACATCATGCTCTCTATGTAACTGGGGAGAGTTGGTGAAGTGGAGGATTGCTGCTTGGGGACAGGCTGGGCATCAGTTAGCAGGTGGTGAGTGATTGCATTGTGAATCATCTGGTATGTATATTCTATTATTGTTATTATTTTCTCTTCCTTTGCTGTCCAATTAAACTTTATCTCAACCACAAGTTTTACTTTTTTCCCCTTGATTCTCTCTCCCATCCCATCCAGGTCACCCCTGGAACTGCTGCATGCACTGGGGACAGCATAGGGTACAAACTGCCTGGGGAGCAGAGAACCACAGGCAAACACAGCATGTTCATTTTACCATAAAGGGAAGATATTCAGCTCCAGCATTAAGAATGAAGAGAGAGGGAAGAATTAAGAAGTGCTAGCCTTTAAAAATTTCTTTCTTGAATTTCATTTGCAGTCAGCAAGGCAAGCATTTTTTCCCCCTGAGGTAAAACCAGGCTCTCATGTAGACATGTCCAGAGATGCTGGAGGTATTTTGGAAAAGTAAGAAAATTACTATTTCTGAGATCCTCAATAAATTGCAGAAGTTGGCACCACAATAGTACATACACAACAATGGCAGGACATTCACAGAGTCACAGAGCTGTAGGGGTTGGAAGGGACCTCCAGAGCTCATGGGGTCCAACCCCCCTGCCAAAGCAGCTCCCCAGCTCATACTGCACAGGTCGGTGTCCAGATGGGGCTGGAATCTCTCCAAAGAAGGAGACTCCACACCCCCTGGGCAGCCTGTCCCAGGGCTCCCTCACCCTCACTGTGGAAAAGTTCCTCCCCATGTTGGTGTGGAACTCCCTGTGCTCCAATTTGCAGCCATTGCCCCTTGTCCTGTCTCCACAGACACTGAAAAGGGGCTGGCCAATTCCCCCTGCACCCCATGCTTAAGATATTTATAAACACTAATTAGGTCCCCCCTCAGTCTTCTTCTCTCCAGGCTGAACAGCCCCAGCTCTCACAGCCTTTCCTCATAGGATAGATGTTTCAGGCCCTTCATCATCTCTGTAGCCCTTCTCTGGACTCTCTCCAGGAGATCCCTGTCCTTTGTACACCAGGGAGCCCAGCACTGGACACAACACTCCAGCTGGGGCCTGAGCAGGGCAGAGCAGAGGGGGAGGATCCCCTCCTGTGACCTGCTGCCCACACTCCTCCTGATGCCCCCAGGATCCCATTGTCTCTCTCAGCCCCAGGGCACACTGCTGGCTCATGGCCACCCTGTCACCCACCAGCACCCCCAGGTCCTTCTCCACAGAGCTCCTCTCCAGCTCGTTTATGTTAATTCCAGATAAATTTCTAAATAATTTAACTCAAAGAACCAGTAATTTCAAGATTTCTAGGTGCAATGGCTGGATATGCCAAAGTTTTCATTAGCATGCTATTATGTAAGAAAACTAAAAGACAAAGGGCTAAGAACTCCTTGGATTCTTTTTTCCCTCCACTTTTGATGCCTGTGATGCAATACCAGTCATCTAAGCTAACTTTTTGTCAGTCCCTTAATGATAAAAGGGGAAACCTGCACTATTTCTTACCTCTCACCACTGTCAGCAGGGTTGATTAATGTTGACAAAGGTATTTCTGAAGTGATGTGTAAGGAGTAGCTGCTCTCCAGCCACCTCAGTCCAGATTCCCATCAGTAGTCCGTTCCTGCCTTTGCTTGCACTTTCTATGAAGTGAAGTTGGCTCTGGAGATCCCAGTGGGATGTTGTAAGCTGTAAAAATTATTAAAAATAACAAAAAGTGTGTAATGATTTTTCAGGTAGGTCAACAATGATGTAAATGCAGTTTTTTCTTTAGTCTGAGGCAGAAAAACCAAGATCTGTGCCTAATGACCTGCCCTACCCCTATGCAAATTCCATTATGACTAACACTTGTTTTCCTTCCCCAAGTGCTCCAAATACACATAGAGTTTTGTCTTCTGCCTGGAAGTGTTTAAGATAAAAAGCAGTCCTATTCCTTTGGATAGAAGGGTGTATTATTCCTGCTTCAATAAAAGGGGGAAAAAAATCTGTCTGAAAATTTTACCTGTTGTTCATTTTGGAGAGAGAGAAAATGATGAAGGAACGAGTAAAGGACAACCAAGTTTTGTATCATCCCAAAACCTTTCTGTACATTATCAAACCTGTCCTACACTCATCCTGAGGATGTCTTATCACGAATAAACACCATATTTTCTGCCTGGTACCAAACCTGTGGGTGCTCCCCTTGTTTTGTTAGCACTCAGGTAGGATAGAGTTTCAAACACAACAATATTCCAGTCCTACTTCCACAACAAGAAGTGTGAGAATGTCACAGCAAATACCTCATTACCATTACAAAGTGGGAAAAGCTGACAGTGCATGCAAGTCATTTGTGTGCCCCAAGGCTTGTGGTTCCAGCAGTCAGCCCATGGGGCACTCAGGCTTCAGGCAGGTGAAATTCCTTCATTTATAGTACTGTTATTGATTCGTCTGAGACCAAGATGCAGCTCTGTGGGTCAGGAAGATCACAGAGAAAACATGGAAACCCCCTAGACTCAAAGATAAAGTCACTGCACTTCTCCCTTTCCCCTAACACCTAAGTTTTTACCCCAGTTTTGCCACTATGGAAGAGGACACCCGACCAGTCCCAGCTTTTGGTGACACCAACACACTCTGCATTGGCATGGCCTGAGTGCTGGTGGGAGGTAAGACCCACGTCAGGGTTGCAGCACTCTAGAACATTTCCATCTCCTGAATGGAGCTTTCTGTGTGTTGCTTTATTTTGACATTGGAGAGGTTGCTGCATTTGGTAAGGCAGCTAAATGCTAACCATTTGGGGGTCTTTCAAATGTCAGCGTAGAGCTAATATGAAATCAAACCTGTTTTTATTAGATACTCCTGATTCACCAGAGAAAACCTACAGATTAAAAAGTTATCAGGTTTATGATGTCGTCCTTTTTGGAGCTGAGGAGCAGCTGTTGCTACATAACAGCTCTGAACATGATGAACATTTTGGGAGAAGGGGTAATTTTTAAATAAAAAAAAAATAAAAAAAAGAATGTAACTATTCTGGAAGAAAATCTGGCCACTAACTTCATTTGACATGTGTAATAGACTGTGATAGTTTTTTGGGGACTGCACGATGCAAAGTAAAACGAAGCTGGTAATAAGCAACTTGGCATTTATTCTTTATGTAGGAATATTTGTTCCTCAAAGTCAGGCTATGTGGAATATTAGCATTTGAATAAATTATTCAGCACTTGCTAGAGAACGCAAGGGGGAAAAAAATCTTTCCAGCATTATAACATGACAATCTACAGGGTAGTAGAAAAAGAAGGCTGTCATTTTTTCTTCAATTACAAAAGGCAAATATTTATTATTTATAAGTATTCGCCTTGTATAGGCTTAAATGTTATTTATGAACCTGTTGCATAGTGATTTTCAATGTAACTCATTATTTTTAGCCTTAGGGTGTTGTAAAGGAGCATGGATATATTTAATGACACTCTGCTAGTCAGCGCAATTACACTGTAATCATTATGTAAAATGTGCTATTAATTAAACCAATTTCTAGTTAGAACATTCTCTTCTGCAGGGCTTAATCTTAATCTCTGGCAATCTTTCTCTCTGTTTTTCACTCATTAATTATATGATTACTTTTTAAGTTACATATGACAAAATATGGTTTTATTTTTAAGCTTAATCAGCTCAATTATTTGTATTTATCCTGTTGTTTGCCTGAATTATTGAAAAGGCTTTATTTGCCAAACAAAAGGAAAGCAAAAAGAAACATAAGATCAGGCAGTTATCTGGGAGTCAACACCACTTTGATGGTTGACAGTTGTTTCTGATCTGCTTTTTGGGTGTTGTGTGGCTGAACTTAGTTTTCAGGTCAGAACCAGCTTCTCTTCAGCCTTCTCCTTTCATCCTAATTACCACACAGAAATCTCTATCCACTCTCAAACACTTCATTTCTACACAGAGTCAAATCTCTATATTTTGCCCCATTGGGCTGGCTCTTTATGGCAGCATTTTGTTAAAAGAAATGTAGTTTTACTAAAGCATTGCTTAGTCTTAAAGTTGGCATGAACACCATTCAAATAATTCTTATTATTAAGGCATTGTGGTATTTTTCAGCTCCAATTTAATACTGTTAATGAGTGCAGGTAAAATAGTTGTATCTAAATATCAAGTGCACTTCAGAAAAGGAAAAGTCACCTAGTTTTTGAAGGCAACCTTGCTCTGCTCTGCAATGACCCCTTGTGGAATGAGAGACTTGAAAAGAGGTTGAAACAGCTCGAGAATCACGGTGTATTCACTGGGAAGGTGATACGGGTATGGAAAAGCAAAATCATTTTCTCCTTGCAAAGCACAGTGGTCAGCAATTATGGACTACTACACCTGAAAACTGTTGGGTCCACTTTACCCAAAGCCACAATCTTTTGGGAGGTTTTTAATTCAGGGTCTCCACATCGGGGTCTCTATTGCAGCCTCCCAGTGTTCATGCACCAGATGCAGGTAGACCACCACTACCACCTCACCATGCTGCTGCATGTGAAGCCATCTCTCCTGCTTAAACTTTGCAGTTGCTAATAGGTGGTGTAAATCAGAAATACCTCTTAAAAAACCCACTACCATCCTCTGGATTTGCACAGATGTAAGAGGGGAGACTAGGGCCCTATGTGATGTATGTACTTCTTCACCTCATCCCATCCTGCAGAGGTTGCCACCCACACCAGTGAACAAGAAGCAGGTAGTCAAGAATCACATAGTCATCAATCTAAACCACCCACTGAATCCGCCACACCATCCAGCAAACAGTTGGCACTGCATGAAGAGGCACCCAGCAGCAGCTCAGAGTCCTGCTCCCAAATGACTAACATCCTTATTACTCCAGCTTTAAGAAGTCAAAACCCCTGAGGGGAAAGTGTCCTCAGGTCACTTAAGGTTTTGCAAGTTAGGGCAGAACCACTTGAACATAAACTTCTTTCTCCTTCGAAGTCCAAGTGCAGAAGGGTACCACAGAGCCCCTGAAATCCTCTGGCATTTGCCAATAAAAATTCAAGTATAAAGTAACATTTCTGCAGCCTGATCTCATTAGATGGATGAATCCAGCCCAGCTCTCATCTGGCCTTACTTCATGCTCCACCTGAGGGCAATGAGACTCTTCCCACCAATAGCACCAAGACCTGGAAGGTGCCCTTCAGGCCAGGGTCTGTCTCAGCTTCTTTGCTCAGTGGGAGCCAAGTACCTGAACAGGACTGAAGTGCTTTGATCCTGCAGCAACACCCACTCAACAGGATCTGCTGCACAGAAGGGAAGGGTATAGTGGGAACAGAGACCACTTTCTCCTCCCACACTGAAGGTAGGTCCTGACCTGTTCTGGTTGGACATACAAGCATCTCAGAGGGCTCATCAGCCAGGGTAAATGTTCTTTTGTTTCTCCTCTATGTTGTTTTATAACTAGCTTATAACTCAGATTCTCCCTGACTTTGCTATGGTTACTGGAGTCATTTTATCTCAAGATGAAGTATCCTTCAAGCCTTTTCCTCTGTATATTTGCTGTGGACAATACAAGGCAACATCACTTTGTGTTCTGGAATTACTGATGGTTGATAGACAGCTCATCATCCCACCAGCATCCCTTCTGTGTAGGGTACCACAGCATCCCAGTGGAAGTGATGTCAGTGGTCTGTCAGGACTACATCTATCTACTGGAAATATTAAAGGGTGTTTTTTTCCTTTTTGGCTGCAAAAATTCCAGGTGACCCCTCCTGTAGCCAAAAGCACAGCATATCTAACAGGGGAGACAACAGGTAGGTCCTCTGGAGGAACAGGACACGACCATTTCATACCAGCCTTCTAGGACAGGTTCATTCAGCCACCCTTCATTCACCACAAAGACTGCAGTGTCAAGGGTCTGGTGTTTGCCAGCAAACATCGCTGAGCTTCTAAGAGGAGGAGCAAGATCTCACTCCATGTGTTTCCTCCAAATGGACTGTTACTCAGATGAACAATTCACACCTCTGCTATGCCAACACCTTCTCAGCCACCACTGTTCTGACATGACACTTCCTTGGAAAGGGGTTTTGTGCTGCAAGGGAACTGTTAGGAGACCAAAACCCCCCAAAGCTGACATGGGACACAGATTTTCCTAGAGCAAGAAAATGAGTCT
Source organism: Laterallus jamaicensis coturniculus (assembly GCA_022605575.1). Classification (NCBI taxonomy): domain Eukaryota; kingdom Metazoa; phylum Chordata; class Aves; order Gruiformes; family Rallidae; genus Laterallus; species Laterallus jamaicensis. The sequence continues at coordinate 32,961,332 of JAKCOX010000007.1, forward strand.
TCTTCATTAGAGGACCTGAGAGCTGCTGCTATAGCCAGCTGCCAGTCAGAAACTCAGACTTAAGACCAACAGACCCTTTCAGATTCACTTACAAGAGCACAAGAAGGGCAGCTACACCTTCTTGCCATGTTATTTTGCTCATACTGGCTTCCAACCCATTCTGCCACATGCTGCCTTTGCTAAATATCCTTAAAATGCTGCTTTGTCCACTGAGGTGGCAGCTGCAGGGGAAGGCAGCCAGAGAAAAGCCAGTTTGGACAGTGAAAAGGGGACTTCAGGCACCACATCTCTCATTCTGGAGTTTTTCTTATGCTCCAAAACAAGGCAAAGACATGGAAAATGATGCTGCATCCTCAGACCCTTTCCAGCCACTGTCTGCCCTGCTACCCTGGCACAGCTCAGCCATTGGCACAGCTACAGCAGCCTTGGGGCTGCTTTTGCCAGCCTGAACAGCCCCAGCGACTACTCAGCTAGAGGGGGATCCCAGGCACACACAGGCTGCTCCCCACTCTGCCCCGAGGTGGCTGAAGCAGGCTGCAGGGCCAGGAGCAGTTGGAGGCTTTGGTGTTTGTACAGCACTCCAGCACCAACTGGAAATCCCCACAAGACCCATTAGAGTAGTTTACTGGTTTCTCAGTGTTGCCTGAGGTGAGAAAAGCAGCTGCAAGGGAGAGGAGGGGTCAGTCCCAGTGTACCTTGCTGTACCCACAGGACAGCAGCACACAAAAAGTGCCCAGTAACAAAGGCCATAAACTCCATCATGGAAAAGTAGGAATTATGGCTTTGGGGCACAGTACATACCCACTGCCTATCTCCCAGAATAAACCCAATGAGCCTCAGACTCATCTCACCCAAGGTAAAATAAATAGAGAAGTAGAAAAATATATAAGAATAACATCTGCAGATATAGTGTAAGTAGCAAAGGGATCAGGAGATGAGGTCTCCTCTGGGATCCCACTTCCCATTTCACCTAGCTGTTATCCCCCTGCACCCAGGGTGCAAGAAACAGCCAGTGGGAGATCTGAATTTCTTGACAATTTGCCTTTCCCTGGTTTTTAACTTTATTTTTAGGCTGCTCTTTCCTGGATGAACCCAGTCTTCTCTTGCAGGCTCCTAGGGAGCCATGAGCTCGCTGATCTGGCAGCAGGTAGCTTGCAGAGAATCCCTGGCGAACAGTTTGCTGCAACTCTATTTTTAATATACATTGCTGACCCTAATGATGGTCTATTGAGATGAGGGCAAGGAATGTCTGATCAAGTGGAGATTAATTTTTGACTGTGCTGCCTGGAAATGCATGAAAATGCACTCCTTTTTCTATTTAGACTCACAGGATGCTTTGATTGATTGACTAGTTTACAAATGAAGGTGATAAAATTAGGTTGAAGACCACATACATTTCTTAAAATGAGTCTGGCTGGTCGTGGAGACAATGAGGTTTGGACAGATTGTATTGCTGGTTTAGGCAATCTTCTGAACATGTCAGGATTTATAGACCTGTACTGTAATGTTACAATTGCAGCTCACTGATATAGGTTTCTTTTCAAATTCTTTCCCATTTTATTTGAAAAAGGCCATTAGAGAGTTATAGACTATTGAAAAAGCTTTTTCTTTGCTAACCCTTAATAAACTCTTCCAAACAAGGACTACTGCATTTTTGTATTAAATTTAGACCAAAATCTATAAAACATGTTCTCCCAGGTTTGGATAATTTGATTATTATTATCTAAATGGAGTTATGGTTCATATTGGCTTGCAGTAGCATAGGTAGTAAATAAAAGGAAAGTTAAGGTTTGTACAAGACCTTAGGACACTGAGGATTTTTCTCTCTATTTGGATTACTGGATTTTGGGAATTTTCAGTGTATTTCCCCAGGATGAGAAATTATAAAAATAAAATCTTTAGGATACGGTGCTGAAAATAACATTGCACTGAGCTAGAAAGAAATTCCCATTAACATTTCTTTATTCTTATTGTTCTGCAAATACCTGCAGAAGCCTTGGGATTTTCTTAATAAAACAGATAAGGTTTACCAAACAAATGAAAACAGAAGATGATGGGTTTCATGCAAAATTAAAAACCATGATGACATTAAAAATCATTACAAGAGAAGAGCAATAGATAAGATATCAAAGCTCTTTATGAATTAATAATAAATCCTATTTTATACATTTTGCTGTCAGACTAATGTTATCCAAGAACTCTGTCAGTGATGTCCTAGAGAGGGGGCCTGGGCACATTTAAAATGTGAGCTCCTGGATTTTGTTTTCCTGCCTTCTCCATCCAAAAAAACCCACCAAAATGGGAGGCATTCATGCGTTTGGAGTGGTTGGGGACTGGGAAGACATGACTGAGGTTCAAATAGCCAGTCAGCTATACACAGCTCTCAGGACAGCAATAAATATGATAAACACAGAGCTTGGCATGCCCTGTCTCACTGGGGACGTAGGGGAGGGTGCCCCAATGCAGAATGAGACCGTCTCCCTTTCCTGGCATGGAGGACCCACCTGAGGTGTGGAGTGTAAGGCTCTGGGAGCAGCAGAAGCATTTTTGGGGTGGGAGCCTCAAGGGAGAGGCTGGATGCCACCACAACCCATGAGGCAGATGAAAGAGGCTGCCCTAATGAAAGCCCTGGGGGAGCATTTCCACCTCCCACAGAAGCTTAGAGGTGGGAGGATCAAACACTCCTGGGTAGTCTGTGAGCCTTCCTCATTCCCTGGGCTGCAAAAAATACATCCTTTGTTGGGGTACAGCATAAAAAAACCTGCCTGCATCTGCCTTGGGGGCAGGCTTCTTCCTCACCCAGCAGTACCTCATGCCAAGCTCTGGCAGGGCTCCTCATTTCACCACCTCCCTGGGACCCACTGGGCCATGAGGGAGGATTTTCACTTAATTTACCTGTGCCTTCAGGGAGGATTTGCCTTTGCCCAACCTAAGCACAGCATCCCCTCTTTCAGAGTTCATCCTCAAAAACCAAACACTAACAGAGAATTTTGGAAGGTGGTGAGGCTCACAAATCAGGGTAAAGATGAGGCTGCCCCTCTACACAAGGGGTGCAGAGCCAAGGAGTCCCACAGGCACAGCTGTACATGAGCACTGCATGGGGGGACACCATTTCTCTGCCCATGGGTGCTCAGTTTTGGATTCTTGATTATCAGGTGAGGAGCTACAAGAGGAGGAGTGGCAAGAGATGTGCCTGGGAAGTTCACAACACCAAAACATTACTCATCTAACACTCAGATGTCAACAGCAGCCAGTCCATGAGCTGCAGCTTCTATATTCCTAGTGAATTTGCAGCCAGCCCTCCACAGCTCGTGGGACACTGGTCTCTGTGTGTGGTTTCTCTTACCCTAGTGTCTCCAGATTTTAAAAGACATTTGATGAGAGAAGAAAACAAGAAATACATTAAGTCTGAAATCAGCTGGCAACTCAAGACCCAGTGACTGTGTGGGGTGTTTTTCTGTAGGACTCTGACAAAGAAAATAAAGGTTATCTGAAGAGGGGCTTTCTCAGGCTGGTGGACTGACCAGGCTCTGAGCTTTGCATCCTGCTGCAGATGGTCCACTGTGTTTTTTAATATAAAAACCACCTGTGTATTAAGGAAAAAGCAGCATTAAGCAATAAAACAAACACTTTCCAAATCTAATACTATATTTCTGATTCCAGATGAGCTAATATTTATTTCTTCATTTTTGATGCATAAAAACAGGTTACCTATTAAAGGCACAGCATTAAAGCAGAGGAAAAGCTGGCAAATGGGAAAGGACTTTGATATTCCTGGCTTAAACATGATTACTTCACTCTATCTATTCTAATGCACTTGAAAGCTGGTTTACTCTCCTCCCCACCCACTGTAATATGAGCGACTCCTGTAATAGCTCTAAATGTTTTCTAGGAATGTGTGAAATCTCAAGCAGAGGTATTTAAAGGTTTAGATATGTTTGAAACACAGCTATTTTTCAATCTTCTAAGCCAGCCAATCCAGGTGCCTGTTAGTCTACAAGTGTCTGCCATCTTTCTCTGATTGTCACTGGAAATAGACTGATGGATCACTTCCCTGTGTCACTGCCTGAGACCGGTGACAATCAGTGAAATGATTGTGTCTGCCTCTACACATATCTGTAATTGATTGCCTAAACCCTAAGACTCTCTTTCCCAGTTGATATGATGGAACATTGGACTGAAATCACTCTCGATGAGGAGGAGTCAGGCCCATTTGTTATTTACTTCTTTCCTTGTGCCTTTCTTCTACCCTGCTTGAATTGTCCCACAAGAACACATTATGGTAATCAGACAGAATGTATGTATAGGAATCAATCAAAAGGAAAGCCGTCACAAGAGTTATGACATTACAAAGTCTGTTTGTAACTTTTGATTTATGGAAGATTTTCTGTTTTATAAATTGAGAGTGAGGCATGTTGGGATGGCTTAACCCTTGAACTCCTCAGTGAGGATAAAAAAAAGCCATGGAAAAGAAGAATTAATATCAAATAAGCAGAGCCAGCCTTCCCTTACTCATAATCACTTGATTATAAAATGAGACTAATGTTATTTTCTTTGTATTTCCAGCTTGTAAATGTTTTTACATGAAAGAAAGATGCTTTGCAGGGAAAGAAATAAATACACATCCTACCAGAGGACTTCATAATCAAAGGCTACGAGCCTGCTAAGACTATACATATGCTTAATTTTTGTGCTGTGGCATCCAGCAGCAGTCCATCCCTGCTCACCAAAGCATATGCTTAACTTCAGCTCTGAGCCTTAATCTTATTGAACTCGATGGGTTTTAAGCACACACTTATCTTTAGACTTTAGGAGCTTTGCTAATACTGATAAACTTAAACATCTGCTTCCCGTCACTTTGCTTTCCACCTCTGCACAGTCCCACTGCCATCAGGCCTGAGTCCCAGTTCTTAAGCACATGCTTAACTACACAGAGCGAACAGAGAAGAGGCATCAAATCAGGTGAATGCATAAAGGTGTGCAGAGCTGGAGCCTAAATGTAAATCTAACATGTCAAATGAATGCTACAAAAGGCATAGAAAAGGTTATTAAACAGCTTACATAGTTATTTACATCTCAGATGTGTGTGTGCATCCAGGAATGCCTCTGTGTGTATGAGGAAAGTATTTATGTGTACATACCTGCATTTACTTACTCCCTTCCCCAGTCCAGATACCTGCATTACCCTTCTGATGTTTTAAATATATTATTTTGGGTTTTAAAACTGCAGTTGGAAAGTCTCATCCCTTACCACATCTTTACCCACCACTAACCCTTCTTTCAAGACTTCCTCACACCACCTTGTTTCCAATCAAATACATGACTTTGTTACTACTTGGTTACGCTGAGCTAAGCGGTTGTTTTTCAGGGGAGAAAGTGTTTCTGTGACATTTTGCTTGAACACCTCCTCATAAAACAGGCCCTGTTAAATAGCTGCTAGGTTCTAGATGGGAATGGATTACAGCAGGGGACACAACAGCATCTGGATGTGTGTATACAGAACTCTGGTTCTCAAGGAATGTAAGAAGCCCCTGTGCTGGTATGACTTTGGAAAGCAGATATTGAGTTGGGAAGAGCCCTCTATTCTCTCTCCCTAAAACTACGTTGTACCTTCACGGAAACCATGATAGAAGTTGCTTTTCAGATCCTTTGCTTCATGAAATGTAGCCAAAACACTGGAAAAGCTAAGACTGGAAATATGAGCTGGATACCCAGCATTTGTTATGTGGGACATTGTAGCCTTTACCACTTACAATGTTCAGAGGCACATCAGAACAGCAACCTGGAGAGAACAGAGAGCAGCGGTACTGCTGGTACTGGGAAAGACTCTGTGAAGTCTTTAGGGGGAAGCCAGTGTACAGAGGTAAATCACCAGAGTGAAGTCACATTGCACTAAATTTCAGATATAAATTTGAAGCTGCTTCATGCTGCTTCAGTGGGATTAGAATTTTATTTTTGTTATTTACTGTGGCAACAACTTAAAGCTTTAGTCAAGGACCAGAGCCTACTGTGCTATGAGCTGGATGAAACACAGTGCAAAGAGGCTCTTCCAAGAGAAGACCAGAACCAGTAGAATGACTCCAGTTTTAAAAGTTATCCCTAAAAGCAGGATTTTCCTTATCCCACATTCAAAAAGTTGCAGCTTTCAAATATTTACCTGATAATCTCTCTACATAATATATTTAGCCATTCTGCTGACAGCTGTACTCATTTTATTGGCTAATGGCTAAAAGAAATCAGGTTTTCTTTGTAATAGCACAGCAGTCCTTCTCTACTTAATCTCCTTCAGCTTCAAACTGAAAGCTAATCAGATTGCAGATCCCACTGGGCACACTGTGTTTTGTTAATACATTAGGAAACCTGTAGCACTAGCACTGGAAAACTTAAAAAAACATTTAAAAACAAAAAAGAAGAATAAATGAAAATGTTATGAACCTGGAAATGTTAATTAAGTCATTTTCAGAGATAAGACTTTTGATTCAGATTAAAATGCCATGTCACTTCGAGTTAACATTTTTCTCCTCTAAAAAAGGTTCAACAAATTCAGAATAGTTTAAAAAATTAAGCAATATAAATGGGTGCTATGATTTTCTGCTGTGAACTGTTGCAGACAAGCTATATAGAGAACAAAAGCTTAGTATAAAACTTCAATCAATTTCCATGTGTCAGGGTATCACCTCTGATCTTTCATACATGGTACACCCAGGGCAGTGGGGTTGGGATTAGATGATCTTTGAGGTCCATTAGATGATCTTCCAACCCAAAGCATTCTGTGGTTCTATGATTCTCTTTCACCCTCATGGGCAATGCAAGGGAGAATAATTCAACCTCTGTATTATTTTTTTCCTTCTTAGAGACCACTTGAGCCAAAAAAAACCAGACCAAATCCTGAAGTGGTAACACATTTAAAGTCAAAGTTTGATTTGAAAGGTTGACCTGCTGGAGAGGAGCTCTGTGTAGAAGGACCTGGGGGTCTTGGTTGATGACAGGGTGGCCATGAGCCAGCAGTGTGCCCTGGGGCTGAGAGAGACAATGGGATCCTGGGGGCATCAGGAGGAGTGTGGGCAGCAGGTCACAGGAGGGGATCCTCCCCCTCTGCTCTGCCCTGCTCAGGCCCCACCTGGAGTGTTGTGTCCAGTGCTGGGCTCCCTGGGATATAAAGGACAGGGATCTCCTGGAGAGAGTCCAGAGGAGGCTGAGGAGATGAAGGGCCTGGAGCATCTATCCTATGAGGAAAGGCTGAGAGAGCTGGGGCTGTTCAGCCTGGAGAAAGAAGACTGAGGGGGGGCCTAATCAATGTTTATCAATATCTTAAGTATGGGGTGCAGGGGGAATTGGCCAGCCCCTTTTCAGTGTCTGTGGGGACAGGACAAGGGGCAATGGCTGCAAATTGGAGCACAGGGAGTTCCACACCAACATGGGGAGGAACTTTTCCCCAGTGAGGGTGAGGGAGCCCTGGGACAGGCTGCCCAGGGGGTGTGGAGTCTCCTTCTCTGGAGAGATTCCAGCCCCATCTGGACACCGACCTGTGCAGTATGAGCTGGGGAGCTGCTTTGGCAGGGGGGTTGGACCCCAGGAGCTCTGGAGGTCCCTTCCAACCCCTACAGCTCTGTGATTCTGTGAATCTAGATTTTACCACAGGCATGAGTTACATATGGTGATCCACAACAGCTCTTGATGAAGATACACTTTGGACCTTGAGTTTGATTGGTTGATATTTAGTACTAAAAAAGGTGTTGAAGGCCTGTAGACTTTAGGAAAGATAAGAAAGTGATGGCAGGATTTTACCACCCACCCACTGATAAACCACTAAACTCCACTTTCTATAGAGCAATGGATCCCAGCAGCAGGTAACTCAAGAAACCTCCACACCTACATAGCTGTCCTGTGCCATTGCTGCCTTCCCCACACACCAAGAGTAGTGACAGTGGTTCTTGCTTGCAACAGGAATGTTCCTGAGGGTTATGCCTCCCTGACCACAACCCAGTGCCTACACAGTACCATTTCTGGCATTTTATTTGGCTACCAGGATGAAAGTTGTGAGGTGCAGGCAAAGCCCCAGACCCTTCAACCAAAGGCAGATAATGAAAAATTACTGTTGTTACTAACAATGGTTCTGGCATTGTGAGAATGTATTGCCTGAAAAAACCAAATGAACCAGCCTCATCACCCTGAAGCATCTCAGCAGAGGGTCCTTCTGGCAAAATAGACCAGAAAGCCACATGGATAACAAGTGATTCAGCAATCTTGGGCAAAAGCCTCCTGATCAATGATGAGCCACATCCTCATAGGAGTCTTTGAAAAATGAGCTCCCAGTCTGGATACAATATAAAACAAATAAAATAAGGGCCAGAAAAACAATAATCTCAGAATCAGTAAACAGAACTGCAGCATCAGAATGATTTGCTCTGTACCAATACAGCATTGCCAGAGTATTAACCCAAGTGTTTTCCTCCTCCACAACCCTGTGCTGCTGTGGTCAGGACACTGCTACAACCTACAGAAGAGAGGAGCTGTTCTCTGTGATATCTCCCTTTTTTGTTAGCTTGGGGTAGTAATGAACAAGTCACAGCCAAGTGAATTAATCTTTCTAGCTCTCCAGAAATGAAGCTTCATGTACAGCAATTTGGTCTTCATTGCTATTTCACTGTGCCCTTTCTATAAGATTCTTCATAAAAAAAGTAAAATTAAATTAAAAACCTGTGAAAAGTGTGTTTTAACCACTTCAAAAATGCTCATAGATTTTCCATTAGGCACACACACATTCCAGCAGCATATGAAATCAGGTGTCTGTAGTAAGCATATTGCACATCATTTAGACTTATCAAAACAGATACTGCATGTTAAATTAACCTCAGCAGCTGGCTATTCAGGATATGTTTGAGGTCTGTCATGGCCACAGCAAACTTTCACTTATGGCAATGCAACCAGAAGCCATGAGAACAAATCTCAGCATGAAGACACATCCAGTTAGCATAACTCGACCAAGAACAACTCACTTGACCAGATTTGAGACAGTACCAAAAGGCAGAGAGGTGATCTGAAGGCCTGCTGCATGGAAGAGTCCTTTGGACTTTTACTTCCTAAGCCCTACCTATTGCTTGGAATTGCTATTTTTATTTTTTTTTTCTATTACATTTCTCATTCTGGTATTTCATGGAACATTTAATTGCTCTCTCTACTCAACACATCACTGAAGCCCTCACTCATCTCCAAGGATGTGAACTCTCCTATACCCCTTAAGCACATACTGAACACTGGAAGAATCCCAGCCATAGATACGGACTGGGAGAAGAGCTCCTGGGGAGCAGCCCTGCTGAGGAGGACTTGGGGATGAGAAACTGAACATGAGCCAGCAGTGGCTCTGGCAGCTCCCAAGGCCAATGGGATCCTGGGCTCCATCAGCAGAGGGGTGGCAGCAGGGCCAGGGAGGGGATTGTCCCTCTCTGCTCTGCCCTGGGGAGGCCCCAGCTGGATCCTGTGTCCAGAGCTGGGGCCCAGGACAAGGAAGATGTGGGGCTGTTGGAGAGGGGTCAGAGGAGCCACAGAGATGCTCAGAGGGCTGGAGCAGCTCCCCTCTGGAGAGAGGCTGAGGGAGCTGGGCTGGGTCAGCCTGGAGAAGAGAAGGCTGTGGGGGGACCTCATTGCAGCCTGCCAGTCCCTGAAGGGAGCAGAGGAACAGGAGGGGAATCAACTTTTTAAAAAGGCAGACAATGGCAGGACAAGGGGGATGGATTAAAACTAAAGGAAGGAAGAGTTAGATTAGATATTAGGGGTAAGTTTTTTTACAGAGAGAATGGCAAGGGGCTGGAACAGGCTGCCCAGAGTAGTGGATGCTCCATCCCTGGAAGTGTTCAAGGCCAGGTTGGATGGGGCCCTGGGCAACCTTGTGTAGCTCCAGGCCTGAGGTTGGTGTCCCTGCCTGTGGCAGGGGGTTTGGAGCTCTATGATCCCTGAGGTCCCTTCCAACCCAGGCCATTCCACGATTCTTTCTATGAACACCAGTTGCTTGGATGTTTTGTTGATTTTAGCCTTGATAACCACAGAATAGGAAACACATATTTTAATAGTTAGATCAATTAACCCTCATTAAACCAGTTGATGTTGATGAAACATCAACCAAATATAATAAATATCTCCAGAGCCCTACTCTATATGGAGTACATGCCCATCAATTAAAAACCTAGTATTAGCAGTTTACCAATGATGGCATAAATATGTATCTATTACATCATCGTTAATCCCTGTAAATATGTTTTTAATAACCTCATGGTATTTAGTCAGCATACAATAACTGTCTCATTAAGCTTAAATTAAATGCATGGTTAAGCATATTAAAAACACTTAATTTAACACATTGCCAACATTGCTTGTATTAGGTTTCAGCATGGCTATGGCTTCTCAGGATGAAATGGCCAGCCCAGCGACTTTCTTCTCAGCACCCATTAAGAGTCTGATTAATTTAATGCTATTGTTTTATAAATACAAAGCCACTCGGTCCATGCAGAAGAGTCTAGGTTCTTATTTATGGGAAAGAATGTTCCTGTGCCAAAGCAGACAGAAAGCTTTGAGCAGATAAAATGTTTTTCAAGAAATAGAAGAGGTGCTAATAAAAAAAAAGGAAAAAATAAAATACAAAAAAAAGGAAAAACCCTCTGTTGGAATAACAATAAAGAGAATGTTGCTGTACATGATTTTTCATTTATGGATAGCTGGAGACATTAATATACTTGCCTATGGCTTGTGCATTACAATTCCCAGCTACGCAGAAAGACAAGGTGATTTACAGCCCTCCGCGCTGTCTCGCTGCCCCAGCTCACCGACTGTCTCCGCCGGACGAGGGTTGGCTGGCGACGGCTCCGGTGGGAGGGTGCCGGACTGTGCCGCAGCAGCACAGGCAGCGGGTAGATGTGACCTGGGATTTTTGGGGTTTGTGTACCCAGCAAGCCAATCACTGGGCAGAGAGAGCAATAGCTGAGGCTTTTACTGCCCTTTAAGTTTCCTCATCGATTCCCTGGGCAACTGATTATATCACAGAAGTTATATAAAAAACACATTAAACGCCAACTAAATCAAGACTTTTCCTGACTTTTTTCTAAAGCAATGAAATTCAGGACAAACACTCTAGTATGCATGGAGATCACCACCTGGAGAACAGAACTCTTCATTTCACACCCTGTCTTTCCAAATGGAACTCAGATGAAGTCGTGTGTTTTATTCATTTTATTATTTCCTGCACTATTTATATTGGCATTTAGAAAACATATGGCAGAAAATTCAAATTTACAACAATGCTCTGCACTTCTGTATCACCATCCATGTAATGATCTCCAAAGCTTTTATGAATGTGGCTACACTTAAGCCTTATATTCCACACTGGACAGTTCTTAATAATGTATGTAAGAATAAATTGCACCAGGAGCTATTATCAGGGTGATTCTGATACGTTTGGAAACTGAGGGAGGGGAAAGTTAAAAGACTACATGGTAAAAAAGCTCCAAAGTTTGGCTGCTGTTTCCAAACAACATCAAGAGAAGAGGAAGCACTCCTCACCTCTGAAAAATCAGGCCCCATAAAAGTCTTCTGTATGGTTTTGAATGATGTCTGCTAAAAGCAGAGTCAGAGATCCAGGATTTCTGTGTCTGTGCTTTCTTCATGAGAACATCCTTTGCACCAGTGAAGGTAGATGACTACAGACCCCTCCTCCTGAACAGATCAACACAACTCATCAGCCTGCACGCTTGGCATCTGCCCCAACACATGGGATAGTTTTTCCTTTTGTTCTGATATTTCTGAGAGCATCATGGAACTAAAGGGACTTCTCTTGCTGAATTTCTCACCTGAAGCCTCTATTAGCCTTTCAGTTGTATGGCTTTGAATTCCCCCATCTCATAATACTTCACCTTTTTCTTCACTGATACAGGATAAAACATCAGTCTGCTTCCTTGCCACATGGTTCCTGCTCTGAGCTGAGGCTAGGCTGATGTGGTCAGTGAAGTTCATGAACCTCTACAGACTGCACAAACTTGGGACTGATTCATGCTGTGCTGCAGAAGTCTGAGCAAGCCAAGTTTTCTGGAAGTTTCATGATAAATATCATGTGCACTTCAGTCCAACTTAATCCAGCTTGACATTCTAGTTCTGAGTCTGCCAACTCATTATTCCTTAAAACAGCAAACACACAGTATCCCTAAGCAGGATGACTAAGTCAATGGAATGATAGATGGACAGGCTGACAGCTGGATAAGAACCACTTGAGATATGGAGCTTCAACTGAAATTCTTATTAGCATCAGATAAGTATGATAATTTTCAAGTCAATTGGGTAGCAGACATTAAGATTTAAGTTAAATACTGTAAGTTTGCCTTCTGCTATGTGTGAAAAAATATCAGAGAATCAAGAGGGAAAAGCCAAGGAGATACAGTCAGAATCAATAAAGGAAACACTAAGACACAGAAGAGGGGATGAGAATTAAATTAGGGCAAAAGTTAGTAGTTTTATATAGCAGCTTGCTTGCATCAACCTGATACCAGACAGTTTTAAAATGCTCAAAAAAGCAATAACATTTTTAAAGGATCCTCTATAGAGTTAAAAAAACCTAAATGAAGGACAGTACTTCTGAACCAAATGCCATGAACTGGGAGAATAACTGGAACAGTTTGTGGACATTTTTGCAGTCTGCACCTCTTCAGCTCAACATTGCAGACCCTGCAGAGGAATCCCTGTCTTTGCCCTTGGAGGTTCCCTTCTCAGGGAAGGAAGGAAGAAGAGTTTCAGTACCAGCTTGTGTTTAAGGCAGATAGACTTTGAGCTTGGGATGTCCCCAGCATGGTACAAGCTCGCACTTGCCCTTCACAGCACATTATCCTCCCAGAAGCAAAGCAAGTGGTTCTTGCTGTCTGTGGCCTTGATTCCCAGCCGTGCTGAAAGGAATCAGAATCCATGGTTTGTATGTCACAGCAGCAGGTTCAGCAAGCCACTCTGAAATCCTGCACAACATGGCTTTCAGTACCTGAAGGGAACAGACTCATTCCCAACAAACAGGACCAGCTCAGGCTGGAGGGGGAAGGAAATGTCAGCAGCATTCACACTTCCATATATATTATTTTTGTAAATCTGAGGTGCAAATTGTTTGTAGAATCTCAATTACAGCCCATATAATATTGTCATTTGCAATCAGCTCACTATGAAAACAGGGCTTTCAAAGGGTAAGAAAATCATTTGAACTTGTGATCTACAATAGATTTGAATATTCAGTTAAGGTCACTGGTCAGAGCAGGGGTGACAGCTGTGGTCAATAAATAGGTTCAGTGAGACAAAATCTTTTTGTCTATGTGGGAATAGCCTAAAGAAGAAAGGTTCTCAAGAGGGATCAAGAGAGATTAAATTTAGCTGTGTCACCATTTTATTTCCAGGATGTTTAAGGCATGATGGAAGCCTTCAGTGTGGCCACCACACCAGGATGCTGATCGTGCTGACAGTGTCAGTCTGGTGCCACCAGGTCAGATGTTCTGCTTCACTGTGAATATGAATCTGATGGAGAGCGATATCTTGTTTTGGCTTCCTGCTGATTGACTCTTGACAGGCTACAGGAAGACTTGAACAGAGCCAACTATAACAAAAATGACAAGTGGTTCTAATGTCCTTGATTCCTGGGTTCTTGGTGTGACATCTCTTTAAAGAGCCTGATAATCAGAAAATGCTGATACTTTGACTTTTGACAGTCAGGGTCCTACATGCCACAGCTGAGCACCCAAATGTAGGACACCCAGCACTACTAATAATGTTTTAACATTGCTTTCAACATCAGGGAAGGATCTGCCTCCTAATTAACTATAAACCACAGCACTGCTTGAAATTCACTGGTGAGCATGAGCAGTACTGTTAAGATCACACTTAAGAAGCTAAGGATGATTAACCTTTGCCTAGGTTATAAAATGGCCCATTTAAGAACTGTTGCTACTGAATATATCACCTTGATATCAATTGGATTATTGAGTGAGAAGTTATACATGATGTTTGGTTTGATGATATATGTATGGTTACAAACTGTTTATGAGAAGTGGAAAAGCCAATAAAAGATTAATGCAGATTTAAATAGATTTTCCCTCTTTACCCTCCTCTGGGTTAATCTATGCGTATGTAAGCCAGCTTTCATATACTTTAGGTGCCACCTTTCTAGTTGTACTAGAGATGTTCTGCTGATGTTATCAATCAAATTACACTGGGGCCCAAATGGTGACATTTAGATTTTTATCTGCATTTCCACAGTACCTTTGTCTTTGTGAATTCAGGATGAAGTTTCCCAAAAGCTTACTGAGAACAGTAAGCAGCTGAGATTCTACATCCTCCATGGGCACTTACCAAGGACAGAATACTTGGTTTTCTGAATCACAGCTATGGTTTCAGCCTGTAAACACCTTCCTTTCAGTGTCATTCCTACAGATACATATTTACTTGCCTTAATCATAGAATTGTAGGGGTCAGAAGAGACCTCCAAAGCCCATCAGGTCCAGCACCCTACCAAAGCAGGGTCCCTAGGGCAGGGCACACTGGGGTCAGTGTCCAGACAGGGCTGGAATCTCTCCAGAGAAGGAGACTCCACACCCCCTGGGCAGCCTGTCCCAGGGCTCCCTCACCCTCACTGGGAAGAAGGTCTTCCCCAGATTGGGGTAAAACTCCCTGTGCTCTTCAGGGGAATTTTAACTTCTGGGCCAGACCTGCCATTTCAATGGACTCTGAGCCTGATCCTGACCCTGTCACTGACCTGGGTGAACTTGTGCAGCATGAACAACATTTTCCTACCCAGCTCACTGGTTTGAGGGGAACAGGCTCCTACCTTGTCTTTGCCTCTGGGTGCTGTATTTCATGACAGAACTAATTCCTCCTAAGGAAAAAACCCACAATCCCTGATAATGACGGCCCTGTGATGCTCAGGTGAGCTTTCCAGTTCTCCCAAAGTTCAGGAAAGCATCTGAAAGGGGAAGATTTTGGTTCAGACCCATCTCTGCTAATACGTACAGTCTTAAAGCTTTAACAAGACAGTCTTCTTTCAAATTTACAACAGCCTGTGTTTAAAAACCTGACAAAACCAAAATGTGCTCTCCATAAACTATACTGGCACAATTCGTGCAGCTGTAATGTAGGTTGTGTCAGCATTTCCATTATACTGTACACTGCTATTTTTCAGGGGTTTAGATCTTGGCTATAAAAATCCACCTGGGGTTGAGAGTTGGCAAGTTGGAATTTCAGCAGGGGAATGGTTTTTTTTTCCCCCCCCAACTAAATTTGAAAAATAAATTCCATTAAAATAGGAGACAGCCCAGAAGAGCTATGTTTGGGGATGCTTCTGTTTTCTACAGTTTCATTAATATTTTTTCAAATTTCATCAGTATTTTTATCACCTGTTTTACAGATCAATAGGTAGATTCATTCTGGCTGGGATTCCTTCCACCTTTGTAGTTTCACATCTAAAATTATTCTGGTCCCATGTTACTTATATGAATACTGATTTTTTTGGCTTTTCCCTACTTCTGTGCAGAGATGCCCAGAAGGTAAAGAGAGTGAGTCCTGTCATGGCACAGAGCAAGCAACACTGCAGAAGACCCTGCACTGTGTTTTCTTCAAAGCTATTAGTCTTTGGAATTATTATATTTCTTATATTTTCATAATTTTGCCCTGTTTGCAGACACAGAAAGTAAAGCTGCTCCTCAAAGCCCATGGTTGGAAGATGCCCCAGTGGATCTGCTCAAATCTGGTTGTCATGCTCCCATCACTAACAGCATCTCAGCAGGCACACAAAAGCTATCAGCAGCTCTTCTTCCCTGCAAAGATTCAGCTCTGGGTTTGCCACCATTTACATGCCCAACTGCAGCCTTTTGGGAGTTCTTGCCTTTTCATTTTCCTACAAGATTTATGGGAAGAATTCCAAAGCAAGAACCACATAAGCATCACACTGTACATATCATGTAATACCTATTTGTCATCCACACACAGCAAGGGTGACCACAAGTCTAAATTTAGAAAACAAGGAGCACAGGTAAAGGAAATGCTCCAATTTACTGACACTCCCAGGAAACATAATACCCAGCTCGTGTTTTATTTTTTCCACTGATGGTCCTTAGAGATGGGGAAACTGCTATAGCTACAGGTACAGGGCAGTAGCTCCTTCTTTCAGTTCCAGGGAACTGGTTAAGATGAAAGGGTTTAGAAGCACTAAAATCAAGGTTCCCAAATAATGAGTCATCAATTCTGCTATTAGTTTTTTCTATTTTAATGATAACCTCATTCCTCAGTCCTTGAGGAGAGATGTATGGAGGGAAACACAATGAAAATACATAAAGTTGTCCCTTTTGATAAAAAAGGCCATATGTTCAACACCCAGTTGCACCTAGTGACTATTCATAAATCAGTGCTTTTGAAAACATTCCTCTATTCAGAGTGCAATACCCAAACAGCCTCTTGGAAGAGCTGTGCTCTTAATGACTTACTATGCATCTAATTCCCACTCTTCAATTTTAGAACAACTAACATACTACAGCTTCTGCCTTCCAGGAGATTAATATTTGTGCTTGATTTTGGAACTCCCAACATTAAGATATTTCATTTAGATAAAAGATCTACATCTATTTTTCCCTTCAGCAGACTTCAATAACTCCCACTGGTCCTTCAGGTGTGGAAGTGAAGGATTACTCTGTGGAACTTCTGCTGCCCAGGTCTCCACTGAGCCCCAGCACAATTAAGCATGCTCTGCAAGGTCAGGATTTTATCTTAAAGGCTGGAAGAGATGAGTCAGCAGAAACTCTTCCAGGCTATGATAGCCGCAGAGCACAGCAAGTGAAGTGCTCAGAATAATGAGCTCCTCAAACCCTGGGATAGTTTATGTCTGATTCATCAGACAGTCAAAATGCAGATCCAAAGCCAAGGAACACATTTTTTTTGGAAAGGATCTTCTTATAACCAGAGAAGGGATTGGTCTCCTGTGTGGCAACAGACCTTTGGCAAGCATCCTTGGGCTGCCCTCTGAGCATGGCAACATGGCTGGGGTTGGAGTTTGCCGAATTTCTTCCCAAATACCTGGCTGAGGTTTGCTGGTACTTCTGTTCAGTAGTCTCTTTTGTCCCTCAGTATCACTCTGGATTTATACCAGGAGGTATTTCAAAGCTACCCTAAGTAGGGATTAACCCCAGGCTTAGCCTGCTCACCTAGGAACACCTTTTGCTCCCAACAAAACCAGTTCAGAACACACACCACTCATAATTAAATTAAAACTATTCCAGCAATGCCTTAAAACATGCTCATCATTTACCTTGAATGTCTAAGACCACAAACTATGTAAATGAACAATCTCCCTTGCTCCCAAGCTGCTGCCTATACAGCTTTTTGAGCACCAGATTCCATAAAGCTGCATCTCTGTTCAACAGATGGAAAAACCTTTTCCATTCATGGATTTCACTATGTTGGAGACTCACAGTGTAATATACATGTAATTCTGGAGTCCTGTGTCCAGAGCTGGGGCCCCCAATACAAGAAAGATGTGGGGCTGTTGGAGAGGGGTCAGAGGAGCCACGGAGATGCTCAGAGGGCTGGAGCAGCTCCCCTCTGGAGAGAGGCTGAGGGAGCTGGGCTGGGTCAGCCTGGAGAAGAGAAGGCTGTGGGGGGACCTCATTGCAGCCTGCCAGTCCCTGAAGGGAGCAGAGGAGCAGGAGGGGATTCAACTTTTAAAAAGGATAGACAATGGCAGGACAGGGGGGATGGATTAAAGCTAAAGGAGGGAAGGTTTAGATTGATATTAGGAGGAAGTTTTTTACAGAAAGAGTGGTGAGGGGCTGGAACAGGCTGCCCAGAGAGGGGGTGGGTGCCCCGTGTCTGGGGGTCTTCAAGGCCAGGTTGGCTGGGGCCCTGGGCAACCTTGTGTAGCTCCAGGCCTGAGGTTGGTGTCCCTGGCTGTGGCAGGGGGTTTGGAGCTCTGTGATCCTTGGGGTCCCTCCCAACCCAGCCATTCTATGATTCTGTGATTCTGTTAGTACAACAAAGTGCAAGCCAGAATTTACATAGAAGGTTGGTGGGAAAGCATTTAGATAATGGGAGAGGAGAAAGTTGGGCTGGACAGAATGGCAGGGAAGTATGAAAGTGATAAATAGAGAGTCAGGAAAGCACAGGTAGGTTCTTACTGATAGTAGGGGGAGGCAGCAGAGAAGAAATAAATTGGATTTTTTACTGGATTGCAACTTTCCCAAAGTATCTTCAGAAAAAGCCGGATTACAGAGCTCAATGGGATTGGTCACACCTGAAGTTGTTCCTACAACCTTGTGTTTATAGCCAGGACAACAGTAGGAATCCCCTGCTATTTGTAACACTCAAAATAATCCAGTTCCTTGGTGAAAAACTTCTCACTCCCCCCAAACCAACACATTATTGGGGTGACACTGGTAACATGCCCCTGTGCCACCACAACCCATTTTACACCAGTGGACACTTGCCTGAGAGCATGTAGCTGCCATCAGTAAAGCTCTGTAGAAGCAGACAACAGCAACTGCTGATGCCATAGCAGCCCAAGCAAGAGCAGGTAAGGTGGGCTATGCTAGTTGAAAGGTGCCAGAGAGCTATTTGCAAAGACCCTTGCAAACAGCCCCTCTTTCTCATGACAGCAGATGGCAAGGGATCATGCCAAAATGCTCCCCTTGCCCTCAGGGTACCTAAGGTGAGGAGAAGCAAAGACCCCAGAGCTGGTCTCCCAGACAATGACAGTTTTAGCATTGGCTTGGTTGCTGGACCTCACTCCCCAGACAGGAGATGAAGAACAGTCCACACCAGCATTGGAGCCCACCCTGCTGATCTACAAGTGGAAATACAAACTGCTCCACACCACATCATACATGACACTTCACATGCTCATTGATCCTCACCTGAAATAAGCCTAACCTAAAATAGCCTGAGAGCTCCAGTCAGCTTTTTTAAGCTTTACATGTTCTCCTTCAGACAGAGTAAGAGGTGAGTGACAGGAACCAATGCTAACAGCTAGGCACTTCTGCAAAGGATGGCTTTTCTAAAGCAAAAAACCAATTAATGTGCCCAACAGAGTATCTCAAAAGAAGTAACTCATCATCTTGCACAAATTCTCTGTTCCTATGTTGCTGCAGCCCAACCAGTGGCTGAGCACCACACACCACATACAGAAGAGAAGCAGACAGAACACCCAAGGGTTGAGGTAAGCTTACTGACAAAAGCACCATAAAAGTAGAACAATAACTGTCAACTACATTCACACTCAGTGATAACACAGAGTACCTTACTCACCTGATGATTACAGAGAGCTGCAAGGACTGACCCAACACTCCAGCCATACTCAGGCTACTCTGAAATCACCAAAACAGTACCCTTCCCCAGCCAGCCCCTTTTATGGGGAAGTGATATCAGGGGGTGTGGAAACAGCCTGGGCTAACTCAGCTCACCTGGGCTAACTCAGCTCACCTGGGCCAACTCAGCTCACCTGGGCTGACTGCTTGGGGAGGTTGACTCTGGTCTGGCCAGATCCAGGACAGTTGCTCATCAATGTAAGGTGTGTCAGCACACAAATGTAATTGCTACTCCTGATTTCTACCTCCAAACACCAGCTAATCACTCTGGGCCAGCAGATCTCTTCCATACACTCGTAGTGTTTCAGCCAGAGGTGTGTTACTCCTGCTGCTTGTGTAGGGCAGGTGGTGGTGTTGTTCCTGCTGATCATCTGGCTTATATGATTCACTGACATGATGTTACAAGTTTTACAGGAGAGACTGTGAATGCTAGGTAAATCTTCAGGCTAGAAGTTTCCTTTGGAGTAGCTGATAAACTAAGAGGGGCAAAAGGTCTTCAGTGTTTGCAAAATGCCTGGGGAATGTGCCTGAATCAAACTTGTTCATTTGGTGTGACCTGGGAAAGGAAGTTCATGGAACAAAGTTGCATCCTGGTCACCAGCTTTTGCTTTGGCAAAGAAGGCTCATTTGGAAAGCAAACACAGAGAGCTTAACCAGTGTGCTACAACTGGCTATCAGTGGGTTTCATTCCGTGGCCACCTGCCAACCAGTAGCTACCAGAATGTACAAAGCAGCCCCAAAGGGCACTACTGGCATTGTCAGGCCATTCCAAATGTCCATAAACAGACTGCATCTCCTGTGTCCCCAGTGTAGGTCAGCCACTGCCCTGCTGCATTCATTGCCCTGACAGCAGGCTGCGACCCGCAATGGGACACCTTCAAGATTTCCAGCACAAGTCGCAGAGCTGTAAGATGTCACTTCATTCTCCCTGTTCCTATTATTTTTCCCTTTTCCAATGTATTTCACATAAAATTAAAACAATGTTAGCCAACAGCGTTTGGAAAAGCCCCAGAGCTCCTTCCACCCTAACTGCCAAAGGGGTTCAACATTCAGCTTGCCCATCCAGCCTAGAACCTGCATTCCCTGAAGAGGTGGGTGCCCCTTGCTGGCTTGCAGCCTCTCCCATTTCCAGTAGCTGTTTCATACTACCTCTGGCTCCTTCCACACAGCAATACAACCTGGTTCCCATGTCCCTCTCCTAAGAAGTATTCATTTTAAAGTAGACTTGTGCAGCTCAATGCTTAGCTGGGAACACTGGTCAGAAATTGCTGCTCAAGGATGCCTGTTATTTTACAGCATTTTCTTTCCCCCTGTAACACAACTGGATGTTTGAGCCAGCGGCGGGAAAGACCATCATCTACCACATTTGTCACCGAACTTGATAGATAGTATTCCCAAGCCAATGCCATAAATGCTGTTTGGAAATTGCAAAGCCAGGCTGCTGCTGCTGCTGGTCTGGCCAAAAAGAATTAATTTATAATCATGAATATAAATTTCATAGATAGTATTATTGTCATTCTGCTTTTGAGTTATAGGACATATGGGGAGTGGCTTGTGGAGCAGAAGCAGTGTCACCATAATTCAGTGTAATTCCGTTGACAATCGTTCTATCTATCACACAGAGATAAATCAATCAATTCCCTACATTAAAGGGACAGACCTCACCTCTCAGAAGTTGGGAGAGAAGGAGGGGGTCCAGGTGTTGTTGGTTATGCTGACTAAGGCTGGGTTTATTGCAGATATCAGCCCCACTTCATGAATCTATTTCCGCTGTACTCATATCAACTGAATGATGCTTTCCCATGTGGCTACAAGCACGTGGGGTTTTTTATAAAAAAAAAAATCACACATCATTCATTCAGGTCCATCTTCCATCTCTGCTGCCCTCTGCTACATGTTAAATTACTGGACTTTCTAAATGAATGATAGTTGACAAACTACAGTAAACTTACTGTCCTGACTGAAATGACATTAATTCAACTGGAGCCCAATATATTCAAAGGTCTCTCTGAAATGCCATGAATTAGGGAGCAGATCTTTTCTATTAATGTGTCTTAGTCCCTCCCAAAGGCTACCAGCCTCAGGGAAAAATAAAAGACAGTAGAGCCTCAGTGCCACTGAGCAAGCATGTAATGGCTTTGCGAGCACACTGCTGGGAAGAAGAATGCAGGACTCTCAGGAAGTAATAGCTTGCGTGGGGAGGAAGAGCCTCTGCGACCAATGCAAAGGCGTTTTGGAAAGCAGAGTTATATAGTTAAGCAACCTATTGTTCACCGTAATGAAAAAGCATGACTATTCATGAGTGTGCTACAGTGTGTAGTTTGCCAATTACCCAATCATGGGACATGCTCACTCAGCCATGAGTGAGGGCAGTACCCATAATATTTTATTGCTATTAAGCCTCAACTTCGCATGTTTTTATATAGACTATAGGGTGTTTAATAGCCATGCAAAGCTATGGCTTTCTTGCATACGTTACAGATGGGCACAAGAGGATAAAGCCTGCTGCAAGCTGCCCACACTACCCCTTCCTTTGTAATTGAAACCGTGTAGCTCTGCAATATTGTGTCACTTGGAGTTGTTTGAATGGGTCATGTATGCAAGATCTCATCCTTCCTGTGGAAATGTTAAGAAGCTCTGCAGGAGGTAGTGTCACAGCATCGACTGCAGGAACGGAACGTTTGGGTTGAAATAAAGATGTCATTTTTTAAAAGTCAGGAAGGAAAATTATGTCCAGAAAAATAAACACTAATCCAAAATGGTAAAAGAGAATGAGTTGCTTTTGGCAGAAGGAGATTTAAATACATTCCCATAGTTTAGTGTCATCCATTCAGTTTTATAATTGCAGGGAATAATATTTCAGATACTAATATCCTCAGAGACAGGGTCAAGATACGAAAGCTGCTTTCCCTCTGAATCAGAACCAGGGAGACATCTGTGTGCTCTGACCTACCCTCCTGGATCAGCTGCGTGCGAGAAGACGACGTGTTCGTATTCTCAGCCTGAGTCCAGATCGAGTAACTTTGACACTTGGGATTGTTACAGTGTGAGGCTCTGCTTTCTATCATCTCCAGCTCATACATTCATGGTTAACTCACCAGGAGGCTTACACATGCAATTGAAGTGCTCACTATTTATCTATACTCTGGTATTTACACCCTGGTATAACCAGGCATGTTTACTTCTCTTAAGTACTGCTGCTTCTGTCAAGCATCTGTGGTTGGAGGTCTGCCTTCCTCTTTAAGAATGGGGCAATTCTGATACTTGACTTTCCTGTAATGCCAGATTTTTTCCTCCTTTTTCACAGAGTGGAAACACTCAACGGTGTCAACTATTTTTTGACTTTGATAAAAATGTATTGAGAGTCAAGATCATCTCTTAATAGTTCACATTTCTATTTAATAACCTGCTGCAATGTCAAAAGATACAACCATCATATTGCAGTTCCAAGAAGTATTATGCACTGCCATCCTATCTATTGATGCACATCAGACATGTCCATGTTATTCCATATTCTGTCCATTCCAAAGAAAGGCTATAGGAGACAGAGGGTGCAGATCTTGTTAGGTACAGCCTCTGACACTATCACTATCAATTGTCTTTTGCTAGCACTGATCATCACCTCAATTATCTGGTGTCCAGCCTACCTGATAGGTTTTTGCAAACTATAACTCTTCTGTCGATGAACATGGAATAATGACAGCTAGGGGCAGATGGACAGAATACAAAAGAGATAAACCTAAAAGTATTGCACACATAGACACACAGGGATGCAAACATCTGCCTGGGTCTCTAAATGAATCAAAAGCCGCGACAATTCAGCACATCCCGTTGTTCTCTTAACATGCAACATTGGAGTATACAACCCAGAAAGGACCAAGTTAAACATGCCCTGAATGGCTCTTTTTTCCTCTTCCTCTCTCTCTCTCATTTCATTCTCAAGGCTGTTACAAAAGGTCTTGGAATACAGTAGAATACAGCACCTAAAACCACACCTGGTAAATAATGTTTGGCAACTCTTTCAGAAACCGTTATTGCACTTTAAAAAACAGGAGAAGAAAACTGGTTCTGTGAAAGGATGTTTGGAATGATTTTAATGGAGGGGATTTCTTTTTAATCATTCCAGTGCCACAAGCTTGAATCAAGGGCTGAAAAAAATCCAACAAGAACTTGTAGATCACGCACTGCTGTCCTAGCTGTACATTTTTACCTATGCAATATCTCCCACAACAAGAGGAAATGGATTTTAGTGCAATATTAATTGAAGTTTTGCCAGTATAAGGTTCAGGAGGTTAATTTGAAAAGAATACATTACCAATATATTTATAGCATTTAAATAAATTAGGATTACACTTCACACATCAATAACAGCTGTTAAATAATATTTTTATTCTATGTAAATTCTATCCATTCATCTCTGTTGTATAACAAATGACCATAATTATGGTGCTTCATTGGTAGGAAGGTCATTGGTAATCTTGTAATTTCTCATTGGTGTAAAAAGAGAAAACAGAACTGTTTGTGATGAATGTATTCAACCTTTTGCATACTTTGGTGCTTGGGACTATGCATTAAAATGCAGCAAGAAATTAAGTCCTTCACTTACACAGCATTTTTAATCTAGTGCTGTTGATTTGTTATAACTAAGGCATTTACAATGCTTTCTCAGGGGGCTTTTTCTGGTATATTTTGTATTTCTTCCTTAGAAATTAATAAGGTTCAAATATCACAAAGTTCTCCCCCTCCCTTCCAAAAAACCCTACCAGAGCCAGAAATCACACACTCAAAACAAATAGAAGTTCCAGTCTTTTCAACTCACAGTCCATATTTTTGGGGAGAGGGTATCAAAAAACAATCAAATCAATGTCTCAAAATCGAGCTGTAAAAAAGGAGTGAATAAAAGTGAGGAAACAAACTACTTTCTAGTAGTCTCTGAATTGGGATTGCTGAGATAGACTTGTAGACTGACAATTTTTTTTCCTTAGTTCTATAGAGAGATTTGCTTCTTACTTTCAAAAAAAGAGGAACACCAGTGTTTCATAGAGGACTCAGAAAATGTCTAGGAAGACCCATTTCCCTGCTCTAAAATAGCTATTATGATTCGTGTAAGAAAATCTTGTGTGTAACTTATTAAAATATATAATGTATTGTCTAATTCAAATACACACTCTCATTGTTCTCACTGTAAAAACACAGAGTCTGTTTTCTGGTGGAATCTGTAGTGATTGTATGGGCTTTACCTACGGGAAATGAAGACGGTATATTGATTGTTAATTCATAGAAAAATGTAAGAAGGAACAGGGCTCTATACCTGGAGTATCATTGCAAACACTGATGCTGGAAAGGACCTCAGAAGCAGGGATTCATGCAGAGGGAATTCTTATTAATGAAGCTTGATTTAATCCCATTATTCTAATAAAGCGTAATCAATTGACGCAGAAAATCTGAAGGTCTAGTTCAGCTGCTGATTAGAGTTTGGTTGCTTTTAAGACAGTGGATACAATGAAAGAGAAGTGAGTTAATAAGCTTTTGGTCTGCTAATCCACACTTCCTGGAGCGAGCATGGGTTTTGAAGGAGGGCAATTTGGAAGCTGTCTTAGCATAAATCTAAAGCAAGTCTGTGGCTGTCTAGGGGGAACAAGCCCCTCAGCATTCACCAAGACACGCTTCAAGGAGATTCTACTCTTAATCCAATTTACTCAGCCGAGTAAGTCCCACTGCTTCAGCTTGCCAACAAATTAAAATCCAGCTTCATAAAAACACCTTGAATTTGGAAGGTATTGGCTGGCCTGCTAGACTTGAAACTTCATTTATTCTGGCTAACTTCTCAATTATCTTCCCAGCAGTGGAGATGTGTAAAAGTGCAAAAATCAATAGGATTCTATTCCCTTTCTATTGGAAAGGGAAAAATTAATGAGATAGGACACTCTCTTAATCAGAAATAAATGTTTTAATTCAGATAATGACATAGTTTTCCCTCGCTGAAGGATGACAAATGCTGGGCTGCACCCCCAGCAGAAGCAGTTTCAATTTTATTGTAAATATAAAAGGTATTGATCGGTGAGATGCACAAACCCTATTGCTTACAAAAGCCATTCAGGGGGACTGGGAAAACTATTAAGCACTGGGTCAGAAATCAATAAACAACACTGAAATGTAGCAGAGGTCGCCCTAAGGCTTCGTGGCATCTTAGAAAGCCAAGTGGCAGAAATAGTGACAGAAATGTCTCTTGTGGAGCAATGTTAGGGATGAAGGGGTCATGCGTTTAATCTCTTCGGAGCTTTGACAGGTCTGTGGAACAGAACTAATGTAGTCTTTCCTCGCTCCCTTTGATTTAAATACATGCTGATTCATCCGACAGCTGAGTGCAACGATTGTTTTGGGTCGTGTAAATATATTGGCTCAGAAAATATTGTAGGAGTATTTTGGTCCAGCTCTGCTTATGTAAACGGGATTTATATTTGAGCTTTGTTTGCCCTCTTTAGAAAAAATGGGAATACAAAAAGCACAAAGAAGTCTCTGAAATCAGGATCGTCCAGCATGCAATTTTAAAGACAAATTTAAAGATAATGGGTAAAGAGGTAAGATGGAGAGATAAAAATAGAAAATAATGAAAAAACAAAGTATTTTTGTTCCATGAAAGTTATCCAATACGACATTATTTGGAACAGTATAATGAACAGCTTCTTTTCCCCTGTCTTCTTAAAAGCTGCTTTCATTAAAAAAGGTTACTTCCTGTGCCAAAAATCACTTACCATCCCTGAACAAACCACGGTCACCCCGAGTACTTGCTCTCTGGTGGTCTTTACTTTGAAAGTGCCATATCTGATCCCAGGCTGACTCTCTTAAAATACACCGAGGACCACGTTTAGCATGCACAGCTACCGCTCCGTAAATACACAGCACGAGCCGCCCAGAATGAAGAGAAACACCAGCAAAAGCAGTGGCTGTTCTCAGAGGTGGGAGCTGATTTTTTGCAGAAGACATTGATTTGAAGGGCTTAAAGCAGAGTATTGAAACTTTTAACAACATCATTCCAGAAGCAGAGTCAGAGCCCCCCCCCAAAAAAATAAAAACAAGTGACTGTACCTTCTGCTCTGGGAAATGCAGCTTCCCCCTTGACATGGATATGATTATAAGATTGGTTAGGGTCAGGTTACCCATCAGTAGGTGAAGCGTTCAGGTGCTGAGGATTTCAGTTTCATCTCACCTCAGATATTATGTCAGCTCCATGTCATTTTCATCACAGGGAATGATTTGAGGGCTTGCTGTGTCCCCTGTTATTGCGGTCACTTGACCTCAGATGTAACTTCTGTTTAATACCAGCATTTTAACAAAGCCTAGGAGTAGCACACACACGGCGAGTCACCACTTGACCTTTCCCTGCCTGGAAGATGCCAATTGGCTCTGGCCTTGGGTTCCGCTGCCCCCTCCATTTGCAACAAATGAATGTTAAGGCCTCAATGAATTGGCTCACATTTGAAGTTATATTTTTTCATTGCCACAAGCGGTTTAAAATTGAATCCCCTTTTTATATTTCGTCCTGAAGTAATGGTATTTTTCCTTTTGCATTTGGTTTGGGAGTATAGAAATGGGTTTGTTCTTAAAAACAATATTCAGCCCCACCACGTGCTAATTTTAAGCCCACGGTATTAAGGGAGGACATGTAAAGAGCAAAGTGCATTTGCTCTATGAAAAAGATCGCTCTATGTTTCTTAATGAAACTGGTTCCTCTTCTTTATTAAGCCTGCCTGAATAAATCTGGAAAGTAAGTAGAAAAAAACTTCTTTAAACCATTCAGAAGTGCCTGGTACTTTTAGTCAGAGTCTAGCAGGTTAGGAATCTAAGGCCCTCACCCATGCAAATATGTTACCACTCAGCAATTCATTCCTCACAGCTCTACACACATTAACCAAGCTGGCTTCCCAAGATGTGGCCAGTCTCAGTGAGCAACACAGATATTTTATGTCTATTATGATTCTGAGAGCAATCCCTGCTCAAGCTAACAGCCACCCCTCAGAGCTCCTGCCTTTTGAAGTGCTCCTTCCCACTCTGGACAAGCCACCGTGGTCAATACCTAAGTGCTGAACTGCTTTACCTGAACTTTTCCACATGTGCATGGTTACAAGGGAGAAGTAAAAGTTTCTGAATGAGGAGGTAAGGGGAGAGTGGATGCTGTTTTGTTAATAAGGTGCCCATTAGTAGAATCTGGCTGAGATTAGTAACCTGATTATTTTCAAAAGTACAATATTTAGGATCTTTTGAAAATAAGATATCTGAACCTGGATTTGGGAGCAGCCTATGATCTGCACTACCATGCCATGACGCCGGAGGAGCAGACCTGGAGTGCAGCAGTGGCTCCTGTGTTTCAGGCTGTCTGGGGATTGCTCTGGCCCTGTAGCAGCCAGCGAGTTCCTGGAGGGAGGTTTCATCCAGAAGGAGCCCAGCTGTAAACTGCGAGACCCCTCTGCAGTACAAAGCAAGGTGTTGTAGGTGAAGGAAGCTTCAGAAGTGCATTCCTGACCCAAAATAAATGTTAATATAGGTGGGGTCTCACATCACTTTGCCAACAAGCCAACATGCAGGAACCCAGGACTCCGTGATCGTTCAGCTCTAGACTTCTCTGCTCATATTACTGTGAAGAAGTCTCTAAAACAGTACATGCTGAGGCAGTGAGGGTTTCTTCGATGACGCAGATACCATTACGTGGGGAAGATCACAAGCCACCCCAGAGAGCCTATTTTCCATCACTCCTCACTGACCAGGAACAAATTCAAACATGTGAGATGATAGGCCCATAACAAATGTTCTCAGCTCTGTTACCTTCCTAAAAAGTACCGAATTAAATTAAAGTAATTATCTTTAAAATTAAAACACAAAATGCAGTACGCTGTCTTCCGAAAGGAAGGCGTAAGATAGCACAATCAGTCATTCAGTTCAGCAAGCAGTCTGGCCTCCCTCTCTTTACCCTAATGAGTACTCTGGGTCTCTTCATAATCCATCTTCATATCCCTATTATGCCAGGCCCACCAAGCTCTCATATCTGAAACTTTTAAAAATAACGGCTTAAAAATATGACAGTTCCAGCAGGACAAAAGCACACTTTCCAAAATTTCAGATTTCCAAGCATCTACTTGACTCCAGTTGCTAAGATTTTCAAAAGCACACTAAATGTGGCCTGAGCAAGAAAAAAACCATGAAGACTGAAAGTGCTGCAGTTGCTGATCCTGCTTGGAAGATTTCTGGGCTGGAAGTGTTTAGCGTAACACATACTTTATTTCCTTGGGCTGACTTGAAATGAAAATTGCTGGTAATAGGAAAAGAGAGACTGACTAAGATCCTTCAAAAGGCATTGGAAAATACCACATCTTCAAAAAAACATTCATAATATTAACAGTTTTGCATTAAATGCATTATACTGTTTGTTTTTAAGGGATCCCCTCATGAAAGCAATCTTTTATGCAAAAAAATGTGACCGGGGTAATTTGTTCCATTGTTCCCACATGTGGGTTTACTGTGAGTCAAAAAGAGGTGGCAGGGCAAAAGGGCTAAACATCTCCAACCTGACACTGTCCAGTGAACACCATCACCGGTGTCCCAAGAGAAGAGGAGGTCCTGCATGGTCCCTCAGCAATAATAGCCTGACCTCTACATAACTGAAGTGTGTCAACTAGCCTACCTCATCCTTCAATTGTCCTGTAATTCTAAATATTTGGCTACATCCAAGTATTTTTCCAGTATGGCCTGTTCAGCCAACCCGTGGGGTTCTACCCAGGAGAGCTCAATGCTCTTTTCCCAAAGGAATAATAAAGACCCACTACTGTAGGTAGAAATTCTGAGAAGAAATGAGATGCTGTCTTATCTGTCTGACGTTGACTAACCACCAGTGTGAGTAGTCTCTTCTCTCTGTAACTAATCTGTGACCACACAGCTCCTTCCAGCAAGAGTGGTTCTGCCTGCATACTGCAAAAATCAGTTCATTAAAGGTTCAATGGGAGAAACTTGAAATATAGTACACTTTTAGAGGTGAGCTTCATAATTCCTGTCCCACACATTTTTCTTTGGGTTTTAGCTTACCCAGTATGGAATGAAGCTCTGAAGAACTGATCTTTGTGGCATAAAGGAGCAGCTGAACATTTTCTCTTTGGCTGTGTTGTACAACCCACTCTAAGTGCCCAGAGAGGATCCTGGTAAGGGGCCTGGGCAGGAACAGTAAGCAAAATTGTCATTATAGCAAGTTGGACAGAAGTCAATCCTGGCACTGTGTATCTCCTGCTCCTCCTTCTGGGCCTTTATGCTTCAGACAGGGACCCAAAGACGGGGACTTTCTCCTACTGAATAAAATCCTGATCAATGCATTTAATAGCTATCCTATGTACAAATATTTCTTCAGATTTATTTAATAGAGAAACCAACTGGAGGTTATTATTTTGCTATCCTTATCTTTTATAGAATAGAGAACACTTAAATCAATAGCCATTAATTAGAATAACTCGGCGGGGGGAGTGTGTGTAGAACAATACAGAGCATTCAATACGCTCCTGCTGAACTGAAGGTCCAGACAGCTATTTCCCTACAAGACAGAAAAGCCAGGTTTCACAGAAGGAATAATACCTGATATTTCCCTGTAAAGACCTTAAGGAAATGTGCAGCTTTGACTACAGATGTACCTTCCTTTGTGGCGGAGTTCTTATGCTTCACCCAGCCCACATTTGTCACCCTGAAGTCCAACCTTATTTACGACACTAGTGATAAAATTTTCTTTAAATTTAATGAGATTAAATATGCCCTTCTCTCACATTAAATGAGAAATTTTAACAGTGCATTCTGGAAGAAGGACAAATTTAAGCATGAGCTTAGATTTAAATAATTTGCTGAATTAGCACTTACATCTTGAGCCTTCTTTTAGGCTTGAAGGGCTGTACTCTGACTGTGTAACAGCTTCACTGAAGAAAACCCAATCACCAGTGCTTTAAGCAACATTAGAAGCAGGACTGTGGATTAGCTACAGGTTATTATTGGTCTATTCTTCCACACTTGCATTTTGCTACCCTTCAGACTGGAGAACACCACTCATTCAGGGAGCCATTTATACTTGCTATCTTTTCCATAAACACTGCCAATTAGTTAACTGTGAAAAGATAACAGTTGTAAAGCACTTAGTAATATCTTTAGGCTTTCAGAATGCAACTAAAGTCCTGGTTTTGATTCACACTCATAAATAGCTGTATTTCATCTACTCACGTAATGCAGGCTCTGCTGTGCTGTAACACAGCACTGAGAAGAGCTGTTTAGCAAAGTGCAGAACACTGCTGAGCTGATCTGTGAGGGGAACACACAGCACTGGGTGGGACATTCAGGTAATGTAATACCTTCCTACTACAAGCATTTATGGTCTAGACCTTGATTTCCTTGGCTGAAATTTCCTGGATGAGGTCCTCTGAGCATTTCTGCTGGACAGTGGGGATGTGCTGGGGGTGAAGGGAGAGTGGCTGCAGTGCTGAATGGGAAGCCTGCTTCAGAGCCCTCAGTTCAGGCAGGATCAGAGCAATGGCATCTACCTCTGAGATATGTCACCACTCCTGTGCTCTGCCCCATGCACCTGCTGCACCCCAGCACTCTGCAGTGCTTTGGTTTAATACTAGCAATAGAAACTTCTAGCCAGCTCTGTAGTACCACAACTGGCAATACTGGTAATACTCCCTGAGTTCAGGACTGGCCCAGGTCAGCCCCACTGACACTTTTTTTCTAAGAACTGATAGTACTGATGGCAAAGCAACTGTAGGTCACAGGGATTTTAAATGGTGCCATTCCTTAACAAAACAATCCCAATTTTCTTAGTTTATATCAGAGAAATTAAAGGCAGGGGTCAAACACCTGAAAGGATGGTGCTGTGCTGTATGCCAACTGGACCAACCCAAGCCTGACACTGTCTGCCAATGGGAGATTTTCTTTCTAAAGAAGAAGCTACAGTAACCATGTGGTTTTGGATGTCCTTGACATTTATAATTTACAAGAGGATGATTATTAGCAACAATATCCACACTCACTTTAAGAGCAGAACAGTAAATGTCACTTTATGCTATCCCTACCTGGATGTGATGCCAGCAGACATCTGAGAAATTGCAAGAATCCTGGAGATAAATCAACCTACTGCTCCATATTCAGCTTGACCCTGCTCTGTTGGGACATGGCAAGCCCCCAAAAAGGCAATATGTCTTTTCTAAAATAAATGGATTTTTTTTGTATAGTGAATGAGCCCATTAATTTCAAAGAAGATGTTGTGTACATAAAGTTTTTGGAGTTCTAGGATAATATTGCCCCACGTATACACAGAGTGGAAAGAGAGGTTCGATAGAAAAAGGATTTTCTACACTATCCAATTCAAGGCAATTGCAGCAACATGTGGAACATAAATAGACCAGCCTGGAATGTATTTTCTCTGTGCAGAAAGTCACTAATGGAAAAGAAAAAAGTTAATTTATACTGTTTGTCCTGAAAATATTTCAAGATAGAGGTTTAGAACGGTTCCCTGTGTGCTGAAATCAGATTAAAATTAATGAGTCCAGTATTTGTTTTCTTCTCCCCTTTGATATGGAAAAGAACATTGAGCTCAGAAACAAATGAATTATTTTGAAGCAAGCATCCTGGAGCACAAAAGATGGACACCTAGAAAAAGATCATCCAAAGCTTTGCTTTCACTTTTTCTCCAAAAGGACATAAACCAGAATTTGTCCTCACAGTGAAGAAGTTCCAGCAGAAAATATCAAGTGAGCAGTTTCCAGTGCTCATATACCCCAGTCATACCTGCAGCACTATAAAAATAGGAACGGTTGCTTTATATATGTTTGCTGAGTATAGGATTTCTGAGCTGGGTGGCCTCTATGCAAGGTCCTTGTCCTTCAAGCCCTACTCACCCATGTAGCATTTCTTCCTACTGAGAGCAGCGCTCCCCTGGGTAAGAATTACAGCTGGCAGGGTCCAACCTTTTATTTTTACCTTTTCTTTCCGTGTCTTCATTGTCCTTCCTGAGCCTGAATCTGCAATCCCAAACTCCTTCATCA